>CM071948.1:30047382-30274882 GCA_036784905.1 Acrossocheilus fasciatus | reverse complement strand
ATTGCTAGCTTTTTATTTCAAAATAAAAATATTAAAATTACAAACTGAAAACAAAATAAATATTAGACTAGAGCTGCACAATTTCATCAAAATTGTATTATATATTAAAATATATTATATATCTAGACATTTATTATTATTATTATTATTATTATTATTATTATTATAATATAAAAAATTTAAATTACTAATTAAAAACAAAAAAATAATATATTTAAGATATTTAAATATTTAAGAAATTATAATTTGACTATACATTATTTCTGTAATTACAATAATATTTGTGTCTTAATTTCTTTGTTTTTCATTCATTAAACAGAAAACCACAGGCAGCCCTTAACACGTGTAAATGAACTCAGAGCCACACTTCACTGTGAAACACACACTGCATATATTTTATTAAATCCCAGCCTTTGTGATCAGATAATAACACTAGAGCCATTTTATGCATTTGGTTTCATTTTTATCATGCAGCCCTACGTACAGTTATAATAGACAATGTCCTATAAATAAGCATCACGGATCTACTGATAGCAGACCAAACTGAACCTGAAACTAACAGTTAGACGGTAAACAACCACTTCCGCTTCTGAGACTCAGAGAAACACGTGAAGGACTTTAGTGATGTTTTCCTGTGCAAACTCACCGTCTAACCCACAGAAGTGATCCTGAGCGTCGTCATGATGAGCCCAGTCCGCAAACGCCTCTTTAGTCTGATTACTGCAGCACAGAGACGGAAAATGACATGTTTTAATGCATTTCTGAAGACGTGTGTGTGTGTGTGTGTGTGTGTGTGTGTGTGTGTGTGTGTGTACCTCAGTGTGCTGTTCACGGCGCCCAGTTCATGAGCCTGCTCACACTCTCTAATATCACTGATGCTGCTGGCCGCCTGAGAAAACTAGCAGAGAACAAGACAACACCGACAGATTAAATATGAGTAATGTACACAAGTATTACTGATTAAGAGGAAAACTGAATGCACCAAATCAAATGTCAACTTTTTTTAATATACATGAAGAGCTCATTTGCAAAAACAGATAACTCCATTTTCAGCTTTTTTTATTTTATTTTTAATAATGTTGTTTCATTGTGCATTCCAATTAATCTCAATCAAATTGAATTTGGGTTATTTTGATTGGGTTAAAATAAAAAAAACAAAACAAAAAAAAAAACAAAAAAAACAGCTAACACAAAAACATGATAACATAAAAAAACATGACTTTTGAAAATTTTTAAAAGCAGAGTTATCTGTTTTTGCTAATAAACTCATATATTTTTTATTTTATTTGTTTATTTGGATCCCCATGGTAGTGGCTATTCTTCCTGGGGTCCATCAAGTAAAAAAAAAAATAAAAAATTACATGAATCCATAACAATAAAAACCAATACAATACAACATACAAACCCAAATTTCATTCATAATTTAACCCTATCTTTCACAAGTAGCCAACCTAGAATTTTGTGCATTTTCATAATATTAACCCATCTATTACAGTTCAAAATTAGTCGTGCAGCTCTATTCTGGACTAACTGTGAAGTCTTTACTTGATGCACTCCACCATACCGCTGGACAGTAGTCTAAATAAGTAAGAACCATTGCTTGCACAATTTGAGACATGCAATCCTGTGGTAAACATTTTGCACATCTCTTATTAACTTCCCATAACTATTACCATATTTTCTATCTGTCTTGACCACTTCAGCCTACTATCCAGAGTAACTCCAAAAAGTCTGATTTCCTCTACTTGTTCAATAGGCACACTCTTTACAGACACATTTAATTGTGGTTTAAGTTTAAGTTTATAATTTGATCCAAACACAATACTTTTGGTTCTTATTATTCCGTACCCAATTTACCACTAATTGTAACTCCTCATCTAAATCAGCAGATAGTTTTTCAATTGATGTTGCTGGTAGATATAATGTTGTATCATCTGCATACATAACTGCCGTTGCACGCTTTAAAACCAAAGGAAGTTTATTGGTAAAAATAGAAAATAACAATGGTCCTAGACAACGTCCTTGAGGCACACCGCATTGCAACTCTTTCACTTCCGAATAACTTCCATTATAAAATACACATTGCCTCCTATTAGTCAGATAACTTTTGCTTCTTTCCAAGCTAAAGGAAAAATCCCTTTTTCAAAACTGATATTAAAAATGTGGCAAACTGGTTCCGCCAAACAGCTGGCTGCTAACTTTACAAGGCGACCATCTAAGTTATCTAGATTTATCATTGATCATTTTTGTTCCACTTGTTGTACATTTACTTTATTCAATTCAAAGCATAGGGCTGGCTTAGCACTTGTTATTTTTTCAATCTGCCTTTCACTTGATATAATATTATCAATTAACATCTTATAAACAACGTTTATTCACTTTATTTATAAAAAAAGTCATTAAAATAATTGGCAATTTCATCCGATTTAGTTAAAAATAAATCACCTGTCTCAAAAAAAGGAATTTGAGCTGATTTCTTACCCATTATTTCATTAATAATATTCCACAATTTTTTCCATCATATTTATTTTCACTTATTTTTACTTTATAAATTTTTTACAATTTTACAAATATATTTTACAAATGTATTTCATATACATTTAAAAAAATATTGATCAAATTAAAAATGATTATTTTGTTTTATTTTTGCACTTAGTATAACAGTGTTATAACAAAATTATGTTTTTTCCCCTATTTTTCCCTTCTTGTGTAACAATTTCATGTGAAATTTCTGCGAAAATCAAGCACACCAACTACAAAAATACAAAAAGAAAAGAAAAATACAAACATAAACATTAAACAAATATACTGACAACAGTAATTGATCTGTAAATCAAAACATCAGATATTTAGCAAACAGCAGATAAAACATGACACTATTAGAAATGACTAAATATTGCAAATGTTTACTTTCTTTAGAGGAAACTATATTAAAATTGAATGTTTTCAAGGATGAACACCACGTGATAATTAGTTTATTAACAACCCTTTCTGACTTATAAAATCCAGGTATATCAGATGATCTTTGCGTTTATATCCGTGACAGCAAACAGGTTTCTGGTGTTCATACAGTGCTGTGTTTCCTGTCCAGATGTGTCTGAGGGCGTCTATCTTCTCTGTGAAGTGTGAACGCTCTCCGCTCACTAAAAATAACCTGTTCGTCTGCTATCAGACGCGTTTGGGTTAGGACAGACTCTCTGAGTGCTGACTCAACCTTACTCGCTCTGTTACACAAACATTAAACAAACAAACACCGAACGCTCGCACTTCACACAGCTGAACAAACACCGCAAAACCTTACTGGTGACATAACACACAAAACAACTTAATTCAGATCATCAAACCGAACGCAAAACGTTCCTAAAAGCAAACACGTATCAGTCTCTTACCTTGTTATAGTTGCCAGATTTAATTCCTACAGGAACTTTACTCTGCAAGAAAAAGTAAACGGAGTAAATCCTAATTGTACGACAGAAAACTACATCTCTTTTTGATCAATAACAGATGGAGCGAATAGAATTGCATTAGAAACTAGATTCAACCTCACAAACGTCTCCCTTTTTGGATAGTCAAATTAAAACAAATTAGCCAAATGTGTTGAACTCTGACCTCTGGGCACGGCTCTACGTGACAGTCTTTGATCGAGCAATGGTCATCATTAGGCCAGAACGGACACGGACGCTTCAGATTCACCTGAAGAGAACAAATACACTGAGTTTCTGTGCTCAAAATACTTCTTAGCTGGATAAGACAACAGTAAACAAATCTAGCATATAATATAAATAATACAAAATTAAAATATATTAAAACTTTTATTTATTAATATAAATTTAAATATATAATATAAATATTACTATTATAACATTTGATTTTTTAGTCTTTATACTAATATTATAAGTGTGTACAGAATAATTCAAATTAAATAAAACATACAAAAAATATTTTGTTTTATATTATTTTATAATAGATTGTATATTATATTTTAAATGATTTACATTTATTTTATGACAAAATGTAAATTTATTAAATGCATGCAAATATAAATAATACAAAATAAAAATAAACAACTGTAGTGTCGTTAAATAAAAATATTAAAATATTATGTTAACTAATTCCATAATAAATCACATAAAATAAAAATAATCTAAAATACAATACGGAATACATTATTTCCTTAGCATTGAGTAAAATGGCTTAAAAAAAGTATACATAATATAACATGAAACAAAATAAATATATTTTGTTAACAACTTCCGTTAAATCATAAAACAAAAATAAATGTTAATATATTTATAATATAATATAAATAATAAATGTTATTTTTAGCATTGAGTAAATTGGATAAAAAAACAAAAGTATAAATATTAATAGATAATAATAATAATAGCAACAACATTAAAAGGACAGAAAAAACATCAATGATTTTTTGACTGAACTGAAAGTTTTAGTGCATAAATCTTTATCAGTAAGTAATCAAAGATTTAACATCATATCTAAACAGCTGGCTGAATACTCAAGGCTTCATTTGAGAAATCAGCTTCGACATTATGCCACGTCGTCCACATTCATGACTACGAATGCAAGCCCCTCATATTCATTTATGCAGACCGTAAGACCAGGTAAAGATGCAGTACTTCATCATTAGTTACTTCATTACAACACTGCTTTCTACAAAGATTTCAGGTCATGATTCACAGGAAATCTGCGAGGTTCACATAGCAAGCGTAAATCTTTAAGACATAAATTCACCTTGTAGTATCGGAAGAAGTCTCTCTCTGTGAGCTTGCGAATGTGAGGATAAATTTTGAAGTTGTTGAAGACGTCAATGCTCTCGATGTCACAGAAACAGTCGTCCAAGACACCTGTTAACTGCAGAAAACAGATCAGATATCTAATTAACAGGAATAATAATAACAGTTATCACACATTTTCCATCTGTTTAGTTTCTCATGTCAAATAAACAGTATGTTGCTTTGTGTTGGTACTTTTTCTACTGATCAGGTGTTTGAAACGGACCTCAAATTAATAATTAAAACTGATTAAAGCCTACACTTAATTAAATTAAATAATAAATAACTTAAAATTAAAACTTTCAAAATAAGCAGCAACAAAAAATTAATAAATTCAACTAAAAAAAATAACTTAAAATACAGACAAAACCAAGCAGCTAAATAAATTCAGTTAATAAATAACTTTTAAATAACTTAAATCTTAAAAACAAAAATGTTAAATTATTTATGTCACTTTATTTAAGATTTGTTATTGATTTATTTCTATATTAAAATGTTAATTTATTGTTTAAATAGAGAACACGCAAAGCAGCAAACAATAAAATAAAAATATATTTTAAATTTAACATTTATTTATTTATGTGTTAATTTTTTTTTTTTAAGGAAGCAGAATTATAAGAATTTAAAAAAATAAAAATATATATTAAAAAAAATAAAACGAATTAATTTGGTAGTTAAAATAACACACACACGACTTCTGACCTGCTTTGAATGTAAAAGTCCAAAAAGTCCCAGAGCAAACAGAGACGCCTCCCAAAAACTGCATCTGTTTCCAGACATCCCTTTACAAGCGCAAAACCTGCTTTAAGTTAAAGTGTTGAGCGCGTGCTGCGGTCTTCATGCGGTTTCCAGCAGCGGTCATCCCTGATGCAGGACTGGGTCGGTGAGGGATCACAAACCGCTTGAGATGAACTGTCAAACTTTACCAACTACCGCGTGGAAATACAGCCGCGTCGCTCCGCCTCCAAACAAAGACACGTCACACGCGACGCGCTGTAGTTCTTCACTGGCGCGCTCAGCGCTGTAGCCAAGGGTGGACGGAGGAATTAAAGACTACAAAACCCATACTCCTGCTGACGTCAGCGCATCAAGCGGACCAATGGGACAACACCACGCTAAATAACAGACGGTTCTCTTTCCTGCGTATTTTAAATTTCTGTCCATATATACAGTCTACTTTCTTTCCTTTATTATTAATTTAAATTAAGTAAACTTAACCTTTTTAATTATATAACGTATGCTTCATTGTGTCAAATTATTTTAAACTCGAATACAATGCCTATAATAAAAAAAAAAATGTGTAAATTGTGTAACAAATAAACAAACGAGTAATTAAATAAACTGGAATCATGTGAAGAAAACAAATATCTGAGCCTAAAATGTTTCGGATACATCATATAAAAATTCTCTCTCTACATATTAACTGGTCAGGATCACACAGCCACACAGACAATGCAAAATAAATGTTTTAAAACAAAATACAGACAAGAACATGCGATATTTAGCAACACAAACATGTAGAATTTCAACAACAAAAACCGCAACGAACTGCGGACGTGCTGACGTCACATTCGCGCGACAGTAGAACATGCCAGAAATACTATGACAACTGTGTCAAACACAGAAATGTTAACATTAATACTGTGTTTTTTAGTCGTAGAATCAAATAAACTTACATGACACAAGCAGCTTTGGTCCTGGCTGTCCGAAATCTCTCCGTAAACAGGTTGTTTCTCTGGGCTTTTGCTCTTGGCGTTGTTTTGAAACCATCCCCAGCTGAAATGACCGCAGAATAAACTCAGGAGTAAAACCAGCAGTCCGCGGATTTGTGTTGCGTTTAACATTGCTCACGCAAAACCCGTTTCCAAAAGCCCAAAACATACACAGACGACGAAACCACTCAAACTTCTCGTTTAGAGGAAACCCCAGAACTCCCTCATGAATATTTTGAATGATAATTACATACTACACAGACATTATAAAGATGAGCGATGTCGCGTTTGCTGTCGGGAAATAAACAAGCTGAAAATGCTAAAAATAATGGAAATTGCAGCAGCCAAACATCGACACCGGAAAACGCTACAGAGTTGGGGGCGTGGCTAAGCGCGCGGGGTGTGTGCTTATGTGGCGGCGTCAGATGATAGACAGTTGTTTGCTCCGCCCCCGTTCAGTACAGGTACCGCATTAACTTTCACTTTTTCATTCTTTTAAGGGCAACATTTTTTTATTTATTTCTCATGTGACCAACGGGGGGCGCCTACACTCATATTTAAATATGCTGTCATTTTCCCTAATCACACTTTTTCTGCGCTCTTATAAAATCATCCGCGTTCACCAGCTTTAGGAGATTTGATCTGAGCTCTGTGCAAAAGAAAGAAAAGATACGTAATACTGTCTGTTTTATTTTTTAATGACACCTAAAAATAAAATCCATCAACTAGCTGATATAGCCTATTAGCAGTTAAAATATTATGCTACAAATAATCCATACAAAAACACAAATTATTTATTTATATTTTCATTTCTTAAAATTAAGACCTTTTTTTGTTTCTTAATGCTTTTCAAGGGTGTAGGTTTGATTTTGGCAACAGATATTAAATTATTTGATCAAAATTATTGCTTGGGATAATTTAGTAGTGTCTGATATTGATAGAAACATGTCAGAGCGTCTCTATTAAATTCTACATCCTTGAAAATCATAACAAGCAAGTGATGTCTGACTTTGGAAACTATAGATCTCTCCTTAAATATGAAGAGATCAAATAACAGATTCATGAGTTGCTCCACATTGAAGTGAGTTGCTGTTTTTGTCTCTTCAGAGACATTTCGCTCAGATTTTTTAATTTTTTTTTAACAAAGAACATACAAGGGCAATACATCAAAACAAATACTATAATAAATGGAGAAAAAAAAAAACAAACAGGAAAACCAATAAGAAAATCACACGTCTGTAAACAAGTACAAATAATTACAAACTAGATTTACAATGATTTACAGTTTTTTTTTGCTTTGTTATTTCTTGTTTCTTATACAGACCTATTTCTATTTTAAAATGAGTAAAATTGGGCTTTTTCGCTACCAATTTACATGTGTGAATAAAGAATTTTCCATATATAATGAGTAAATTCACAATGTCAACAGTATACTCATAAAAATCTAAAACATCATTTTCTTTGAGTTGCAATTCAATATTTGTAATTTGTTTGAAAAAACAAAACAAAAAAAAAACACCAAAATAATTTTATATAAATACAATCATAAAATAAATGGACAAGATTTTTTGTAAGTGACTTTTCTTTCTGTCTTAAATGTTTTCTTTTGATTGTTTAACTGCTCAAAAGAGAATATAGAAAAATATAACATAATACATAATAGTAAAAAAAAAAAAAAAGTTAAGTGAACTTGACAGTTCTTATTTTTTTTAATTATCATTTACTCAATTTTTTAAAGTTAAGTCAACTCATCACTTCTTACAGTGTAGTAAGCACTAAATCACCTCTTTTTCCACTGATCTGTATTAGACCTCAGAAGACAAAACCATTAACGATAATCTTGATGCCTCGTTTCCAGATGAACTAAAACAGTCTGAGGAGTATAAAGCCAGTCTGGAGACTACAGACTCAATTCTGTTCACAAGGGATTTCCAGGCATTTCATTGAGAGCGAAGGAGACGCCATCCAGTGGCTGTTGCAGGAGAGATGTGAAAAAAAAGCACATTTTTGACAATACAGATAAGACAAATCAAGTCCAAGTCACAAAACAGCTTCAGAAGATTACGGATATGTTGGAAAAATTATACTTGATTAGCCATTAGATTAGTTTAGTAATTTTAGCGAGAAAGAAAAAGAGAGAGAGAGAGAGCGAGAGACATAGAGAATGACTTGATTTGTTTTTATTATTGTAGTTATTGTTTCAATTATTTTGTTTATTATATGGAATCTTATTTTAATTGTTTATTCTATTCTGTTGTATATTTCGTTGCCTTGTCACTATTTCTGCCAATAAAACAAATGATTATTATTATCATTATTATTTAATTATAGTCATATTGCTGTTAATAGAATAGAAGCTGGTCAACTTTATCTTACAGTATGAATAAAGGCCTACATTATGAAATTCATTTGCTCTTTGAATCAGTGAGCTACGTGTGATTCTGACTGGAATCACAATCCAGATCGATCATATGTGATGGTTTATGAATGCTGCTAAACAACATTACACAACCTACGTGAAAACTTACATTCTTGTTCTGACACGCATTTCTAATACATACATACAATATATACATAAATTTTCTATTGTTGCACACTCCCTTTCTCAATTTCAATTCAGTTTGAGTTTAAGCACATGGATTCCACTCATACACATTTTATGAAACACTGAAAAATATAAGTGACCTTTACAAAACATTATCTGCCACGACCACGAGACTAGACAAACCTGATACTCTGGTTATAGGAGACTGTCCTCGACTTGTTGGGTTATAGATATGAGTTTAAGATAGAGTCTCGTTTCTGAGCTTCAAGCTGAAGAAGTGAAGCTGTATTCATCCTGGATGTCGGTCTGGCAGATTTGCCTATTTGTATTTGATTTTATGTGATTTTATTGAGTTTTATAGCTTGTACTGGTTTTATTTATAGTTTGATCTTCTTTTCTAAGAGTTTTATTTTACTTGTTAATTTGGATAACAAAACAGAAACACATGCAAGAACGATGGAAGAAGGTAAAGTTTACAGACAGTTTGTTAAGATATCAAATTATCTTTTGCTTTGGATTGAAACTAAATGCATTCTTTACTGTAAACAAAACAGAAAACAAAAGTGCTTAGTCCTTTCTTCTCGTACTCTGTATCTGAGACCATATACCAGACATGCAGATGTGTAGGTTTTTCCTTTGCGTTTTTTTTTAAAGGTTTTACATAGAAGCCAATGTTGTCAAAATGATCCCTGTTTACACAGGGGGGAAAAGGAAATCTTAAAAAATTATCAAAATATTATATATAATATATTAAAATATTCCATTACATATAACGTATTAAAATACCCTTTATTGAAACAATCAATAAAAAAAAAATAATATATATATGTATATTTATATATATATATATATATATATATATATATATATATATATATATATATATATATATATATATATATATATATATACAGAGGTGGGTAGAGTACCCAAAAACTGTACTCAAGTAAAAGTAAAAGTACTTGAAGAAATATTTACTCAAGTAAAAGTAAAAGTAATAGTCTGAATAGTTACTTGAGTAAGAGTAAATCGAGTTACATTTACTTCGTTACAATTACTTGAGTACATTTTTTGGGTAACTAATACTTTTAGAGTATATTTATAAATGGGTACTTTTACTCTTACTCAAGTACATTTTTAGTGAAAAAACGGTACTTTTACTTCGTTACTGTGGGCGACGCTCCTCTCGTTACTTTATCTTAATGCATTTTAAAATGCGAGTTAAAAATCCTTCAATTTATTCCAAACGCGCCGTCTACTTTTTTTCTGGGCAATGAGCGATGCCCGTTCGCGAATGATTCATTCTTTTGAGTCGATTCTGTTGGAAGGCTTGATCAAACCATTTGGCAAGCAGTGAATCGGTTCGCGAATCAGTTTGAATGATTCGTTCAGTTCCCTGCCGCACGCGCTGAGTCATCTGAAGCGGTTGTAACATCAAGAGCGTTGAAGATGTGGCTTTGGATCTATAGTCAGTTGAAAGCAAATCTGCAAAGGCTATGGTTTGCTATGAAGATCTTTATTAGACGAACACCGCGTGTGCTGTCGGTTCCACAGGTATAGATTCGATTACAGTACACTATAACATTACCAGTTTGTTGTACATGTACCTTACACATTAAATACAATGTATAATTTATTCATTAAATAAGCTGTCACAGAGTATGAAATAAACACCCGCCAAACCCGCGTTAGTTCCAGGAGGAATGCCTTGCCTAGACACAATTAATATTGATATTTTCACAATATTTACGCTTGCAGAAATAACGGCTACATTTGTTTACATTTTGCAGAACAGACGGAAGAAGATCCGTCAATGTGGATTTGTTTCGTTATGTTCAGATGTTCTGTAGCGGTCACGTGAGGAGTTTTCACTCTTCTCCGTGTCAGAGGTTATATACATTTATAATACATAATTAAACTTTGAAAACTGGAGTAACAGCTGATACAAATTCTGATTTGCATCACTGAGTTAAATTAAATTATATTTTAGAGTCATATGATCCTTCACAAATCATTCAAATATATTGATTTATTACCAGTGTTGTTGAAAAAAAAACAAAAACAAAAAACTGCATATGCTGGTTAGGTATGTTTTGAAGCTGGGATGCTGGTTTATGCTGATCATGTGCTGGTCTTGAGCTGGTCGGACCAGCTTAGAACCAGCTTAAACCAGCAAAAGACCAGCTTAAATCAGCTCAAACCAGCATCCCATGCTACAAAACATACTATACCAGCATATGCTGTTTTTTTCAACAGGGAACAGTTTTGCTGCTTAATAATTTTTGGAACCTGTGACATTTTGTTCAGGATTCTTTTATGAATAGAAAGCTAAAAAAAGAACAGCATTGATAATAAATCAGGCTGATAAAAATTCTGATTTGCATCACTGAAATAAATCACATTTAAAAAAAACATTAAAAGTATTTTGAACGGCAGTGTGTGTGTGTGTGTGTGTGTGTGTGTGTGTGTGTGTGTGTGTGTGTGTGGGTGTATAAAAATGCATCTAAATATCTATATATCTAAATAAAAATAGACTATATTCAGTATATGATCCAAAGTAACTAGTAACTAACTACTTGAGTAGTTATTTTATCCGATTTTTACTCTTACTCAAGTAACTATTCAGACTATTACTTTTACTTTTACTTGAGTAAATATTTCTTCAAGTACTTTTACTTTTACTTGAGTACAGTTTTTGGGTACTCTACCAACCTCTGATTATATATTTTAATTAGAATTTAGTGTTTGATCAAATTTGAAAGGCCACAGGTAACTAAATATGAAATTTATATTATAGGTGTACTGTATGTGAAGATTGTTTTAAGTTCACTTAAATAAGAAGTTATTTTAAGTAGTCTAATAAATGTTAAAACTGATAGCTCTTGTAATGTTGAATGGCTAGTCAATGGTTTAATATTAGGTGGAAAAAAATTCATAGAGACATCAAGTAGTATTGGTATCAGTGATAAAAAAAAAGATGCCATTATACAAATATTAAAAATATACTGTATTTATGTTGTTTCTACATTAATTTGAAGATTGAATGTTAAATTATTGCAGTGTAAAAGTATTCTTAAAAACTTTAATGTTAGGTGGGATTAATTGCAATTAATTTTAGAAAAATGTGTGATTAGTTATCTTTTTAATCGATTGACAGCACTACTAATATTTAATTTTCTTCTCGTTTTGTCTCAGAGTTGAGAGCAGTGCTGATTGGAAGGCATCACTCTGGGAAAACTTCAGTGATCAACACTATTCTGGATACCAGAGAAACAGAAGCTGAAGGAGATGAACATGTGAAGAGAGAGGGATTTATTGATGGCCGGAGAGTCAGTCTGGTTGAAACTCCTGGCTGGTGGAAAACCTTCAATCTGAATGATTTATCCAGCATCTCTAAACAGCAGCTGGTTCGCAGGATTTCTCTGATTTCACCCGGACCTCACGCGGTTCTGATCGTGATTCAGGCCGATTCTGCATTTACTGACCCTGATGGGAGGTTTCTGGAGGAGTATGTGGAGCTGCTGGGTCCCAATGTCTGGACTCACACCCTCATCATCTTCACAAGAGGAGATTTAGTTAAACGAGAAGACATAGAGCAGCATATTCGTGTAAATGGGTCAGCGCTCAAGCGGCTTATTGAAAAATGCGAGAATAAATATCACATTTTTAATAATAATTCAAACCATCACAACCGAACTCAAGTCATAGAGCTGTTCAAGAAAATCGAAGGAATTGTGAAGAGGAGCCAAGGCAAGCACTTTGATATTGACCTTGAAAAAGTAAAAGAAGTCAACGAGCAGTGGGAGGAAATCAAGACCAGAGCAAGTTTTAGAAAATCCAGAGTACAGAAGGAACGGTCAATAGTTCAAGAAAAAGGTAAGATAAATGTGCAGGTACATTTATGGTTGTTCTGTGAATTTTGACTGCCGAAATCAAGTTATTTTTTTGTTTGTTGTTTAGATGGCAAAACGTTTTAATATTAATATTTTAGGCTGGTCTGCCTTAGCTCTCTAACAGAGCTTGTCAATGTCAAAATGGCCAAGATGGCCAATCAAATTGAAGAGGTGGAGCTTTTTCTGTTCTCTTTACTGTGTTTTACTGTTTCTGAATTCCAACAAAACGCTTTAGTTTTTTACCATGGAAAGAGTGTAAGATAATATTTAAGTAAGCTAGCTAAACATTTAATATTTGACAGTGATTTTATGATTTTTGTCAAATTTTGCTGATGTGAATTGAAAATATAAAATTAATAATTTGTTTGATTCATGTAATTTAAATTTAATTCTATATTTGCCATTTACAGTTTCAGGCTTTCAACATGGAATGGGCAATTTTCCATTGACTTTCTCTGTTATCTCAGGGAATCTGTCCGGTCTCTCACACATTATGTTTACCACACTAGGTGAACAATTTATGCAATAGCATTGTGCTATATGCACAGAAGGAAAAAGAAGTAAGGGCATAAGTAACCCGGAACTGATGGGGCCTACGCTCTAAAGCCGGGGTCCCCAGACAAATAGGCAGTGAAGACCAGCTGGCTGCTGCACAGATCTCTTCAATGGAGACCCCACTGAACCAAGCCCAAGAGGAGGCCGTTCCCCTGGTGGAATGAGCTCTGACTCCAATTGGGCACTGCAAGCCAACTAAGCACAGGCCAGTGCTATGGCATCCACTATTCAGCAGGATAATCTCTGCTTTGTAACTGTCAGCTGCTCTGATTGCATAAACTGTGAGTGCTTTATATAAACTCTAAGGGCCCTGACTAGGCAGAGTAAATTAGTCCACTGCTCATCCTTCATGGTGGGAAGCGCTAAGAGGGTGATGTGAACGGAGTAGAGAGCATCCTGGGCTCATAGCCATGTCTTAGCTTAAAGGGGTCATCGAATGCAAAATTCACTTTTACATGTTGTTTGAACTGAACTCCCGACATCTGAGCTGCTGAAGACGCAGAGGATTACATTTGTTTTTGAAGTGAATGCGCTGATCCCCGATCTGCCTAAATGTGTTTGTTCATGCGAATCATTCATGATCCAGCCTTTATGAATCTTTGCAAATCACCTTTTCTAATGTGCTAGTTAGCAAGTTCCGTGGCTAAATGTGGCTAAAGTAAACAGTCTCATGAGAACAGCTCATCACCTAATGGAAGAGAAGGGTGGGCTGAGCAGAGCTCATTAGCATTTAAAGGGACATACACCGAAACAGCTCACTGTGAACATAGCTGTTTTTGACAGGGTAAAAGGGTGTTTTTATACTACCATTGAGAAATTTTAACCAAAGACCTTTCATAAAGAATCATACCAACTTGTGGAAAATGGGAATCCAATGACCCCTTTAAGAACAACTTGGTCACCTACTTGCTTGACAGCTGAAATGCAGCTGACAGCAGTGGGGCCATTAGAAGGGTCTAAGCATCTGACCTTCCTAGGAAAAACACACAGGCCCCACATTGGGCCATTCATGGGCCAGCCTGTCCTACTCCTTTAAGAAAAATACTGGGCAATAAGTATTGTCTTCTGAGGTGAAGAGGTCGACCTCTGCCTTCCCAAAGGCATCCCAAATCAGAAAACTGCCATCATTTCCAGGTAGTTGACATGGAGGCATTGCTCCATGCTGAACCAGGAGCCGTACACCAGTCTGCCCTCGTACAGTGCCCCCCAACCTGAGTTGGAGGCATCTGCCGTAACCACTTTCCTTCTGGAGGAACTTTTGACAGATGACCTTGTGTCTTTTGCAGCATTGCGCATGGTTTTCTATAGCATATGAATAAATGTGAATGTATGCATATTTTGAAATGAAATATTATTTGCAAATGGATTATTTCTTGCTATTATACATTCTTCTTTTTAATCTTTATTCTCTTAAATACATTAAAATCCTTTAATTATTTAATTATTTTAAAAAAAATGACCATTACTATTATTATTTTCAAGAATGGTTGCGACTTTGAATGTCAGGTGTAAACAGGCTCATATGCAGATCCTTTTCATATTTCAACTGTCCTTTTATTTCAGCATATGTGCATCGTCTTGAGGAGATCAGAGTTGTTTTGCTGGGATGGGTTCTTGGTGGAAAGAGTTCAGCTGGAAACACCATCTTGAACCGGGATGAATTTCCCATTGGAGGAAAAACCAGAGAAGGTTCCAGAAGGTTTGGAGATGTAGGTGGAAGCAAGATGACTGTTTTGGACACTCCAGGCTGGTGGAAGTACTTCACATCTGAACTCAACCCAGATTTCATTAGATCTGCGATCTTAGAAAGCGTTTCAGAGTGTAAGAAGTTCCCTCACGCCATGCTGCTCGTGATTCCTGCAGACACATCATTTCAGGAAGAACAAAAGAGAATCATTCAGCAAAATATGTCTATCCTGGGAGATGATGTCTGGAAACACACCATTGTTTTGTTCACGTGGGGCGACAGATTTAAAAACATCTCAATCGAGCAGCACATTGAGAGTGAAGGAGAAGCTCTTCAGTGGCTGATTGAGAAATGCAGGAACAGATATCACGTCTTTGACAACACAGACAAGAAGAACCGAGATCAAGTCTCAGAGCTGCTGCAGAAGATTGATGAGATGACAGCAGAAAACTGTTTGTTTCGCCTTAACACACAGAAAAACTGTGAGAAAAGCTGTCAGAAAACTGACAAACAGGACGATCAGATAATGGAGATCAGACTGAAGGATGTCTGCCACTTTCTGGACGAGGGGTTTAAGAGAAAAGCTCAAGAGATAAGAAGGAAGATAGAAAAGTTATGCATTGATATCGTGGAAGTACATCTAAACCTTCAGGACACTTGGAGTATGGATGGCCCTCCTGAATGTATGTTTTCATGCATGACCATGGACCACAAAACCATTTTTTTTAAAATTGAGATTTATAAATTGAGATTTATGAATCTGAATAAATAAGCTTTCCATTGATGTATGGTTTGTTAGGACAATATTTGGCTGAGATACAACTATTTGAAAATCTGAAATCTGAGGGTGCAAAAAAAAAAAAAAAAAAAAATCTAAATATTGAGAAAGTTCTTAGCAATGAAAATACTAATCAAAAATTAGGTTTTGATATATTTACGGTAGGAAATGTACAAAATAGCTTCATGGAACATGATCTTTGCTTAATATCCTAATCATTTTTGGCATAAAAGAAAAATCAATAATTTTGACCCATGCAATGTATTTTTGTGCTACGTATGACTGGTTTTTTGCTCCAGAGTCACACATATTTCTGTGATTAACATTTTCATAATGGTGTTTCAGTAGCTCAAGATAAACCTCCTGATTCCCATACACCATTAAAAGCGAACAGTGCACCTCAACAGGACAACAGTAAGTGGGATTTATTTATACAGGTGCTGGTCATATAATTAGAATATCATCAAAAAGTTGATTTATTTCACTAATTCCATTCAAAAAGTGAAACTTGTATATTATATTCATTCATTACACACAGACTGATATATTTCAAATGTTTATTTCTTTTAATTTTGATGATTATTACTGACAACTAAGGAAAATCCCAAATTCAGTATCTCAGAAAATTAGAATATTTACATTTGAGTTTGAATAAATGACCATCCCTACAGTATAAATTCTGGGTATCTCTTGTTCTTTGAAACCACATTAATGGAGAAGACTGCTGACTTGGCAATGATCCAGAAGACGAACACTGACACCCTCCACAAAGAGGGTAAGTCACAGAGGGTCATTACTGAAAGGTGTGGCTGTTTACAGAGTGCTGTATCAAAGCATATTAAATGCAAAGTTGACTGGAAGGAAGAATTTGGGTAGGAAAAGGTGCACAAGCAACAGGGATGACTGCAAGCTTGAGAATACTGTCAAGCAAAGCTGATTCAAACACTTGTGAGCTTCACATGGAGTGGACTGAAGCTGGAGTCAGTGCATCAAGAGTCACCACGCTCAGACGTCTTCAGGAAAAGGGCTACCAAGCCACTTCTGAACCAGAGACAATGTCAGAAGCATCTTACCTGGGCTGTGGAGAAAAAGAACTGGACTGTTGCTCAGTGGTCCAAAGTCCTCTTTTCAGGTGAAAGTAAATTTTGCATTTCATTTGGAAATCAAGGTCCCAGAGTCTGGAGGAAGAGTGGAGAGGCACAGAATCCATGTTGCTTGAAGTCCAGTGTGAAGTTTCCACAGTCTGTGATGATTTGGGCTGCCATGTCATCTGCTGGTGTTGGTTCACTGTGTTTTCTGAAGTCCACAGTCAACCCAGCCATCTACCAGGAAATTTTAGAGCACTTCATGCTTCCTTCTGCTGACAAGCTTTATGGAGATGCTGATTTCATTTTCCAGCAGGACTTGGCACCTGCCCACACTGCCAAAGGTACCAAAAGCTGGTTTAATGACCATGGTGTTACTGTGCTTGACTGGCCAGCAAACTCACCAGACCTGAACCCCATAGAAAATCTATGGGGTATTGTGAAGAGGAAGAGGCGACATGCCAGACCCAACAATGCAGAAGAGCTGAAGGCCACTATCAGAGCAACCTGGGCTCTCATAAAACCTGAGCAGTGCCACAGACTGATCGACTCCATGCCACGCCGCATTGCTGCAGTAATTCAGGCAAAAGGAGCCCCAACTAAGTATTGAGTGCTGTACATGCTCATACTTTTCATGTTCATACTTTTCAGTTGGCCAAGATTTCTAAAAATCCTTCCTTTGTATTGGTCTTAAGCAATATTCTAATTTTCTGAGATACTGAATTTGGGATTTTCCTTAGTTGTCAGTTATAATCATCAAAATTAAAAGAAATAAACATTTGAAATATATCAGTCTGTGTGTAATGAATGAATATAATAAGTTTCACTTTTTGAATGGAATTAGTGAAATAAATCAACTTTTTGATGATATTCTAATTATATGACCAGCACCTGTATATTTGTGTCAGAATTGGATTTAAGTGTATATTTTAGTTGACATATGCATAAAGTGAAGTGTCATGAATGAATCTGAGTGGGTTCAGACTCATGAGGGGGGTAGATTATGTTGCAAATATCTGTTTTCAGTTCCTGAGCCGATTAAAAGTCTTCTAGTGAGAGAGTTCAGCCGATGGGAAAGTATCATCATAGATGGTGTTCAGGAAAGTTTACAGGACATTAAATCATCATTTGGTAAGTTCTTCAACTGGAGCAGACAAACCTGTTTTACAAAATTTGAGTTCGTGTTCCAAAGAGAAAAAACACATTGAAGCGTATTTGTAAAACTAACATAATATAAGACACATCTAAATATACTTTTGTAAATTTAATAAGTAAATGTCATTTACTCTGTTCTCACATTTACATTTTCAGAGCTCTCTCAGGCTGAGAAGAGGCAAAAGTCAATGGATGTTGTTGAGAAATGGCTACAAAACTGTGATCATTATGTTCAACATACTATTGATAAAATACAAGATCCAGAATCAGGGATCAGGACAAGAGACTAAAGATACAATGATTACTTGATTCACTTAACTTTTAAAAAAATTATTATTTAATTAATAATTTGAAGGCAACGGGTTTCCTCAATTTTTTTTTTAAGTTAAGTCAACTTATCACTTTTTACAGTTTGTGTGTACATATTGTGACGGGGTGGAAGAATCACGTGACAAGGAGAGCACAAATAAATACCCCGGAGGGTGAATTTATTCACAAAGAAAAGGGTGTAAAGTGAAGAGTGGCTTGTTGAAAGGGTGCGGTGCTCTCCGTGTGTGATTTCCTGGGTGCGGTGAGTCGGGGTTGTGCTCGTGGCAGAGCTGGATCGGTCACTCGCTGTCCTCTGGCAAACTAGCCTCAGGTGTGGCCGATCCAGCCATGATGAGCAGGTGCAGGTGTTCCGCGGCCATCTCCAGGGCAACGCTGATGAATGGTCGGGATGCTCATCATCACCAAGACAGGTTCCTCACCTTCCTGAACTTGGGACAGGACGGCTCCCAACCCTGCCTCGGATGCATCCGTCTGCAGCAGAAAGGGGCAGCCGAAATCTGGTGCTCGCAGGACCGGTTCCTCAGTCAGGGCGCGTTTGATTTGTTGGAATGCCTCCTCGGTCTCTGGACTCCAAACCATGCGCTCCGGCTGTCCCTTTCTTGTCAGGTCTGTCAAGGGGGCGGCTAGGGAGGAAAAGTTGGGGATGAAACAGCAGTAGTACCCCGCCAACCCTAGGAACGCTCGCACCTGAGTCTTCGTGCTGGGTCGCAGGGCGTTGCGGACGGCCTCCACCTTCTTCTCTTGAGGCCCCGTCCGACCCGGAAGCCCAGGTACTTCGCCTCAAAGAGCGCTAGGTGACACTTGCGTGGGTTGGTGGTGAGTCCAGCCCTTCGAAGTTCCATGAGCATCCTCCGCAGACGGTCTAGGTGGTCCTCCCCACGCTCCGAATGGATTACGACATCGTCGAGGTACGCTGCTGCGTACTGCTGGTGCGGGCGAAGGACGATTTCCATGAGCCTCTGGAACGTGGCGGGTGCCCCGTGAAGGCCGAAGGGAAGGGTCCGGTATTGCCAGTGGCCACTTGGGGTCAAAAAAGCCGTCTTTGGTTTTGCATTGTCCGAGAGGGGGTACCTGTCAATAGCCATTTGTCAGGTCCAGAGTAGAAATATACCGGGCCCTTCCCAGGCGATCCAAAAGTTCATCCACTTGGGGCATTGGGTAGCCATCGAACTCTGAGACTTCATTGAGATGCCGGAAGTCATTACAGAAGTGGAGGGTGCCATCTGGCTTTGGGAATGAGCGGCAAGGGGGGAGGTGGCGTAGGCGAGGTCTTCTGGCAGTCTGGGAAGGCTTGGCAAAACCGTTTTACTTCGACCTTCAGGCTGGGCCAGTGGAACCGATCTCGGATGCATTGAATGGTGTTACCCGCGCCGAGGTGTCCTGCCAACTCGCCTGACCTGAACCCAATAGAGAATCTATGGGGTACTGTCAAGAGGAAGAAGAGAGACACCAGACCCACCAATGCAGAAGAGCTGAAGGCCACTGTCAAAGAAACCTGGGCTTCCATACCACCTCAGCAGTGCCACAAACTGATCATCTCCATGCCACGCCGAATTGAGGCAGTAATTAAAGCAAAAGGAGCCCCTACCAAGTATTGAGTACATATACAGTAAATGAACATACTTTCCAGAAGGCCAGCAATTCACCAAAAAATTTTTTTTATTGATCTTATGAAGTATTCTAGTTTGTTGAGACAGTGAATTGGTGGGTTTTTGTTAAATGTGAGCCAAAATCATCACAATTAAAAGAACCAAAGACTTAAACTACTTCAGTCTGTGTGCATTGAATTTATTTAATACACAATTTGAGTTGAATTACTGAAATAAATGAACTTTTCCATGACATTCTAATTTATTGAGATGCACCTGTATATATTGTATGTATATGTGTGTTAAATTATTTATATTTGTTACTTTATTTAACATATTTATTCATGCTATTTATTTAATTTTTACTTCGTTGAAACATGAGCATTGCACGTTTCAAAATACAAATGCGGCGCAGGGGTTTTTATATGAATTTATCTTTGAAAAGAACCGACGGTTTTCAGAAAAGCTCGATGTCGTTTTCATTTAGTCTTTCCTGTAATGTAGCGTTTGTGAGCGCGGCGTGATTTTCTATGCTTTAAATAGGGCTGTCAAGTGATATTTTTTTAAAATGTAATTGTGCCGATTAATTCATCAAATTAATGAGATTAATTAATTAACATGCACATCATGTGCCGATTAATTAAAGATACATTTATTATTAAAGATAATAGTTATCATTGTGTTAATTTAGAAAAAACACTATTCAGACATTACAAAAAAGTAACTTTTAGAAACAAGTATTTTAATTCAACATACAAAAATACAAATAAATTGTGAAAATGAAATTATTTAAAAAAAAAGAAACAATACTCTAAATAAAAAATTAAAAGCACCAGTAGATGGTGGCAAATCCCTGTCTTAATAAGTGAGTCATTCAGTCATTCATCGATTCGTTCAAACGGCTGATTCATTCAGAAACGAAGCAAGTGTCTGCCTTTATGAATGGCTCACTGAATCATTGATTCACTAGATTCGTTTAAAAACTTGGATTCATTCATGAAACACCATTGTGATTTGATAAGAGACAAACAACAGTTCTCCTAAGGCTTTATTTTCGCTGGCTAAATTACTGACAATGTGTCTAAAATGTAATTATTCACACCTTTACCTTATATTCATTTTTAGGTAAAAACCCTCTATGTAACCTTTTTGTCTTTCTACCAACCAATGATAACTCTGAAAGAAAACAGAGTATTTGTTATAGTAACACATGCAACTTTAATGCGCATCTGACTGATAGAACCGCGCGCTTGTATTTTAGCATTGCTGATGATGTTAGGTTTATTTTAGCAAATAGTTTGCTCTGTAAATTCTGTTCAGCAGCATTAAGTTGAAGAGGGTAGCCTAAACTTTATCACTCGACTGAATACACATGCATTTTAGGTGTTCATGCTCCATTCACAACTTTGAATTAGCGCTGTAGGGTATTCTTCAGCTGCTCAAGTAGGCTTTTGTCAGTACGACCCTTTTCAGGGGCTGCCAAAATTACATTTTAAGCCAGTCAGGGCTATAGAAATGTATCTTAATATTTACAAGTGAATCTCCATATTATGCGTATGCTAGCCTGCTTTATATCATTACCCCCCCTACACCTAGTTTTGACGTCCATCAGGGTGGAACAAGCCTTCTTCCCCCAACCCCTCTTCTCAAGCCCTCTGGATGTTGTTTGCCGATTGTAGACCTACGCTTTCCTTAGGATTTACTCTTGGTCTTGCCTGTGTTATACCTGTTTGCCACTGTTTGAACCATGCCTGTTATGACCACGTCATGATGATGGTTAAATAAAAATGCTTTAAATTGGTCACAAAAACATGAGTTTAAATGAGTGGATTCAGCCAGACCTTGTGTACACTTTGCATCAGGGATGGGCAGTACTTCAGATATATGTATTTAAAATATGTATTTGCAATACAAAATACTATTTTGCATTTTGTATTTTAAAGCTTTTGGGAAAAACGGTAATTCAGACATGACGTCTCTCCCCTACCCTAATATTCATTCATGTGAGCTGCAGCTGTACAACTCCATTTAGCATTGGGTGAGCAACTTTTGAAATAAGATAAGGTGAGGATGTCATGGTCAATTCTACTTGTAGATTAAAGTTAAAATAGTGCATCATTCAGATTTGCCATCACTTAACATGACAGAATAAAAGAGGAGAAAAATAGCGTTAGCCAATCAGTCTTGATAGTTAATCTTGTCAAATGTGTTTAAAGCATTATTGCATGTTAGGGCTAGGTGATATGACAATACATATTGTGGGAGTGATATAAAAATCGATTGAACTTTTTCTAAATTGGACAAAGAAGCATGAACGAAAGAGTAATAGAGTTTGATGTGCTTGGTGACATTATAATTGCAATGCGATGTGAAAGGAAATTAAAATTCACACTTGGCAGGCAGTTTTTGTGTGCATGCTCTATGAAAGAGTGGAATGCCGAGAAGGTACTTTTGTCCTATAACTCTTGGATGCAATTTAAAGAGTCACATTTTAAAACAGTGTTTACAAAGTGCTTTACAGGATAGACAATATACACAAAAATGCTCAATCAGAGCAGATGGCGGCTCAACATCGAGATGTTGTTCTCGCTCACATGAAAGTGTTGGGGTTAAAGGAACACTCCACTTTTTTTGGAAATAGGCTCATTCTCCAACTCCCCCAGAGTTAATAAGTTGAGTTTTATCGTTTTTGAATCCATTCAGCCGATCTCCGGGTCTGGCGAGAGCACTTTTAGCATAGCTTAGCATAGATCATTGAATCCGATTAGACCAGTAGCATCGCGTTCAAAAATGACCAAAGAGTTTCGATATTTGTCCTATTTAAAACATGACTCTTCTGTAGTTATATCGTGTACTAAGACCGGCAGAAAATGAAAAGTTGCGATTTTCTAGGCCAATTTGGCTAGGAACTATACTCTCATTCCGGCGTAATAATCAAGGAACTTTGCTGCCGTAACATGGCCGGAGCAGGCGCAGTGATATTACGCAGCGCCTGAAAGTAGTCCCCAGCTATATTATAACTAGCTACCTAGCTGGGGACTACTTTCAGGCGCTGCGTAATATCACTGCGCCTGCTGCGGCCATGTTACGGCAGCAAAGTTCCTTGATTATTACGCCGGAATGAGAGTATAGTTCCTAGCCAAATTGGCCTAGAAAATCGCAACTTTTCATTTTCTGCCGGTCTTAGTACACGATATAACTACAGAAGAGTCATGTTTTAAATAGGACAAATATCGAAACTCTTTGGTCATTTTTGAACGCGATGCTACTGGTCCAATAGGATTCAATGATCTATGCTAAGCTATGCTAAAAGTGCTATCGCCAGACCCAGAGATCGGCTGAATGGATTCAAAAATGGTAAAACTCAACTTATTAACTCTGGGGGAGTTGGAGAATGAGCCTATTTCCAAAAAAAGTGGAGTGTTCCTTTAAGACTGAACACCAAGAAGAGTGTGCTTTCTCCATTACAGAGAAAAACTTATCTTAGTGTGGTGTGGGATTCGACCACGATGCAGGCACGTATGTCCCCTGCTCAGATCCTCAAGGCAGTCAGGAGAGTGAAAGAAGGCCAGTCACTCACTGTCAAGCAGTTTCAGAGACTACTGGGTCTGATGACAGCTGCGTCCAACGTGATACCTATTGGCCTGCTGTACATGAGACCCTTACAATGGTGGCTCAAGACCAAGGGGTTCTCCTTGAGGGGAAACCCGCTCCGCACAATCAAGGTCACGCAGCGATGCCTGCGTGCCTTAGACATGTGGAGACAACCTTGGTTCTTGTCTCAGGGCCCGTTGCTGGGAGCTCCGTGTCGCCGCGTAACGCTAGCGACGGATGCGTCCCTCACCGGTTGGGGAGCGGTCATGAAGATGGCCACCCTGCCCGCGGTCTGTGGAGTGGTCGCCATCTCACGTGGCACATCAATTGGCTGGAGAGGCTCTGGAACATTTTCTCCCAGACCTACGAGGTCACCATGTGTTGATGCGAAACACCGATAACACAGTGGTGGTCTCTTACATCTACCACCAAGGAGGTCTGTGGTCATGCCCCCTGTACATGCCCCCTGTACTAGATCCTTGTGTGGTCCCAGGGCAAACTCCTCTCGCTGAGAGCAGTTCACATGCCTGGGAATCTCAGTGTGGGAGCAGATATCCTGTCGAGGCAGGGGCCGAGGCCCAGGGGATGGATGCTTCACACCGAGGTGGTGAAGCAGATCTGGATAGTGTTTGGCCAGGCACAGGTGGACCTCTTCGCTACTCAGGAGAAAGCGCAATGTCCCTTCTGGTACTCTCTAACTCATCCAGCTCCACTGGGGCTGGATGCCATGGTACAGACGTTGGGGAGGCTTCGTCTGTACGCTTTCCCCCCGATCGCTCTGCTCCCGGGAGTTCTGGCAAGAGTGTGCCGGGACGTGGTCAGTCTACTTCAGGTAGCACCGTTCTGGCCAGGCAGAGTATGGTTCTCGGACCTGATTTCTCTCCTCGACGGCTTTCCATGGGAGATTCCCATCAGGAGGGATCTCCTCTCACAAGCGGGGGTCTATCACCCCCGCCCAGAGATGTGGAAGTTGAGGGGGTGGCCCCCGAGGGGGCGCAACTCATAGCTTCTGGTCTCTCAACCGAGGTTGTGTTGAGACCATTCTCCAATCCAGAGCTCCCTCTACGAGGGAAACTGTACGCCTTGAAGTGGAAACTTTTAACTTCATGGTGTGGAGACTGGCAGCTCGACCCAGTCAACTGCCCGGTTGGTACAGTTCTGGAGTTCCTGCAGGCCTGACTCTTCGCAAGGCTGACCCACTCCACCTTGAAGGTTTACGTGGCGGCAATTCGGCCTGCCACACCTCTCTTGGTGGGCAATCAGTGGGTAGACGCCCCCTAGTTACACGTTTCCTCCAGAGGCAGAGGCCTCCGGCCAGAGAGCTTATGCTATGTGGTGGATCAGGATGCTATTCCATAGCCTCGAGTCCTCTGCTCTCCCCTTTCCTGGGGATCAAGACTCACTTCTCAGAAGTTGGCCTTTGGGACGCAGGCCTCACCCACTTTAGCCACCTGTGGCCTTTTTTCTCCCGCCCTAGCTGGGCTCCATCCACACTAGGCAGGGATTTGTCAGTCTGGTGGCATTGGCATCAGACACAGCTCGAGTTCCTAAAGAGGAACGTCTCTAGGTTACGTATGTAACTGTAGTTCCTCGAGGGAACGAGACGCTGCGTCTCGATGCTATACTTCCGGCATCCCTGCCAGCGCTTGCTTCATTCCTAGAAGCTGACGCCGGTTCCACCCCACGTGCTTTTATGCTTCCTCGCCATTACATCACCCGCTCGTGACGTCTCGCCCATCCTTTGGACAGATTACACTTGTATCAGAGCGCGGTCACACTGAAGGCGTTCCCCTAGCATTCTCGGACGGAGCGTCTCGTTCCCTCGAGGAACTGGGGTTACATACGTAACCTAAGACGTTTCCTGCTAACAGCCGATCCGCCTACAAAGTGACGTCATAGTTCCCCCACTTTATACTACACATTGAGCACGTTTACATGCACATCGATAAGCTGATAACTCACAAATATCAGCTTATTAAAATAACCAGTTTTCGCCATTTACATGCACATCAGTAACCTGACAATTTAATTTGTGTATCTGACTCTGAGTATTCCATACATTTTTCAGTTGTGATGTTACATTAAGCTTGAAACATGTCAGCGGGTAATTTACAGCTCCTCATTCAGTTATAAATGCGGCATTGCGACTGAACCACTTCTACTTCTGCCGCACGAGATGAGAACACATTTTGATCATATTCTGAGTCATGAAAAAGTCTGCTTTTGTGATATATTTCCTTCTTTCTTTACTGCGAGACGTCTGCTCGGTCTAGATGCGCTTAAATCTGCGCTAATGATGCGTTCCTGTCACACCACACATGCGCACTTCAATAAGCTGACAGAAAGCGGGTTGTTTGTTAGTATATGCTACACTCTAAGAGAAGTTTTTAAATAGGGCACAATCTACTACTATGTTAATATGAAAGAATTTTCCATATTGTTTTTTTACCTTAATTTTAAATTACACATGGTGTTTTCGGGTTACCGGGTTACAATGGATAATGGATAATGTCTTGGAAAATTACTAGTATCTTTTCCATTTTTCTTACAGTGTACTAACTTATCAACAATCGCAGGTACAAGCTACTAAATGAACAATTATTCAATTATTATTATTAAATTGAACAACTGCAAACAGCAGCTACCTCAATTCATGTGATGTGTGTACTGCTAAGCATCTTTGGTTCCCTCTTTTTGTGTAATTTGGATGGAAAATGTGTGCCTTTTTATTGTCTGAGTCACTTATCAAAAGTTGACAAATAAATTTTAAAAAGTGCTAAATTTGTTGCTTTTGGAAGAAAAAGTTGCTAGGGTAGTCTGAAAAGTTGCTAAATTTGGCAACAAAATTGCTAAGTTGGCAACACTGACAGAAATACAACAATTTGGCTATAAACCTAACATGCTGAAGACAAAAAGATTAAAAAAGAGAGATAATACAATTATGGTTACATTTATCTGAATGTATGCCAGAAAAGAAGTTAGTTGTTTGTCGATGCAGTGAATCCAGTTGAGCAGCATTCATAACCTATGCCACGAAAGAGCTGAGGTGAAATGTGATTCTGTGTTGCGATATGCACAAGACTGTAAATGAAGTAATACTCTCATGTTAGTGTAAAATATCCAATGATATTTGAACTTATATGTTTAAGAGCGTTTAAATGAAAGGAAAGCTTTTAATTCATACTAACTGACTGAACTATTAACTAAAAATGATTCAGTTGTCAGATAAACCAAAGAATATCATCTGTCAGAACTTGTTGATGAGAAAAATAAGGCCTTTAACTAGACGACATATTCAGGGACCCCAAATGACTAATGATAATGTTTAGATAATGATCACAGGATTAATCTTCAAAAAGAGTCATAATTAACCATTAACAGCATCAAACAGGTTTATTCATTCAAAGTGTAAAAAATAAACACTTTAAAATTTCGCTGTATAGCCTATACTGTAAAATTGAAAAAGTTCTATTCTATTCTATTCTATTCTATTCTATTATAACAGCAATATGACTATAATACAAATATACCCCTGGTTTCACAAACAAGGCTTAAACCTAGTCCCAGTCTAAAATGTAAGTCTGAGCTGTTTCAACTGAAATAAACTTGCACTGACTGATCTTAAAATATATCAGTGCCTTTGTTTTGCCTCAAGATGCACACCAGTAATGTTTTTTTTTTTCTAAGGCACGTTTATACAAATTACTTAAATGTCCTAATTGAACAATGGCCTAATCCTGACTTAGTCTAAACCCTGTCTGTGAAACCGTGCTATAATGTATTTAAATGCATTTAATTCTGACTGTTGTAGCCATATATCTGCTGGGCTGATGCTGGCTTCTGAGATTTATTTTCTGTTTATTTTTTAAACTTCGTTTTGATTGGTATGTTGTTGCTGTCGATGTTCCAGCGTCTTGTAAATCATACGTAACATACTTCACATTCCGGTTTCACAAGGAAAGAGAAAGAACCTTGAAACTTTGCCTCATTTCTGAGTATGTCAGCCTGAAGTTATTGTGTATTTCTCCTTGGCTTCAGTCTGATAGATTATATTGTTATATTGATTTTTTTCTAATTTGTACTAGATTTCTGGAGGTTACTAATATGACTTTTTTCTAGTTTATGCTAGGTGGATTTTCTTTCCTTATAGGTTTTAACATTTTTGTTTGTATAACAAAAAAAAGAAGGACGGAAATGAAGACGGAACCAGGTAAAGTTCATGTCAAGCTAAGATGTCAAAATTGTAAAATTGTATTATTTTATTATATTAATTTAAACAATTATCAAACAATTATATTCATTTAGTAACATATAAATTATTTCCATATTCTTTAAAAGAGAAATAAGGCTCTCTTTAGCTTGAAATGTTTGTGTGTGAACACAGAACACAAATTTGCATAATGACATGGGTATTACACTGATATAACAATGTAAATGTGGTTTACGGTGAAATTTCTCGAGTCCTCATAATTCAGATCGCTTAAAACAATATTTTATTAAAAATGTATGTATGTATGTGTGATGGGTAGGTGTGCAGTGTGTACAGTTTGTACAGTAAAAATAAATAAAAATATTACACCTAAATGGAGGGTCCCCACAAACCATATGTGTAGTAATACTGTAAGTAATTGTCCCCATGATTATAACAGCTTTTTAAATTATAAATTATATTAAATGATATTTATGAAAATATAAAAATGCAGAAAGTTTACTATGAAGGGTAGGTTTATGGGGTGATTCAGTATAAAATTCATTAATATAATGTAAATATGAATATAAAAGTTTGTAAATATAATGTAGAAACTTTAATTTTATGTGATACAAATTCAAGTATACAAATAAATGTTAATCGAATTGAAATATGTCTATGGAAAGACTCCATAAAACAAGATGTCAGGGCCCCCAATAGCCCTTATCATTTGACCTATTAAAATATATATATTTTTCCCCCACCTTTACTTATTTCGACGTCGCTGGCTCCTCATTACAATTTTTTGTTTTTTTTTTGTTACCTAAGACTAGCATAAACGTTTGCATTGTTGTATATCGTGTGTGATCACATAATTAATTTATATTCATTTAAAAGAAGAGAATAAGACTCGGATGATTGGTCCCCTAAGTACTACTATCAAAATTTTAAATGAAATTTGCAGTTTCACTTTTCAGTGTCCTTGTGTTGAGCTGCTGTCCTGGGATGGGAGAGATCTCACAAAGCCTCAGTGATAAACACAATATTAGATATTAGATCATCACTATAAAGTTGCATCTATTATTTTATTAACATTTTATTTCCGTCTTGTTTTTTCAGAGTTGAGAGCAGTTCTTATTGGAAGGCAACACTGTGGGAAAACATCGGTGATCAACACTATATTGGAAACCAGAACAGAAGCTGAAGGAGATGAACATGTGAAGAGAGAGGGATTTATTGATAACAGGAGAGTCAGTCTGGTTGAAACTCCTGGCTGGTGGAAAACCTTCAATCCAAGCGATTATTCCAACATCTCCAAATTGCAGCTGGTTCGCAGGATTTATCTGATTTCACCCGGACCTCATGCGGTTCTGATCGTGATTCGGGCCGATTCTGCATTTACTGACCCTGATGGGAGGTTTCTGGAGGAGCATTTGGAGCTGCTGGGTCCCAATGTCTGGACTCACACCCTCATCATCTTCACAAGAGGAGATTTGATTAAACGAGAAGACATAGAGCAGCATATTCGGGAAGAGGGGTCAGCGCTCAAGCGGCTTATTGAAAAATGTGAAAATAAATATCTAGTTTTTAATAATTCAAACCATCACGACCGAACTCAAGTCAAAGAGCTGTTCAAGAAAATCGAAGGAATTGTGAAGAGGAGTAAAGGCAAGCACTTTAACATTGATCTGGAAAAAGTAAAGGAAGTCAACGAGCAGTGGGAGGAAATTCAGACCAGAGCAAATTCTAGAAAATCCAGAGTACAGAAGGAACGGTCAACAGTTAAAGAAAAAGGTAGGATAAAGATACAGTTACATTTACGGTTGTTCAGCGAATTTTGACAGGTGATATTCATTTATTTTTCTGTTTGTTGTTTGGATGAAAAAAACGTTTTAATATTTAAACTTTAACCTGCCTCAACTGTTTAACACAGCTAGTCAATGTCAAAATGTCTGAGAGGGCCAATCAAACTGAAGAGGGACGGTCTTTATTGTTATTTTTACTGTGCTTTAATTTTTCTGAATTCCAATGCAACACTTCAGTTTTTAACATGGAAAGAGTGTGAGTAAATATTTAAGTGGACCAGCTGAACATTTTAATACTTGACAATGATTTTCCGTTAAAAATGTTAAACATTGACATTAATATCCAATGATGCAAACTACTTGACGTTTTGTCGAATTTTGCCGATTTGAATTTAAAAAATAAGATTAATCATTTGCGTGATTCATATACACAGCAAAACCCCCAGTGTTAATTTAACACTCTGAGTGTGGACTCACTGGACTCATATAAACACTGAAGCAGTGTTAAAAGTAACTCTGAAGCAGTGTTAAAGTGAATGAGATAATTAGGAGATTAACTGAGTGATGATTGGCCATTATTGAAGACACCTGATGTTAACAAGCAGAATCACCAAAGGAGAAAATCACAATTTGTATGTCACCATTATAGTGGTCAGTGTTTGTATTAGTTGGGATCTTGACCCTTAAATTTTAAACATTAGGTTCTGTTTGTTATAATTGAATTATAACAGCCAGACAAACCAGAGGAAAAATGAACACAGATGTTTTCAAAAGTTACTCCTACAAAAAATAAATATAAAAAAATAACTTTAATTTAGACACACACACATTACAAATCAGCGTGAGAATCACAACAATGGTGACCATCAAAAAAGCATGTTGTAGCCAATAAAAAGTCATCATTGGCTCCCATCATGCATTGTGGCATGAATAAATTATGAGCTGAATTGTCTTTGTAACTTTTTATTCTTACTACACCGTAGTTGAGATTCATATGCTGATTCTTGATGTCTGTGTCTGCCTAAAACAAATACTTTTTTTATTTAAGTCAGAACAGCTTGCAAGAAACCACTACAAAATGTATAGAAAATACAGTAGCTTTCGCTGTGGAACCACAGAGCTGTTGCAACCAATAAAGTTAGTATAACTCAGAGATCAGACTCTAAATAAGTTAAATGACTCAAGTCAAACGATGATTATGTTAAAACATAACTATCACCACCTGATGACTTTTGCTCTTGGCTTGTTTAAAAATTTAAAATTAAAAAGTCAAGGGTCAAGATCCCATCTAATGCAAACACTGACCACTATAATGGTGACATACAAATTGAGATTTTCTCCTTTAGTGATTCTGGTCATTAACATCAGGTGTCTTCAATAATGGTCAATCACCACTCAATTAATCACCTAATTATCTCATTCACTTTAACACTGCTTCAGAGTTACTTTTAACACTGCTTCAGTGTTTATATGAGTCCAGTGAGTCCACACTCAGAGTGTTAAATTAACACTGGGGGTTTTGCTGTGTACAATGAACAAAATTATAAACGCAACACTTTTGTTTTTTCTGTTATTTTTCATGAGCTGAACTGAACGATCTAAGACTTTTTCTATGTACACAAAAGGCCTATTCTTCTCAAATATTGTTCACAAATCTGTCTAAATCTGTGTTAGTGAGCACTTCTCCTTTGCCGAGATACTCCATCCACCTCAAAGGTGTGGCATATCAAGATGCTGATTAGACAGCATGATTATTGCACAGGTGTGCCTTAGGCTGGCCACAAAAAAAGGCCACTCTAAAATGTGCAGTTTTATCACACAGCACAATGCCACAGATGTCACAAGTTTTGAGGGAGCGTGTGATTGTCATGCTGACTACAGGAATGTCCACCAGAGTTGTTGCCCGTGAATTGAATGTTAATTTCTCTACCATAAGCCGTCTCCAAAGGTGTTTGGTAGTACATCCAACCGGCCTCACAACCGCAGACCACGTGTAACCACACCAGCCCAGGACCTCCACATCGAGCATCTTCATCTCCAAGATCGTCTGAGACCAGCTACCCGGACAGCTGCTGCAACAATCGGTTTGCATAACCAAAGAATTTCTGCACAAACTGCCAGAAACCGTCTCAGGGAAGCTCATCTGCATGCTCGTCATCCTCATCGGGGTCTCGACCTGACTGCAGTTCGTCGTCATAACCGACTTGAGTGGGCAAATGCTCACACTTTTAATGGCATCTGGCACTTTGGAGAGGTGTTCTCTTCACGGATGAATCCCGGTTTTCACTGTGCAGGGTAAATGGCAGACAGCGTGTATGGCGTCATGCGGGTGAGCGGTTTGCTGATGTCAGCGTTGTGGAGTAGCCCATGGTGGCGGTGGGGTTATGGTATGTGCAGGCGTATGTTATGGACAACGAATACAGGTGCATTTTATTGATGGCATTTTGAATGCACAGAGATCCCGTGATGAGATCCTGAGGCCCATTGTTGTGCCATTCATCCACGACCATCACCTCACGTTGCAGCATGATAATGCACGGCCCCTTTGGGCCATTGGGCAATAAATGTTGTCTTCTGAGGTGAAGAGGTCAACTAGTGAATTTTTGCAGGAGCATAGGTTGCACTGTGAGCATAATAGGAGGCGTGGTGATTTATGAAGCCCACCGCTGTCATGTTGCCTCTTCATGCCAACATGCCATGTTGCATGTCTCTTCAGGCCTGGTAGGAAGGTTTTTAAGGCCAGAAAAACCACCATAATTTCCAGGCAGTATATATGCAGGCATTGCTCCAGGCTGGACAAGGAGCCCAGACAAGTGTCTGCTCTTGCAGAGTGCCACCCAACCTGAGCTGGAGGCATCTGTCATAACCACCTTCCTTCTGTATAAGCGTCTTTCAGTTCCAGCAATAAGAACCAGTCCCCTGAGCAAACCAGCCTGAGGATCGGTTTCGTGGTCAACATCCTGAATGGCCACTTCATTACCTGTGCCATTGTGAGCTCACTCAAGCCAGTCCTCTGACTCCACTGTTTGCTCCTCCAAGGCTCCTGGGAGGGGAGAAATGGGAGAGTGCAAGAGGTGGGACCGCTTTCATGAAAGAAAGTGTTTCACGAGTGTAGCTCTCGCAATGAGGTCAGTCCATCTCTGTGAGTGCATGGCCCAGGCAAGTGAAGCAATCACTAGCTGCATTTCTACTGTTGGGCCAAAAGTGATGAGCCGTCCTGTAAAGAGAGCGTGACCTGAGACTGTCTTGGCGGTTGATGTAAGACACCACAGTTGTATAATCCAACCAGACTGAGACGTGGAGCCCCTTTAAGGCCGGTAGGAAGTTTTCAGGGCTCAGAAAACTGCCAGCATCTCTAGGCAGTTGATATGCAGGTGTTGCTCCGGGACTGACCAGGAGCCTGACGCCGGATTGCCCTCCATCAAGACACCCCAACCCGAGTTGGAAGCGTCTGTTGTGACTACCTTCCTTCTGGAGGTCAGCCTTAACCTTGCGGTCCTGTTTGAAACAGGTGAGGGGTCGTCCAGGGGCCACAGCTCTGACACAGGTGTGGCGCCAGGCGAGGGATGGAACTCGGGCATTGAGCCAAAATTGAAGGGGCCGCATGTGAAGCAGGCCCAGAGGTATTGCAGGGGGGCGGTGGCTGCCATGAGGCCGTGCAACCTCTGGAAAACCTTCAGGGGGCGGATCGTCCTCGGTTTGAGAGATTCCGCCAATCGCTGGATGGTCAGGGATTGTTCCGGCGTAATCCATGCCCGCATTTGGGCAGAGTCTAAAATCATTCCCAGAAAGACAGCCTGCTGTCTGGGCAACAAGTGACTCTTGTGCGGGTTGATGACCAACCCCAGGTGCTCTAAGTGACTGACCAACTCCCGTTCTGATCTGGCTAGGACTAGCCAATCATTGAGGTAGTTCAAAACGTGGATTCCCATCTGTCTCAGAGGGGAAAGAGCCGCATCCATGCACTTCGTAAAAATGCGTGGGGCCAGGGACAGCCCAAATTTAAGAACTGCATACTGATAGGCCACTCCCTCAAACTCGAAACAGAAGAACGGTCTGTGATGGGGGCTATGTGGATGTGAAAGTAAGCGTTTTTCAGATCCACAGTCAAAAACCAGTCCTCGGAGCAAATGTGCGCGAGGATCTGTTTGATAGTTAACATCTTGAACGACTGGCACATAAGTGAGTGGTTCAGACATCTGAGATCTAGAATAGGTCTTAGCCCACCATCTCTCTTTGTAACGAGGAAGTAGTGGCAGTAAAAGCCTGACTCACTGTTCGCTGGGGGCACTGATTCCACAGCACCCTTTGCAAGCAGTGCTTTTACTTCTTGTCGGAGAACGGGAGCTTCGTTGTCTGAAACAGAAGTTTGAACAACACCTCTGAAGCGAGGTGATCTGCGAGCGAACTGGAGCGAGTAACCTCGTTGTATTGTGTTTAGAACCCAACTTGATACCACCGGGATGGCTGCCCAGGCCAAGGCGGGGAGCTCGTGTTTGTATGAGTGTGTGTGAGAGTGTGAAGAGGAAATTTGCTCTTTATTGCATGTGGGTCCGCTATCACAGCAGTAAAACATTCGGGTACACACTGCACCTGCAGGGCGTGACCCGCTAGAAAAGAAACTCCATTGCTCAGAGGTGCTCGGAGTGATGGAGGTTTGGCCGAGGTGAGAAATGAACCCCTCTTCTTCCTCTCTAGTGGCTCTTCCTCTCTAGAGGATCAGCATGGCTTCGTCGGCTCAGGGTCCAGCACTACTCAAGGGCAGGGAACTTGAAGCTTCGGGTAGGGAAAGCGTTTTGCCGTCCGGGGCCGAACAGGCCCTTTGGCAAGACCAGCGAGTCCAGGAAGACCATCTCCTCAGTGCCCCTGATCTCGGTAAGGTTTAACCAGAGGTGGCACTCCAGCACCACCAAGCTGGCCATGGTCTTGCTGATTGCCTGTGCTGTTGCCTTTGTAGCACTTAGAGCCAGATCTGTTGCTGTCCGCAGCTCTTTGAAAGCCTCTTGGTGCTCCTGGACAAACTCGTCCATACTGTGGAGAAGTTTAGCTTGAAGCACCTGGAGAACCGCCATTGTAAGCACCAATCCGGCCTGACTGGCCGCTGCATAAGCCCTATTGGCGAGCGCCGAGGTGGTCCTGCATGGCTTAGAGGGATGCACTGCCTGGGCCTTCAGACCGAGGGCAGATGGCAGGCACAGATGAGCAGCAACAACTTCCTCCAGTGGGGGAGTCGTCAATGGTGGTGGTGGGGGCGCCTTCATGGAAGGCGATCTACGAGCAGAGACGGGAAAGGCTCATACTCTCGCAATGGGAGCATGAGCCATCAGAAATCGCAGCCTCTGCGTGGGCACTGACCAGACATGCGACATACTTACTGTGCCCGTTATTCTCCTGCACGAGCCACACTCACGGCGTGACTCTTTTAGGAAATTTGCTCTTAAAATCGCTCCTTAAAGGGGGCATAACACTGTGGGCGGAGCTAAAGAGTGATGAGGACTTGAGCGCCGATTGAAAACAAAACAGAGACATTTGATGCCGTTTCACTTACCGTCTGCAGTTCCGAATCATGACCGGGATCTTTTATAGCTGGGACTGCTCCATCTTTCAGTTTCAAACGATGTGCAGATCCAGCGTTGAACTGAGCCTTGTTTATATAATGTAAACCATTGCTGCCCTGGAAAAACAAACTGCATCCACTGTTCACATAACGCTGGGTTCTTTTGGGAAGCTGAACATGGTTATCTTTCCCTCACAACCAAAAACACACTTCTTTAGATGCATTCTTCCTGAGCGAGTCCTGTGCAGCAGTGCAGCAGAATGAAGCGTGTTGATGTGTACACGGGCATGCTCTTCTGGGAGAAATGCCCATATAAGGAGTTCCACCATTGTTTATGCCAGCAAGAGCCATGATTGAAAAAAACTTTCCGAAATTTCTACGAACCCGGAAGTAAGATTTTTGGCACAGAAATACTCTACGTCCTAATCGTTTTTTGAAACTTTGGCCATGCTTAGCACGAGAATCAGTGTAACGGTGTAAACAACTCTGAATGCATGAAACAGCATTGTACCCCCACTTTAACGTGCCTTTCTGGCTGGCTAAAGTACCACTGGTTTGTGCAGCTACACAAACGTGAACAAATCAGGCTTCAGTACAGAGTAAAACAGGAGTTTTTCCATATGCACTCTACGCAAGGGGAGAGACCGTTCAAAAGGGAATAGAGTTTTTCCCTGGATAAACTGAAGCAAAAATGTGAGACTATTTTGAAAGGGAACTTTTGACGGTTGAGCTTGTGTCTTTTGCACCGTCTCACCCACAGTGCTCTACAAATGTGGCAAGTTCAACTTTTAAAAACACATCTTGAGACTTTGTGTTTTTCCCCATTTTCAAAGCAAAATGCAGTCTTTGTGAATAGCATACAGATAAATGTAAATGTATGCATATTTTAAAATAAAAATATTATTTGCAAGTAGTTCAAATGGATTACTTCTTGGTATTTTACTGTTCTTCATTATTCTCTTAAATACATTAAAGTCCTTTGATTTATGAGATAAATGTAAATGTATGCATATTTTAAAATAAAAATATTATTTGCAAGTAGTTCGAATGGATTACTTCTTGGTATTTTACTGTTCTTCATTATTCTCTTAAATACATTAAAGTCCTTTGATTTATGAGATAAATGTAAATGTATGCATATTTTAAAATAAAAATATTATTTGCAAGTAGTTCAAATGGATTACTTCTTGGTATTTTACTGTTCTTCATTCTTTATTCTCTTAAATACATTAAAGTCCTTTGATTTATTTAATTCTTTCAAATAAAAAGATCATTACCATTATTATTTCCAAGAATGGTTATGGCTTTGAATATCAGGTGTATACAGGCTCATATGCAGATTCTATTCATATTTCAACTGTCCTTTTATTTCAGCATATGTGCATCGTCTTGAGGAGATCAGAGTTGTTTTGTTGGGATGGGTCTTTGCTGGAAAGAGTTTAGCTGGAAACACCATCTTGAACCGGGATGAATTTGCCATAGGAGGAAGAACCAGAGAGGGTATGAGAGGGTTTGGAGATGTAGACGGAAGGAAGATGACCGTTTTGGACAATCCAGGCTGGTGGAAGTACTTCACATCTGAACTCAACCCAAATTTCATTAGATCTGCGATCTTAGAAAGCGTTTCAGAGTTTAAGAAGTTCCCTCATGCCATGCTGCTCGTGATTCCTGCAGATACATCATTTCAGGAAGAACAAAAGAGAATCATTCAGCAAAATATGTCTATCCTGGGAGATGATGTCTGGAGACACACCATAGTTTTGTTCACGTGGGGCGACAGATTTAAAGATATCTCAATTGAGCAGCACATTGAGAGTGAAGGAGAAGCTCTTCAGTGGCTGATTGAGAAATGCAGGAACAGATATCACGTCTTTGACAACACAGACAAGAAGAACCGAGATCAAGTCTCAGAGCTGCTCCAAAAGATTGATGAGATGGTGGCAGAAAACAGTTCATTTAGTCTCAAAACACAGAAAAACTGTGATGAGAAAAACTGTCAGAAAACTGACAAACAGGAGGATCTGACAATGGAGATTAGACTGAAGGATATCGGCCACTTTCTGGACGAGGGGTTTAAGAGAAAAGCTCAAGAGATAAGAAGGAAGATAGAAAAGTTATGCATGGATATCTTGGAAGAACATCTAAACCTTCAGGACTCTTGGAGTATGGATGGCCCTCCTGAATGTATGTTTTCACTCACTATTGTGTTGTCAGGTATAAATTTCTAAATATATTTCTGTGTTTAACATTTTCATAATGGTGTTTCAGTAGATCAAGATAAACCTCCTGATTCCCATACACCATTAAAAGCAATCAATGCACCTCAACAGGACAACAGTAAGTGGGATTTATTTATATATTTGTGTCAGAACTGGATATAAGCTTTAGACATATGCATAAAGGGTCAGCAGTTGTATGAGGTGTCATCAATGAATCTGAGTGGGTTCAGTCTCGGGGGGGGGGGGGGATTACTTTTCAAATGTCTGTTTTATGAACATTAATATTGTGCCTTAATTTCTTTCAGTCCCTGAGCCGATTAAAAGTCTTCTAGTGAGAGAGTTCAGCCGATGGGAAAGTATCATCATAGATGGTGTTCAGGAAAGTTTACAGGACATTAAATCATCATTTGGTAAGTCCTTCAAATGGAGCAGACAAACCTGTTTTACAAAATTTTAGTTTCTGTTCCACAGAGAAAAAACACATTGAAGCGTATTTCAAGTCAAGTCAAGTCAAGTTGAGCTTTATTGTCATTCCGCTACATGCGGGGGCATACAGTGGAACGAAATGTCGTGCCTCACAGGACTCTCACAGGGCTCTCACAGCCTGGGGGAAAAAGCTGTTGAGCAGTCTGGCAGAGCGGGCTCTGATGCTCCGGTACCATCTTCCTGATGGTAGGAGCTGGAAGAGACTGTGGGAGGGATGTGTGGAGTCCTTCACGATACTATTTGCTTTGCTAGAGCATCGTGTAAGGAAAATGTCCAGGATGGAGGGGAGAGGGGCACCGATGATCCTTGCAGCTGTGTTCACTGTCCGCTGGAGGGTCTTGCGGTCTGCTGCGGTACAGTTCCCGTACCAGACAGTGATGCAGCTGGTCAGCACACTCTCAATGGTGCCCCTGTAGAAAGTGGTGAGGATGGGTGGAGGGAGACTTGCTCTTTTCAGCCGGCGGAGGAAGTGTAGGCGCTGTTGTGCCTTCTTGGAGAGTGACGTGGTGTTGGTGGTCCAGGTGAGATCCTCTGTGATGTGCACCCCCAGGAATTTAGTGCTGCTGACTCTCTCCACAGGCGAGCTGTCGATGGTCAGTGGGGGGTGGTCAACGGAGTTTCTCCTGAAGTCCATCACAACCTCCTTTGTCTTACTCACATTGAGGGACAGGTTGTTAGCGCCACACCATTCAACCAGCTGTGCCACTTCCTCTCTGTAGTGCGTTTCATCGTTGTTGCTGATGAGACCAACCACTGTTGTGTCGTCAGCAAACTTGATGATGTGGTTGGAGCTGGACTTGGCAGTGCAGTCGTGGGTCAGCAGCGTGAAGAGCAGCGGGCTGAGCACACAGCCTTGTGGGGCACCTGTGTTCAGTGTGGTAGTGCTCGAGGTGTTTTGGCCGACACGGACTGACTGAGGTCTTCCGGTTAGAAAGTCCAAAATCCAATTACAGAGGGAGTTGTTAAGGCCCAGCAGGTTTAGTTTATTTATGAGCTGTTGTGGGATTATTGTGTTGAATGCTGAGCTGAAGTCAATGAACAGCATTCTAACATAAGAGTCTTTGTTTTCTAGGTGGGTAAGAGCCAAGTGGAGGGTGGAGGAGATTGCATCGTCCGTAGAGCGGCTCGGACGGTATGCAAACTGGAGCGGGTCGAGTGTGTTGGGGAGGCTGGTTTTGATGTTGTGCATGACTAACCTCTCAAAGCACTTCATTATGATTGGAGTCAGTGCTATGGGACGGTAGTCATTTAGACAGGACACAGGTGATTTTTTTGGTACCGGTATGATTGTTGTGGATTTGAGACATGTGGGGACGACTGCCTGGCTCAGCGAGGTGTTGAAGATATCTGTTAGGACATCTGTCAGCTGTGCAGCACAGTCTTTCAGTACACGGCCAGGTATGTTGTCGGGACCCGCAGCCTTGCGTGGGTTGATCCTAGATAGGGTCTTCCTTACGTCGGCTGAAGACAGACAGAGCGCCTGGTCGTTGGGAGGTGTGGGCAGTTTTTGTGCAGGTGTGTCATTCTGCGTTTCAAACCGTGAATAAAAGTGGTTGAGTGCATCTGGGAGGGATGTGTCGTCATCACAGGCCTGTGGCGGGGGCTTGTAGTCTGTGATGGTCTGAATGGCTTTCCACAGACTCCGTGTGTCTCTGCTGTCTGTGAAGTGATTATTGATTTTTTGAGCAATGACCGTTTTCCATTTTTGATGCTGCGGGACAGATTGGCTCTTGCTGTTTTGAGGGCTGCTTTATCTCCTGATCTGAAAGCTTCATCTCTGGTCTTTAGCAGCCCGCGAACCTCTGCTGTCATCCATGGCTTCTGGTTGGCGCGTGTGGTGATGGTCTTGGTGACTGTCACATCATCAGTGCACATTTTGATGTAAGCAGTCACAGTTTCAGTGTACACCTGCAGGTCTGTGTGGTTGTTGTAGGTGGCCGCCTCTTTAAATATGTTCCAGTCTGTGTCCTGGAAGCAGTCCTGCAGTGCTGAGGTAGCATTTTCTGGCCATACCGTGATCTGTTTTTGAACCGGTTTGGCAAGTTTGAGAAGTGGTCTGTATGCTGGGATTAGCACAACAGAGATGTGGTCCGAGTACCCGAGGTGGGGGCGGGGTTCAGCTTTGTAAGCGTTCTTTTCTGTTGTGTAAACAAAGTCCAGTGTGTTATTTCCCCTTGTTGCAAAGTTCACATGTTGGTAGAACTTTGGCAAATCTGTCTTTAAGTTTGCGTGGTTGAAGTCACCGGCTATGATGAAAAAGCCGTCGGGGTTATTTGTTTGTTGTTCGCTGATGACGCTGTACAGCTCGTGAAGCGCGTCCTTAGTGTTTGCACACGGGGGAATGTAAACCGCGACAATAACAATGGCCGTGAACTCCCGCGGCAGATAGAACGGTCGACACTTCACAAACATAACCTCCACCAGCGACGAACAGTGTTTTGATACTAACGCAGCATTGTTACACCATTCTTTGTTGATATACACACACAAGCCACCGCCGCGAGTCTTACCAGACAGTGATGAAACTCTGTCCGCTCGGTAGCAGTTTAGCCCGTGCAGCTGAATGGTCCGGGATGTTGTCCTTTAGCCATGTTTCAGTGAAAACAAACACACAACAATCCCTTGCCTCATGCTGTGTAGATCGACTGAGTTGAATTAAGTCCAGTTTGTTTTCCAGAGAACGAACGTTTGAGAGCATGAGTGTTGGAAGAGCCGGTCTTGTGGGGTTAGCTCTTAGCCTGGCTCGTATACCTCCGCGCTTACCACGCTTCCGTCCTCTCTCACACCGCTTGCGACGCCGCCTTGTGCGGGTAGCGTCAGTAGGCGAGGCCGCGGTCTCGAGGTCCGGCTCCAGCAGTAAGTCATAAGTCATAAGTCACCTTTATTTATATAGCGCTTTTACCAATACAGATTGTGTCAAAGCACTTAACAGTATCAAATTGGAGGACAGAGTGTCAGTAATATATAATAAGATTAAACATTCAATTTTCAGTCAAAGGCATTTCATTATTGAATTCAGAGATGTCATTGTCTAGCTCAGTTTAGTTTAAATAGTATATGAGCAATCAAATCGGCGATAATCGCTAGAAATTAGGTGTCCCCAACTGAGCAAGCCAGAGGCGACAGTGGCAAGGAACCAAAACTCCCTCCGAGACAGAATGGAGAAAAAAAACCTTGGGAGAAACCAGGCTCAGTCGGGGGGCCAGTTCTCCTCTGACCAGACGACACCCACAGTTCAAAAGTTTCAGGTTCTAACGATCGTAGTATTATGTAGTTAGGTATTTTATTATATTTTTAGTTATATTTTTTAGTTTTAATGTATTTTAATCGAGGTCTCCGGGGGTCATCTGGGTGTCCTGGTCTCCGCTGACAATCAGGGCTGCAGACATCATCTCTTGGTGCTGATCCGCCATCTGATCATAGGAAAGAAACAGACAAATATTAGCGTAGATGCCATTCTACTTACGATGTAACGAGTACACCGTGTGTTGTGGGAAGTGTTCCCGGTTCCGGTTGATCTAATTAATGCAGCCTAACAATCCTTTAACGGATTTGAATAATAGAAGCGTATTAGTGTGTTATGTGTACGCCAGGGTAAAGAGATGGGTCTTTAATCTAGATTTAAACTGACAGAGTGTGTCTGCCTCCCGAACAGTGTTAGGTAGATTGTTCCAGAGTTTGGGTGCTAAATAGGAAAAGGATCTGCCGCCCGCAGTCGTTTTTGATATTCTAGGTATTATCAAACGGCCAGAGTTTTGAGAACGCAGCGGACGTGGAGGACTATAATGCGATAAGAGCTCGCTCAAGTACTGAGGAGCTAAACCATTCAGGGCTTTATAAGTAATTAACAAGATTTTAAAATCTATCCGATGTTTGATAGGGAGCCAGTGCAGTGTTGATAGGACTGGGCTAATATGATCATATTTCCTGGTTCTAGTAAGGACTCTAGCTGCTGCATTTTGGACTAACTGTAGTTTGTTGATCAAGCGTGCAGAACAACCACCCAATAAAACATTACAGTAGTCTAGCCTTGAGGTCATAAACGCATGAACTAACATTTCTGCATTTGACGTTGAGAGCATAGGTCGTAATTTAGATATGTTTTTGAGATGAAAAAACGCAGTTTTACAGATGCTAGAAACATGGCTTTCAAATGAAAGATTGCTATCGAACAGCACACCTAGGTTCCTGACTGATGAAGAAGAATTTACAGAGCAGCCATCAAGTGTTAGATAATGTTCTAGGTTGTTACATGTGGGGTCTTTAGGTCCGATAACTAACACCTCTGTTTTTTCAGAATTTAGCAGTAAAAAATTACTCGTCATCCAGTTTTTTATATCGACTATGCATTCCGTTAGTTTCTCAATTTGGTATGTTTCACCGGGCCGCGAAGAAATATAGAGCTGAGTATCATCAGCATAACAGTGAAAGCTAACACCATGTCTCCTGATAATATCTCCCAAGGGTAACATGTAAAGCGTGAAAAGTAACGGCCCTAGTACTGAGCCTTGAGGTACTCCATACTGTACTTGTGATCGATATGATACCTCTTCATTCACTGCTACGAACTGATGGCGGTCAGATAAGTATGATTTGAACCATGCTAAGGCGCTTCCACTAATGCCAACAAAGTTTTGTAGTCTATTTAAAAGAATGTTGTGGTCGATAGTGTCGAACGCAGCGCTAAGATCCAGTAGAACTAATAAAGAGATACAACCACGATCAGATGATAGAAGCAGGTCATTTGTAACTCTAATGAGAGCAGTCTCAGTACTATGATATGATCTAAATCCTGACTGGAATTCCTCACAGATATCATTTTTCTCTAGGAAGGAATATAATTGTGAGGATACTACCTTTTCTAGTATCTTTGACAGAAAAGGGAGATTTGAGATCGGTCTATAATTAACTAGGTCTTTGGGGTCAAGTTGTGGTTTTTTAATGAGAGGCTTAATAACAGCCAATTTGAAGGTTTTGGGGACATATCCTAATGACAATGATGAATTAATAATAGCCAAAAGAGGATCTATGACTTCTGGAAGCAGCTCTTTTAGTAGTTTCGATGGAATCGGGTCTAACATACATGTTGTTGGTTTAGATGATTTAACAAGTTTATACAATTCTTCCTCTCCTACAGTAGAGAATGAACGGAATTGTTCCTCAGGGGATCTATAGTGTGCTATCTGATGCGATACTGTAGCTGACGGCTGCAAGGATACAATTTTATCTCTGATAGTATCGATCTTGGAAGTAAAATAGTTCATAAAGTCATTACTGCTATGCTCTTGGTGAATGCCAACACCTATTGATGCTTTATTTTTCGTTAATTTAGTCACTGTATTGAATAAATACCGAGGGTTATGTTTGTTTACTTCTAGAAGAGACGAAAAGTAATCAGATCTAGCAGTTTTTAATGCTTTTCTGTAGGATAGGGTACTTTCCCGCCAAGCTAAACGAAATACCTCTAATTTAGTTTTCCTCCAGCTGCGCTCCATTTTCCGGGCTGCTCTCTTTAGGGCGCGAGTGTGCTCATTATACCACGGTGTTGGACTCTTATCCTTAATCTTCCTTAAGCGTAAAGGAGCAACCGCATCTAAAGTGCTAGAAAAGAGAGAGTCCATAGTTCCTGTTACATGATCTAGTTGTTCTGAGCTATTGGATAAACTGAGGAGCTGAGATAAGTCAGGAAGATTATTTATAAAGCAATCTTTTGTGGTGGAGGTAATGGTTCTACCATATTTGTAACAAGAAGTTGGCTTTACAGCTTTAGCTATATGGAATATACAGGAGACTAGATAATGATCTGAGATATCATCGCTCTGCTGCAAAATTTCAACCCCACTAACATCAATTCCATGTGACAGTATTAAATCTAGAGTATGATTTCGACAATGAGTAGGTCCTAACACATGTTGTTTAACACCAATAGAGTTTAAAATGTCTATAAATGCTGATCCCAACGAATCTTTTTCATTATCAACATGGATATTAAAATCACCAACAATTAGGACTTTATCTGCAGTCAGCACTAACTCCGACAGAAAATCAGAAAATTCTTTAATAAAGTCTGTATGGTGTCCTGGTGGCCTGTATACAGTAGCCAGTACAAACATCACAGATGATTTATCATTAACGCTTGTTTCTTTGGATAACGTTATATGGAGCACCATTACTTCAAACGAATTATACTTGAAACCCAACCTCTGAGAGATACTGAAAATATTTCTATAAATTGTAGCAACACCTCCCCCTTTACCTTTTGGACGCGGTTCATGTTTGTAACAGTAATCTTGGGGTGTAGACTCGTTTAAAGTAATGTAATCATCTTGTTTTAGCCAGGTTTCTGTCAGACAAAACACATCTAGTTTATGGTCAGTGAACATATCATTTACAAAAAGTGCTTTTGAAGAAAGGGATCTAATATTCAATAAGCCAAGCTTTATCAAGTCTTTATCTGTATTATATTGTTTTTTTATTTGTTGAACATCAATTAAATTGTTACTATTACATTGGTTTGGATGTTTTCTGTATTTTCTAGTTCTTTTTCTAGTTCGGGGAACAGACACAGTCTCTATAGAGTGATATCTAGGTGAAAAAGTTTCTATGTGCTGAGAGTTAACTGACTTCTGTGACGTGAGGCGGCTAGCAGACGATCGGTTTAGCCAGTCTGTCTGCTTCCTGACCTGGGCTCCAGTTAGTCAAGTACAAACTCTAAGACTATGTGCCATATTTCTAGAGAGAAGAGCGGCACCACCCCAGGAGGGATGAACACCATCTCTTTTCAACAGGTCAGGTCTGCCCCAAAAACTCATCCAATTGTCTATAAAGCCTATGTTATTTTGCGGGCACCACTTAGACATCCAGCCATTAAGTGACAACACTCTGCTATGAATCTCATCTCCCCGGTAAGCAGGGAGGGGACCAGAGCATATTACAGTGTCTGACATCGTACTTGCAAGTTCACACACCTCTTTAACATTATTTTTAGTGATCTCCGACTGGCGAAGTCGAACATCATTAGCGCCGACGTGGATAACAATCTTACTGAATTTACGTTTAGCATTAGCCAGCACTTTTAAATTTGCCAAGATGTCAGGCGCTCTGGCTCCCGGTAAACAATGGACTATGGTGGCTGGTGTCTCTATTTTCACGTTCCGTACAATAGAATCGCCAATAACTAGAGCACTTTCATCAGGTTTCTCAGTGGGTGCTTCACTGAGTGGGGAGAACCTGTTTGATGTTCTGATCGGAACGGAAGAGTGGTGTTTTGACCCGCGACTATGCCGCCTCAATGTCACCCAGCTGCCCTGCTGCACGGGCTCAACCGAAACCGAACAATGTACAGGACTCCCTGAACTAGTCGCATCCAAAGCAGTATCTACAGCCCTCACATTCTTACTATCCTCAATTAAAGTTTGGATGCGTGTCTCTAATTCTAAAACCTTCTCTGTCAGCCTAACTATTTCCCTGCATTTATCACATGTGAATCCCTCGCTGCTGACAGAGACAGATAAACTATACATGTGGCAGACAGTGCAAACAACAATAGCAGGAGAAGAAGCCATTACTCACCGTGATTGATGAATGACACCAACTTAACTTACCACTTACCACTGTTGTTTGATGAGCTTGTGAAAAACGGAGCGAGGAAAAAATAAAAATAAATAAATAATAGGCGCGAAATGCAAATGGAACCGCGAGTGACAAGCTAACGGGCTAACAAGCTGCACTCTCGGTTTTAAAAGCGAACGATCAAATTAGTTAGATTAGTTTGAAGGATAGCACCTGAAATATGGTGGGAATTAAATTATATGTTATCACTTTAGAAAAAAAAAAAAAAAGGAGTGAAAGTAAGGTAGAGATTCAATAAAAAGCGAAGCTACACGGAGCTACAATCACAAACCTCTCAGCAGCGTGCAACAGACTGAGCAGTAAACAAAGCAGTAAACAAAGGCCTTGTAGCTTCTCAGTAGCCGCCGGCGAGAGTTTGTGTTTGTATGTGTTGTTGATATCCAAAAGGCTTTGGCGATCATAGATGTATCCTGGAGTGATCTCCCGATGAATTTGCGGTAAATTGACATTGTTTGGAGACGAACAGACGACATTAAAAGACATAAAAGCACCGTTTTTGGGACCCGGAGAGGTCGCTGCGTCTGAGCGCGCCGCCATCTTGGATTCTAGTATTTGTAAAACTAACATAATATAAGACACATCTAAATATACATTTGTAAACTTGGTAAGTAAATGTAATTTGTTCTGTTTTCACATTTACATTTTCAGAGCTCTCTCAGGCTGAGAAGAGACAAAAGTCAGCGGATGCTGTTGAGAGATGGCTACAGAACTGCTACCATTATGTTCAGCATACTATTGATAAAATACAAGATCCAGAATCAGGGATCAGGACGAAGAGACTAAAGATACAATGATTACTTGATGATTTACAGTTTGTGTGTACATATATATACACAATGCATGAACGTAATGTAAGATTTTAAATGTAATTTTATTGTATTAACATCCCTGACTCACTTCACATGTGTTATTATAAGTTGCAGCTGTATTTTAAATCTGAAATGTAAATCTAGTACACAGGAACAGTTGTTCTGGTACCTGGTGAGATTCAGTGATTTGCTTATAAGAACAAATCAACAAATCTAGAGTTTACAGTCAGACTCTCTCTGCTGGTTTCTGAACATTCAGTCCACAAACGAAGGCCAGTGTTTATAAATGGACCATGAAAAGTAACCGAATCTTTTAAAATACAAGGAGGAAAGTCAAAATGAAGCAATAGCAGGCTGGTCAATAGTAGAGGAAACTCGTTTCTTAAAAGAGAAACGGACATATAAGGATGTGATTAAATCAGTCCATTCACAAATAGCCTCAATTATTTCATCTGGAATTCAAATTGGAATTGAAAACTGGAAATAAACTGAAGCTGGATGAAACGAAATGCTGTTTAAAACTATTAAGGAAAAATCATTAAAACATCTGCTTTGGTATTAGATTTCTGTTTCTCTTAGATCTAAAGACATTTAAACACTGGCACATACATGTTCTGTGATGCTGCTTTAAAATTGAGGGTATTGTGAAATTTTAACTAGATTTATACACAGTTTAAAAAAAATCAATATTGTAAATAAAGATTATTGGAGTATGTTTTACAAGAAAATGTTATTTGTTATAATATTTGTATTGTGTAACTTGCCATTTCTTTTCATACTTAAACAAGAAAAATAGAGATCAAATCACAGATCAGAAGATTCTTTTAGACAACATCTGGAACTTTGTACAGGTGCATCTCAATAAATTAGAATGTCATGAAAAAGTTCATTTTTTCTTGTAACTTATTTAAAAAAGTGAAACTTTCATATATTTTAGATTCATTACATGTAAAGTAAAACATTTCAGAAGTTTTTTAAATTTTTTATTTTATTTTGATGATTAGAGCTTAAAGCTCATGAAAGTCAAAAATCCACAAACAGGGTAAGTCACAGAGGGTCATTACTGAAAGGTGTGGCTGTTTACAGAGTGCTGTATCAAAGCATATTAAATGCAAAGTTGACTGGAAGGAAGAATTTGGGTAGGAAAAGGTGCACAAGCAACAGGGATGACTGCAAGCTTGAGAATACTGTCAAGCAAAGCTGATTCAAACACTTGTGAGAGCTTCACAAGGAGTGAACTGAAGATGGAGTCAGGAAAAGGGCTACCAAGCCAAAGACTTAAACTACTTCAGTCTTTTCCACGACATTCTGATTTATTGAGATGCACCTGTATATTTAGGACGTCTTGTGTTGGAGTAACACATCTGCTAAATGAGTATGTTTGAATGTAATATTAAAGTTAGTTTGTCTATATATTTGATGGTTGGGGTTAAGATTTCAGGTGTCTTGTAGTTTCATTTATCATGTGTGATTGAATGATTTATCAATCAGGACTCTTCTAAATGGAGGATTGCAATGTAAAACTCATTAAGACACTCTCCTTAAATCTCTAACCCCACTTATCTTCTCAAAAGAAAAACAAAACCCAAAAGAACACATAGGGCAAACGTTTCTCCCTCCTTATCCGGAAAGAAAAAAAAATGTATTCTTTATATTTCTTTTCATAAACCACAAATCCACAAACATGTTTGCTCAATAATTGCAATAATTTCTTCATATTCTCTCATACACACACAATCTCGTTTCTCAAAGAAGAACAAATGGGTTTTTTTTTTTAAAGGCTCTCAGTAACCTTTATCACCTGTTTTTACTAATTATCCCAACACGTGTCAATTAATTAATTAATTATTGGGCATTCTAAACAACAGCAGAAGTGGGAGAGGGAAAGAGGTTTGTTCATATCTTGGTAAATGATGTATTATGTTGTATTTTGTATGTTTATTGTTATTTTGGTGTAGTGTATATTTCTTTTTAAAGTCATTATTTATTTTTCGTAATAATCACCAATTTATAATCTAAACTTCTTCAAACTCAAAATGTATTGAATGTGAGGTAGAGCTCAACGACAAAACTGAACAAAAATAAATAAATAAAAAAGATCACACACTGTAAAAAGTGAAAGTTGACTTAACTTAAAAAAAATTGCGGAAACCCATTGCCTTAAAATTAATTACATAATAATTAAAAAAAAAAAAAAGTTCAATTAAATTCAATTAACTTTTTTTTTTACATTTTAAAATTTTTAAGTAAATGATAATTAAAAAAATAAGTTAATTAAATTGTCAAGTTCACTTAACTTTTTTTTGTTGTTGTTAATTATTATGTACTTAAAAATTTTAAGGCAACAGGTTTCCTCAATTTTTTTTAAGTTAAGTCAACTTTCACTTTTTACAGTGTATATTTTGACGCACACTGTTTGTTGAAATGCAGTTTAGCAGCATTCATAACCCGTGACATGAAAGAGTCGAGCTGAAATGTGATTCTGTGCTAAACACGACTGTAAATGATTCAAATTAACAGCAGTCTCATGTTAAAATAAAATATCCAAAGATATTTGAAATCCTAGATTCAAGAAGGCATAAATAAAAGTGAAGTTTTTAATCCACGTTAACTGATTTAACTATTAACTAAAAGTAATTTAGCTATCAGTTAAATCAAAGAAAAGAGTGTTGATGAGGAATATAAGGACTTCAGCTTTATTATACACGTTCAGGGAACATTTATCTTTAATACCTAAGAGTGAATATATTTTGTCAGATTGATATCTTCTGTGTTATGTTAATTTCTGAGATTAATTTGACACGAGTATAATTATACCTGATATTCTGTGATGCATGCTGGTCAAACTGTAGCTAGGTTCTATTCTATTCTGTCCTATTCTATTAACAGCAATATGAATGTAATAGAAAAACATCGCCCAAGGTTTCAATTGGCTATTTTAGGATATTAAGCACATGGCTTCCCATCATAAACGTTTTATGAAATCCTAAAAAAATATGAGCGACTTTCCACAACATTTTTCCACATTCTGCCAGTCATATACATGTTTGAAGCTTGTTTCTAAGATTTGTTGAACGAGCTATATGACGTCAAGTTCATGTTAATCTTCTCCTGAAATCACCAGGTCCTTCTTATCAGCTACGAGACTAGACAAACCTGATCTTTACAGGAGCAGATTCACTGAAGGACGAATCCATCGAGCAGCACGTACTGAACCAAGATCTTCAGCAGATCATACAGAGATGTGGAGAAAAATACCACATCTTTAAGAGTGAAAATAAAAGTGCTGGAGTTGAAGAACTGCTTATTAAGATTGATGATGCTGTGGCAGAAAACAACAGCAAGCATTTTGAAACTCAAGACGACGTGCTACTCGACATTCAGAGAAAAAGAGATGAAAATGAAAAAAGAGCAAAAGCAAGAAATGGTTCAGGGAAAAAGAAAACCACTGAAAGAAATAAGTGTTTGTACACATTTGACTGACTTTTTTTCTTCTTCTCATGAACATTATGAGAGCTGGAATCTATACAGAACCCAGCAAATAAAAATATGTTCTAATAACATTTTTCTAACATTGCTATTAAGTTATGAAAACGTTATTTCTCAATTGTCCAGTTTAAAAAAAAAAAAATTAATAAAATCTTTGTAAAAATGTTTTAATGTTTTAAAAAGCATTCCATTATCATTTTACAAACATATGATAATGTTATTTTGGAATGTTCTCTGAATGTTCTGAAACAAGTTGTTACATTTAAAAATGTTTAAAAATGTTAAAAATCCAATGCAAGATATATAGAGAATGCTTTTTGTGCTAATGTTTTGATGACGTTAAGGACCAGATAACTTGGAAAGAATGTTCTAGTAGGCTAAGGCAGGCTAAGGTTACTGAAAGATTGTTGGAATGTTGCCGGAATGTTAGCCGAAGTTCTGAGAACGTTCTGTTAGCTGGGAAGCGGAAATATAAGAGAGTTATCATTTGTGTTGCATGTTTCTGTCATTCTATCATTTTATCACTGTAAAAAAAATAAATAAATAAAAATAGCCAGAATAAGAATGTGTAAATGTGTCCAAGTGCACAATTACAAATGCAAATACGTAATAACTGTCTAATAAAATTCTAACATTTTTATGCACATAAAAATGTTAGAATTTTATTAGACAGTTATTATTTTAAGCACATGGCCAGTCTTGGAGACAACATCTGGAAACACACTATAGTTTAGAAAACAGCTTGTTCTGCCTCAAGCGAACGTTCATGACACTGACACACAACAAGACGAGGAATTAAGTCTGAACACTGACCAGTTACTGACATTAATGTACCAGGAGATTAAAAACAGGCTTAAAATAATAAAAATGAAGCTGAAAGAATTAGGGATGGGCATCACTGGATGTATAAAAGCCAAAAGTGATGCAATGACAGGCAGCATTGATTGTAAATGGGCAATTCTGTCTATCTTCAATAGCTATATTATAGCTGCAAGCAGCATGAACAACTGTAAATGTTTATTTAATTCACTCATTCTATGTCATCTTCCTCTTTCAGTGAAAGCTGATGAAAAAGTCATGGAGCGGATAAAGAGAGAAGCAAACAGATTGGAAGTCATTTTAATGGACGGAATCTTGAACATCCAGAATCCTGAGTTATTTACTTTGCTTGAGTCAAATATTTTTCTTAAGTTTTATATAATTTGACATTGCAGGTCAGTTTGTATCCTAACAAAATGACGTTCTCTGCTCACACCTATATAGATGAAAATACGAGTGTAAATGAAAAGGTGGCTCGGTGGTTTCAAAAACATGAGGAATACAGCAAATCTGAAACTAATTAATAATTGATATTCTTGTATAATATCTGAAAATTATATTACTTTACATTATAATTTCCATCATTTGAAGTAACTTTTGAGTTATAATGTAGTCCAAAGCAATTAATGTGCATTAACACGCCAATATTTTCTATTCCTGTACCATAGTAACCATTGAATTAATAAATATCTGTATAAGTTAAACATCTCTCACAGACATTTACTGAAACACGTCTGATCATATAGAGCTTTCTTTCAAAACAGCACAGCTATCTTCTGCTGTGGAATCACTATAGAGTTTATTAAAGAAATAATTTCATGCACTCTTTTTTTTTTTTTTTTAATGATCCAGGTTAATTTACTACCTTCATTTGTGTATTTTATGCTACAGTTTTACAAATATATGTTGACAGATGCTTCCATCCGACAATAAGTCACATGAAATTTAAGAGTATTTTGGAAGCTTTATTCCACTAAAAATGTTCCTACATTTTAAATGAATACAGTGCAAAGACTAAAAAGTGCAGCATACTCATGCAAAATCATTTCTTATGTGTCAGCATAGTTTTGATGTGTGTAGTACTTTTATTACGCAACTTTAACTTTTTAAATTTTTACATGATTGTATTCTATCAGGTTAAAAAAATAAAGTAATTGTTGAGCTTTTACAAAGTCTATTGTCTGTATAATATATTAAAAAAAATATTTAAAAAACATAAATTGTGTACAGAGGTTTTTTTTGTGTACATGTTTGACACACACACACACACACACACACACACACACACACACACACACACACACACACACACACACACACACACACACACACACACAAAAAAAAAAAAAAAAAAAAAAAAAAAAAAAAAAAACAGAAAAAGAAGTAAAGGATAGTTTTTAAGAGACACTGGGTGAAGCCCTTGAGGGCAGCTCCATGTGGCAACAAAATCTTCTATGTGGTTTCAATGCAAAAGTGGGAAAAAAATAGTAAAATTTGGGATGGAATAATTGGGCATGCAAACGCCAAAGAATTAAGACTCTTGAGTTTTTGTGCTGAACCATTACTAACACCATGCTTCATTTCAAAAACAAGCACAAGACCTCCTGTTACACCCATGATATAAGCACTGGACTACATCATTGTCAGGCAAAATCAAATGAGGAATGTGCTCATAACTCAAGCTATGAGACGAGCAAGTACTGGACTGATGATTATAAATGATTATAGACAAGCTTAATCTGAGGATTCGGGCAGCAGTACATCTTAGAAAGGCAGCTACGGGAAGCTGATCTGTGCACAGCTACAAGACACCGAAGTGTCAATCAACTCTCAATGTCCTTTTGCTAAAAAAGCTACAGTACATGACATTGAGCTTCTACTCAGGAATGAAGAGGCAACTGACAGTAAATGAAGCTTTATAAGTATGATACAGCTGCTGAATTTGTTGGTAAGCTCAAAAAAAAAAAAAAAAAAAAAATCACAATTGGTTCGATGAAAATTCCATACTTATTTCCACCCTTTTTGAAAAAATGCACAATGCCCCTATAATAATCAATCATCTGAAGCTCTCAAGAAAGTCTGGCATAAACAGAGAAAAGAGACACAACAGACCAGAGCCTTAGTGACCAAAAGAGCAGTTATTTTCTATTCTATTTACTTTCATTCTACTCTAGCCACTCTACCTATTATAATGTTCCTCTAAAGAAGTATTTTTGTTTATGGTTTATCTGTCCTCTTGAACTGCAAAAAAAGGGTTAGGTTAGACTCAGCTGATATGAATCTGATTATACCCTTTAATTTTGACTTAACCACAAGTACTGTATAAATTCTGATCTGTATATGGAAAAACACAAGGATGCTGGACAGATTGTTACGTGGGACTGTTTACAGGAGAACAAAGAGAGGAAACTACCTAAAGGTGCGGCTGCTTTTACATGCATTATTTGCATCAGTTTCAAATTTTTCACAAAATGCAGCCCGTTGAGAGAAGACATCACCACACTATTGGCAATAGACAATTTTTTTCTTTGTATATATGAGATTATGCATCAGTGTTAAGAAGCTTTTTCTAACATTTTTGTCTTCATGAGTAGATACTGATCTTTTTTTAACCTGATCTGAAGTGATTTACAGTACACGCGAACAGTCGTCCTGATGCAACATGAGGTTCAGTGATTTGGTTCGAGGACATAATGGTGAAAGAGAAACTCAAACTCTATAGTCGGATTCTCTCTGTGGGTTTACAGCGTTATTGAATCCACAAACTCAGGCCAGCATTTCTAAATGGACCATAAAGAGCAACCAAATCTTTCAAGCTGATCACATGTTAACTCAATCAGCATTTTTCTTGAAAGAGAAATTGAAAAGGAAAAACATGTTCATCCAAGTGCTAAACCTTGTCACAGTTTTAAAAGATGGATTTATGGGTTCCATATTAAAGAAAACCAACAGTAGATGATTTCAGCTGTGATTCGAAATAACTGAAACCATACAGTTGTAAAAAATGACCGTGATTTTAACGGTAAAAAACTGTGAAAAAGCTACGGTAAAAACCTGTTAAATGGTTAAGGGTAAGTTCCCCTAATATATACGGTGAAAAACTGTAATAGACATTTCAGACAATTTTACGGTGAAATACTGCTTTTGGAAGTGAAAAAGAATGTAAAATTTACAGGGAAAAAACGTAAATTGACGTTCCCAGAATTCCCTGCGTTGCATTTCAAATTTTGTTTGAATTTGATGTTTTTTCTTTGAAATAACTAGGTTTCTTCTTAGTTTTTTTCTTACCAGTTATGTTTATTAGGGTTGTATGTTACATCTAATGTTGTTAAATTAATGTTTATTGCATGTTTCAGTTTAATGAGTCTCACCATGATGGTGTTTAGTGCTTGTGTGAATGTCACTGTGCACCTTCTATATATGTTATTATTTAAAAGCTGCTTGTAATGGGCTTTGGTTCATCATGTGACTTTCTCATCACCTTCTGCATTTGGTGGTTATCAGTGTATTTAAAAGGTACAAAACAGATTTCAGTACTTCAATAGGTTGGTATATTAACATTATATCAGTTAATGAAATTACGGTATTTAACTGTAAATTTAAGTTAAAACCGTAAAACCTAAAACGTTGCCACCGTATATTTTACAGTAGAACTCCGGCAACCACAGCTGCCGATTTTTTACTGTAAATATTACGGAATTTTTTTTACAGTGTACAATGTTGAGAAATATTTTGTAAGTATTGTAAACAAAATATTTATCTTTGGATAAAAGCACCTGCTTTGGTTAATTTAAAATGAGTAAGAAATGAATGTTAGATTTATTCATTACTAAGCAAATGTGACATTTTCTGCAGATTCTCCAGATTTTCTTGTTTGTAGTTACAACTAAACAAATTTAGTAAAACACTGAATGGAACATTGAAGCCTTGTCTAAAAGTAGCCTACCGGTTTTTCTCTTCTTTGAGCTTGTATGAGCTTCTTTGAGCCTCAATTTAGATGAACTAACACGGTTTGTTGAGCAGCACATTTGGAGGGAATGTGACGCCCTCCAGTGGACCATTGAGAAATAGCCTACTGAGGGTTTTTAAAGGCTGGAATGTGATTCTGTGTTATGACATAGCTACGAACATGTACAGTAGGCTTACTGTATATACTGTACATACGGTATGAACACGTAATCTCGTATTAGTAAGTAAAATTCAAGAAGTCAACTCTCCAAGAAGGCTATAAAAGGAAAGCTTTAATCCATAGCTCCTGGTTAAATTATTAGCTAAAATGATTTAGCTGGCAGTTAAACCAAAAGTTGATTTTGAGGGAAATAAGGCATTTAACTGGACTATAGCTAGGCTAGGGACCCATGACTATTGATAATACATAACACACCATTTATTTTCACTAACCGTAATAATTAACATTTAACTGAAAAAGTCAGAATCACAGCTCACTAGAGTAAACAAATTAATTTCACACTGTTTATTCATACTGTAACTTTAAGGTAAAGTTGACGAAGTTAAATTCTATTCTATTCTATATGACTATGAAAAAAACATCACTCATTCAACAGCTACTCATTTTTACATTTTTAGGATATTAAGTACATGGATTCCAGTCATATGCATTTTAAGAAAACCCCAAAATATCAGTGACATTTACACAACATTACATCAGCCACAAGACTAGACAAACCTGAAATTTTGGTTTCAGATACGGGTTTAAGATACAATCTAGTTTCTGAGCGTCAAGTTGAAGTGAAGCTGTATTCATCCTGGATGTCGGTCTGGTAGACTTGCATATTTGTATTCGCTTTTATGTGTTTTTATCCTATTTTATTTTTTGGTTTGTACTGGTTTGATTTTTTTCTAAGTTAGGCCTATAGTTTGATTTTCTTTCCTTACACTTTTTTATGTCATTTTGGAAAACAAAACAGAAACATATGCAAGAACGATGGAAGAAGGTAAAGTTTACAGACAGTTTGTTAAGATATCAAATTATCATTTGCTTTGGATTGATACTAAATTTATTCTTTACTGTAAACAAAACAGAAAACAAAACTGTTTAGTCCTTTATCTTGTTATATACAATTTTTCCTGGCAGAAGTAAGGGCTGTTGTTATAGCATGGCAGAAATCTGACAAAGCCTTAGTGATAAACACAATATTAGATGACAAAGTGGCATCCATTATTTAAATAGTCTAATATTTAATTTACTTCTCGTTTTGTCTCAGAGTTGAGAGCAGTGCTGATAGGAAGGCATCGCTCTGGGAAAACCTCGGTGATCGACACTATTCTGGATACCAGAGAAATTGAAGGAGAAGAGTATGTGAAGAGAGAGGGATTTATTGATGGCAGAAGAGTCAGTCTGGTTGAAACTCCTGGCTGCTGGAAAACCTTCAATCTGAATGATTTATCCAACATCTCTAAACAGCAGCTGGTTCGTAGGATTTCTCTGATTTCACCCGGACCTCACGCGCTTCTGATCGTGATTCGGGCCGATTCTGCATTTACTGACCCTGATGGGAGGTTTCTGGAGGAATATGTGGAGCTGCTGGGTCCCAATGTCTGGACTCACACCCTCATCATCTTCACAAGAGGAGATTTAGTTAAACGAGAAGACATAGAGCAGCATATTCGGGAGGAGGGGTCAGCGCTCAAGCGGCTTATTGAAAAATGCGAAAATAAATATCTTGTTTTTAATAATTCAAACCATCACGACCGAACTCAAGTCAAAGAGCTGTTCAATAAAACCGAAGGAATTGTGAAGAGGAGCAAAGGCAAGCGCTTTAACATTGATCTGGAAAAAGTAAAGAAAGTCAACGAACAGTTGGAGGAAATCAAGACCAGAGCAAATACTAGACAATCCAGAGTACAGAAGAAACGGTCAACATTTCAAGAAAAAGGTAAGATAAATGTGCAGGTACATTTATGGTTGTTGTGTGAATTTTCACAGGAGAAATCCAATTGTTTGTCTGTTGTTTGACAGAAGGACTAAAAGTTACATTTTTAGGGTGGTCCGCCTCAGTGATTTAACAGTGCTTATCAATGTCAAAATGTTTGAGAGGGCCGATTAAAAGAAAGCCTACATATACTTCAGTTTTTGTAACATTGAAAAAGAGTGGAGTAATATTTGACTAATGAACATTTAATATTTGACAAAAGTTTATGATAGTAATGTTAAATGACCAACGGTAATATCCAGCGATGCAAACTACTTGACTTTTTTCCATTGTCAAAATTTTGACTTTTTTTTCAAATTGTCAAATTTCTTATATTTAAACTGGAAGAAGGGCTATATGATGCATGCATGATTCTTAATTCATAACTTAATTTGCTAGCCTATTTGCTCTTTCACACAGAACGCGTTTTTCCATGCACCGAGCTACTTTTTAAAATATTTTTCTAGCCTGTGTAAATGCGCGACAAATCTTTTGAGCGTTAACCTTGTATCTTTTGCAGCGTCTTGCGCATGGGTTTTTAAAAATGCATTGAGTTCAACTTTTAAAAAACATGCCTTGAGACCTTGCATTTTTCCCACTCATCAGTGTTTTTCCCCCACATTTTCAAAGCAAAACTTGCTCTGTGTGAATGGCATATGAGTAAATGTGAATGTGTGCATACTTTAAAATTAAAATATTATTTGCAAATATTCAAATTTATTAAATTTTTGTTCTTTTACTGCTGTTCTTTCTTTTTCTTTTTCCGCTTAAATCTCCTAAAATCCTTTATTTCATTCTTTTGAATAAAAACATCATCCACTACCCAAGGGCTCCTCAACCTCAAGATCCACTTTCCTGCAGAGTTTAGCTCCAAACCTAATCAAACCCATCTGAACAAGCTAATCAAGGTCTTTACGATTACTACAAAGTTGCAGGTAGGTATGTTTAATCCAGGTTGGAGCTAAACAAGCTAAAAGTGGATCTCGAGGTCCTCCAGTTGAGGACCACTGCACTACCACAAAAATTGATCCCCACCCAGTGTTCAAGAACTGGCTCTGAATATTAGGTGTAAAGAGGCTCAAAGATGCAAATCCTTCAGTTTTTCAGCAGAACTGTCCTTTTATTTCAGCATATGTGCGTCGTCTTGAAGAGATTGGAGTTGTTTTGCTGGGATGGCTGTTTTGTGGAAAGAGTTCAGCTGGAAACACCATCTTGAACCGGGATGAATTTGCCATTGGAGGAAAAACCAGAGAATGTACCAGAGGGTTTGGAGATGTAGATGGAAGGAAGATGACTGTTTTGGACACTCCAGGCTGGTGGAAGTACTTTGCATCTGAATTCAACCCAGATTTCATTAGATCTGCGATCTTAGAAAGCGTTTCAGAGTTTAAGATGTTCCCTCATGCCATGCTGCTCGTGATTCCTGCAGATACATCATTTCAGGAAGAACAAAAGAGAATCATTGAGCAAAATATGTCTATCCTGGGAGACGATGTCTGGAGACACACAATAGTTTTGTTTACGTGGGGCGACAGATTTAAGGATATCTCAATCGAGCAGCACATTGAGAGTGAAGGAGAAGCTCTTCAGTGGCTGATTGAGAAATGCAGGAACAGATATCACGTCTTTGACAACACAGACAAGAAGAACCGATCTCAAGTCTCAGAGCTGCTCCAGAAGATTGATGAGATGGTGGCAGAAAGCGGTTTGTTTTGTCTCAACACACAGAAAAACTGTGAGACAAGCTGTCAGAAAACTGACAAACAGGAGGATCTGAATATGGAGATCAGACTGAAGGATGTCTGCCACTTGCTTGATGTGGGGTTTAAAAGAAAAGCTGAAGAGATAAGGAGGAAGATAGAAAAGTTATGCGAGCATATCATGGAAGATTGTCCAAACCTTGAGGAATCTCAGAGTATGAATTATCCTCTTAACTGTAAGTTTCACCTCTGTCTTGTCAGTTATAATTATGTTGGCTTGAGGCAGACAACTTACATAAATGCTATTTAAAGTTAAAATTCCTCTTCTTCTGAGACTAAAATTTCTTACTCTGACACCTCACTTTAATGCTACAACCAACCAAACTCAGGTCAGACTTTCACACTGGACTGATTTGGTATGCTACATCTTTTCTAATTGATAGGACTTAAACATACTGGAAGCCATTTAGACTCAGTTAAGCTTCCATTCTATCCAATATTCTTTCAAATTTATCTAATCATTCTATTTTATTTTTCTAACTAATATTTCTATCTATCCGATAAATCTTAAAATCTTCAAATTTAGAATTGTTAAAACTACTACTAAATCGAACTTCAAGCTATTTAAACTCCTTTCTCAAACCAACATAAAGTTTGTCTTAATAAAATTTTAATCTAGTTTCTACATATATTTCTCTGATTTACATTTTCAAATGGTGTTTCAACTATAGATCAAGATAAACCTCCTGATGACCGATCAAATGTGATGGGTACACTTCAACAGGACAGCAGTAAGTGGGATTTTGAATATATGTCTTAAAATATATGATCACACTGAAATGACCATGTGTCAGTTCTTGGGAATCAAAAGTGTATGTAAACATGCTAATTAAAGGGTTAGTTAACCCAAAAATTGAACTTCTGCCATTAATTACTCACCCTCATATCGTTCCAAACCTGTAAGACCTTCGTTCATCTTCAGAACAAAAATTAAGATATTTAATTTGTGTTCCACAATGATATTAGCAATGTCTTTGCTATGTTTCTGTGCGTTGATCGTGTTAGGATCCTTGCTGTCTATGGAGGGTCAGAGAGCTCTCAGATTTCATGAAAAATATCTTAATTTGTGTTCTGAAGATGAACGAAGGTCTTACAGGTTTGGAACGACATGAGGGTGAGTAATTAATGACAGAATTTTCATTTTTGGCTGAAATATCTCTTTAAAGTTCAGAGCACCACAATCTTATTGGTGGCTTAAAACAAATTAAATTAGACAACATTTTTAGTTAACATAAGTGTCACGAATCTGGTTCGTGGCCTTCCGTCCATCTGCCATAAGAGGTCGCCTCTCCATCATATTGACTCTCACACCACACAGACCGTTACATGTCACTCCAGACTACAGTTCCCATCATTCATTGCACTGATTACACATACACAGCTGAATCCAATCAGACATGCTTTATAAACCTTGGACTTCCTCTTTCAGATCGCTGAGTATTGTTAAGCGTTTATAGCTGATAGCTACTTTACGGAGCCTGCTTAAGTTTTGCTAGTTGTCTAAGTCAGTTTAGTCCTGTTCATTGCTTGTTTCCTGATCATTGTTCTGTCGTGGATTTTCCCTTTGTCTTGCCTTTTTGGATTATGTTTGCACCTTGCCTGGACTCTTGCTTGTTATCGGATTGCCACTGCCAATACATCCACAACATGCTGCTGTGAGCATGTAAGAAATACTGCTGCTGCACATAACATACAGTGGATACGGAAAGTATTCAGACCCTCTTTGTTATATTGCAGCCATTTGCTAAAATCATTTAAGTTCATTTTTTTTCTTCATTAATGTACACACAGCACCCCATATTGACAGAAAAACACAGAATTGTTGACATTTTTGCAGATTTATTAAAAAAGAAAAACTGAAATATCACATGGTCCTAAGTATTCAGAGCCTTTGCTCAGTATTTAGTAGAAGCACCCTTTTGATCTAATACAGCCATGAGTCTTTTTGGGAAAGATGCAACAAGTTTTTCACACCTGGATTTGGGGATCCTCTGCCATTCGTCCTTGCAGATCCTCTCCAGTTCTGTAAGGTTGGATGGTAAACATTGGTGGACAGCCATTTTTAGGTCTCTCCAGAGATGCTCAATTGGGTTTAAGTCAGGGCTCTGGCTTGTGTCAATATGGGGTGCTGTTGTACATTAATGAGGAAAAAAAATGAACTTAAATGATTTTAGCAAATGGCTGCAATATAACAAAGAGTGAAAAATTTAAGGGGGTCTGAATACTTTCCGTACCCACTGTATATGAATAACCCCCATAGCTTACATGATCACCCCATAGCAGATCTATACAGGTGGAGCTGGGGAAGGTGGAGGGTTTCTGAAGTGCGCTGCTACAGCAATAGCAAACACTGCCAAGTATTTGAATGTCGAGCAGCGAGCTAATTGGCTACTGATACAGGAGAGAACCAATCAGCTGTGCCATGTGATAATGATGTCATTATGCCATATTGAGTTAGATCTATTGGACTGCGCCATCTAGAGTTTCATTCCAGAACTTTGTATGTTACGACCCAGACGGGGATCGAACTCAGGTCTGCGGTGTGTATATCCTCGGTGCTTACTGCTGCTCCGTTGGAGCAGGTCAAACCCAATTGCAGAGGAAATAACCAAGAGGCTCAGAGTCTGACTCTTAAAGTTCTTTACTCAATGTGAAGGATTCAAAGAGCCAGAATTCAGTCTTAGAGGCAGTTAACAGGAATTTGCCACAGAGGAACTCAAAAAGGCACTCCTTGGTGCAAAAAATACAAAAAGGTTATCCAAACAAAAGTTGTCCTTAAATGTCAGGCAAGAGAGAAAACCAAAACAAAACAAACATAACAGAAGACAGGAAAATATTTAACCACAAATCCTAGGCAGGTCCATACTCAAGCGGACATCAGGACTGAACAAGAACAAGAGGCAGTGAGGCATTTAAATAACATTGGCCATTAGGAGTGATTCAAAACAGGTGTGTTACAAGTCTCTAACAGGGTGGTGATCTGGGCTGAACTTGTGCCACCTAGTGGTGAACCCAGGGAATCTCAGGCAGAACATTACAGAACCCCCTCTTTTAGGAACGGCTCCTGACGTTCCCAACAGCTTGGGTCGAGTGGAAATGATAAAAGTCCCTAATAAGACTTTTGTCCAGGATGTGGCGAGCCGGGATCCAAGTCCGCTCCTCCGGCCCAAATCCCTCCCAGTCCACAAGGAATTGTCATTTTCCCCGAACCAGTCGTGTGTCCAGTAGCCGCCGGACTGTGTATGCCGGCTGGCCATCAATTATTCGTGGTGCTGGGGGCGGCCTGGTGGCAGGAGACAGAGGGCTGTATTTGACAGGCTTTAAGCGTGAGACATGAAAGGTGGGGTGAATGCGCAAAGACTTGGGTAGAAGGAGATGGTAGGAAACAGGATTTACTTTCCTTATAACTTTGAAAGGTCCTATGAATCTGGGAGCCAATTTGTGTGACTCCACTTTGAGGGGAAGGTCCTTGCTTGAAAGCCAGACTTTCTGTCCTGGACGTAGATTTGGTGCTGGTCTGCGCCGACGGTTGGCCCGTTGCTGTTGTAGTTGTGAAGACTTGAGAAGCACAGCCCGGGCCTTCCTCCATACCCTGCGGCACCGTTGAACCAGATGTTGGGCAGCTGGGACTCCCACCTCAGACTCCTGCTCAGAAAACAAAGGAGGTTGAAACCCATATTGACACTCAAAAGGTGACATACCCGTTGAGGAATGGCGAAGAGTATTGTGCGCAAATTCTGCCCAAATCAGGTGTTTACTCCAGGATGTTGGGTTGGATGAGACCAGGAATCTCAAGGTTGTCTCAATCTCTTGCTTAGTTCGTTCCATCTGTCCATTAGACTGGGGATGAAACCCAGAAGATAGACTAGCTGTAGCCCCAATCAGCTGACAGAAGGCTTTCCAGAACCTGGATGCAAACTGAGGACCGCGGTCTGACACAACATCTTGTGGAAAACCATGCAACCTGAAGACATGCTGCAATACAATCTCAGCAGTTTGTGGAGCTGAAGGAAGTTTTGGCAAGGGTATAAGGTGGCAAGCCTTTGAAAACCTATCCACCACTACCAAAATCACTTTGTTACCTTGTGAAGGTGGTAGGCCAGTTACAAAGTCCATGGAAATATGTGACCACGTCCGAGCAGGAACAGGGAGGGGTAGCGGGAGACCTTGTGGGCGGGATCTGGAATCCTTATGCTGAGCACAAGTGGAGCAGGCCGCAACATAGGCTCTGATGTCTTCAGCCATCTTAGGCCACCAGAAACGTCTGCCAATGAACTCTAGGGTCCTACTAGCCCCTGGGTGGCATGCGATTGATGAGGAATGTCCCCACTGCAAAACATCAGAACGCACTGCTTTAGGTACAAAGAGACGGCCTAGAGGCCCATTACCTGGGTCAGCCTCCTGCTGCTGTGCCTTTCTAACCATGGTCTCTATTCCCCATCTGACGGGTGCCACAATCCTGGAGGGGGGAATGATCCTCACCGGGGGTTGAAATCGTGTTGGGTGGATCAAATTGCCTGGAAAGAGCATCAGGCTTTTGATTCTTTGAACCTGGTCGATAGGAGAGAACAAAATCAAAGCGGTTAAAGAATAAAGCCCATCGGGCCTGGCGAGAGTTCAGTCTCTTGGCCTCTTGGATATAGGCTAGATTCTTGTGATCTGTCCATACAACAAATGAGTGTTTGGCTCCCTCCAACCAGTGCCTCCATTCTTCCAACGCTAGTTTGACCGCCAATAACTCCCTGTTACCAATGTCATAATTTCTTTCCGCAGGTAAGAGCTTATGTGAAAAGAAGGCACATGGATGCAATTTGTTGTCTTTTATGGCACGCTGGGAGAGTACAGCTCCCACTCCTACCTCAGAAGCATCCACCTCCACTATGAAGGGCAACTCTGGATCTGGGATGGTAAGTATGGGTGCTGAGGTGAATCTGTCTTTCAGTTTGCAGAAAGCCTTTTCAGCCTCTTCTGTCCACTGGAAACCCTTAACATTCTTAATAGTGAGAGCTGTGAGTGGAGCAGCAATTGCACTGAAATTTCGAATGAACTTTCTATAGAAATTGGAAAAGCCAAGAAAACGTTGTACCTGCTTGGCGGAGGTGGGCCTAGGCCAGTCTCTAACTGCTTGTAAGTGCATGTTACATATGAGGCAGGGAGGTCAGGAGACAGGGGGAGTGCCAAGGAATGTTGACTGGGAGCATTTCTAGAAGTTTCTGTGCGCTCTCTACATCTCTCTCGAAGGCGATTATCTAGTCGAATGGCCATGTCAATCAGGGATTCTAGGTCTGTTGCAGGGTCCCGGGCTGCCAATTCATCCTTGATTTCATCAGACAGTGCCCGATTGAATGCAACAGTCAGTGCCTCTTGATTCCAGCCACTCTCCATAGCTAGGGTTCGAAATTCCACGGCTAATTCTGCTACACTTTGAGAACCCTGAGTCAACTGAAGTAAGCGGCTAGCTGCCTCACGTCCACTCACTGGATGATCAAATACTCGCCTCATCTCCTCAATAAAGCAACTGTAATTCGAACAAACTTCTGGTTGTGGAGACTGCTCCCACAAGGCAGTGGCCCAGGCAAGGGCTTTTTCCAGATAAAAGAGTAATAACATAAGCCACTTTACTATGAGCTGTTGGGAATTTATTTGGCTGCAATTCAAAGTTCAATGAGCACTGGGTGAGGAAGCCCTTACATCTGCCGGGGCTTCCATCATACCTTTCAGGATGAGGCAGGTGGATATCAGAGTTTTGCACTGCAGGGATGGGAGGTGCTGGTGGAGCCCAGGGTTGAGACTCAGCTTCCTGCTGTGGGTTTGAAAGGGACTGAAGATGTTGTAGGATCTCTGTGATTGCCTGACCCAGTTTTGATACTGCCACCTCTTGTTGTGCAAGGACTTGTTCATGTCGTTCCATGGTGGCTGCTTGGCTTGAAACAGCAGCAAGGATGCGCTCTGCATTCGATAAAGGTTGAGCTTCCTCTGCTGGGTCTGTATCCATGGTTCAGTCCTACTGTTACGACCCAGACGGGGATCGAACTCAGGTCTGCGGTGTGTATATCCTCGGTGCTTACTGCTGCTCCGTTGGAGCAGGTCAAACCCAATTGCAGAGGAAATAACCAAGAGGCTCAGAGTCTGACTCCTAAAGTTCTTTACTCAATGTGAAGGATTCAAAGAGCCGGAATTCAGTCTTAGAGGCAGTTAACAGGAATTTGCCACAGAGGAACTCAAAAAGGCACTCCTTGGTGCAAAAAATACAAAAAGGTTATCCAAACAAAAGTTGTCCTTAAATGTCAGGCAAGAGAGAAAACCAAAACAAAACAAACATAACAGAAGACAGGAAAATATTTAACCACAAATCCTAGGCAGGTCCATACTCAAGCGGACATCAGGACTGAACAAGAACAAGAGGCAGTGAGGCATTTAAATAACATTGGCCATTAGGAGTGATTCAAAACAGGTGTGTTACAAGTCTCTAACAGGGTGGTGATCTGGGCTGAACTTGCGCCACCTAGTGGTGAACCCAGGGAATCTCAGGCAGAACATTACATTTGTATATACCTTACTGATACTTCTGTGGTGTGAACATTAATATTATGTTTAAATTTCTTTCAGTTCCTGAACGAATTAATACTCTTCTGGACAGAGAGTTCAGCCGATGGGAAAGTATCATCATGGATGGTGTTCGAGAAAGTTTGCAGGACATTAAATCATCATTTGGTCAGTAGATCAACCTATTTTACACAGAACTGATCAAGTGTTTGAGTTCCACAGAGAACCCAAACTTAATATAAACATGTTCTACTTAATATAAACATGTTTTTTGTCAAAATATAAGAAGAAGTTTTATTTATATAGCGCCTTTCCGTAGTTCAAGGTCACTTTAAATATAACTAGTTTTGTACATCCACACAAGCAATATACGTATAAACACAATTACAGTTTCTCACACTTAAATTGTGTAATTTGTGATCATAATATTGGCCATTGGTTTGCTGAGAGAATTCTATTAGAAGGCAGATGCAGAATCTCATATCTAAGCCAAGCAAAACCACAAAGCATCTGAAGTCTTTTGTTTACCTTTATTTCTTGTTTTACTCTAAAGTCTTTTCCTTTGTTTCTACAGTAAACAGTTCCAGAGAACAGATTACCATCTGTTAAAAACCACATCATTGTGTGTTTTCCTTATACGAACCAGAACTTCTGGTTATGATCATGGTCAACAGCACAATGATCTGCTGAGTCTTTTCATTTAATTCAAAAGAAAAAATGAAGTCTACAAACTTACAGCTCAAACAGCAACAAGCTCTATTCTGATAAAAGATGTCTTGGTTTTCCTGTATGAAACGTGTAAAATTAAATTAAGTGACTTTATCAGTACTGGAAGGTATGTCAGAACTGGTTATTGCGTGAGTAAATGAAAACATCTGAAAGATAAATATTTATCTGATTTTCAGTATGTTACCTGAGCTAGATGTTCTTGGCATGACAAAGGGTGGGTGTATTAAACATATTTACACATGAATGAATGAATGATGCATTTATATAGCGCTTTATTGTGTATTGCCGTACACCCAAAGTGCTTTACAATCATGTGGGGGGGGGGGGGGGTCTCTCCTCAACCACCACCAGTGTGCAGCATCCACATGGTGTTATTTGTATTTAAATAAGTAAATAGTCAAGTGAGTCAGAAATATTAACATACCTTCAACTCTGTCCTGATCCCTGATTCTGGAGCTTGTATTTTATCAATAGTATGTTCAACATAATGGTGGCCGTTCTGTAGCCATCTCTCAACAGCATCCATTGACTTTTGCCTATTCTCAGCCTGAGAGAGCTCTGTAAATGACAACAAAGGACATTAATTACGATGAACACATTATTATATTGTAGCACGTATTCACTTTAAGTTACTGCTTCTAAAATTTAAGGCACTAAATGGCTTTACACCGCCATATCTGGCTGATCTACTCCACCCCTACTGCCCTGCCCAGTCTCTTAGACGTTCTGAACTTGGCCTTTTGTCCATCCCTCGTTTTCGGTTATCTACTGTAGGTGGAAGGTCATTTAGTGTTAATGCTCCTAAATTATAGAATGCATTACCCCTTAATCTCCATACCATCCCATCTTTGTCTGCCTTCAAGAGTCAGTTAAAAACATATCTGTTTAATATTTACTTAGGATTAATGGCTATGTGTGTATACATTATATGTGTGTCTACAGTATATGTTAGTTTTAGAGGTGGCCGTGGAGCAGGAGGGGGGCAGGCAACGGGAAAGGGGCACAGTTCAGGGGGCCAGGGTGGAGTAGATGGAGGAAGGAGCCAGGGAGGAGCCCAGAGCAGGAGGAGCCAGGTGGCAATCCAGAGGTCAGACAGGATGGCGGCCCACGGTGGAGTTGACGGCAGGAGGAGCCATGGTGGAGAAGGGGCCAACGACACCAGGGGACCGACTGACGGAGACTGAGCTGCTGGAGGTGGAGACCCAGGTGGAACTGAGCAGACGGAGAGCCGGTGCGACTGAGGATGAAGGTGGAGCTGGAGGGAAGGAGAAGCCTGACAGAGCCGGAGGGATGGAGTGATGAGGCAAAGCCAGAGGAGTGGAGTCCTGAGGTGGCGGATGGTCGACGACTGACCAAGGCGGAGCCGGAGGGACGAGGGAGCCCGGTGGAGCCAGTGGGATGACGGGCCACGATGGAGACGAGGTAGCTAGGAGCCGAGGCGGATCCAATGGGTCAGAGGACCGAAGTGTAGTCCAAGGCTTGGAGGCTGGAAGTTGAGACAGGGGATCCGCATGTCTGGGCGGAGCTGGAGACTGGAAGTCCCGAGGCGGCGGAACAGAGCGCATGGCAGGCGCTGACTGAGGGTGAGCTGAGGGACTGACAGGCATCAGCGGAGATGGAGGTGAGGAACTAGCTGGTTTGAGAGGAGGCGGGAGAGGGAGGTTAGGAGGAAACACAGGAGGACGTGAGCTGGACGGAACCAGCGAAGACGCAGGAGATTCAGGAGCACAGGTTAATACTTCTCCAAACCAGTCTGTAAGGTCCATCTTGAAAAAGTCCATGAGTTCCTCTTTATAGCTCCCAGAAACCAGATGCAGCTCACCCTCAGTCACGGGAGTGTGGGCGGGGCTTCCCTCCAAGCCCTTGAACACCACCAAAACTCCCTCAAGGACGGACGATGTTGCCGGCTCACGCACTTGGCAATGACGGGCTCAGTCGCAGCGGGCTCAGGCTCTCTGTCTGCAGTGGGCTCAGGCAGTAGCTCCATGTAGCAGGGTGACGGCTGGCTGGTCTCTGGTTCGGAAGTGGGGCTGGAGATATCCTCCTCTGAGGGGCAGATGGAGAAATACAGTCCATTGTTCTCCAGCACCCAGTCCACACAAGCGGCGAAATCTTCCTTGGGACCGTTCGCTGGCAGGCGTGCCTTACACCGCTCGCTCAAGCTGGAGATGTAGAAGAGCGAACGGTCGGGGAAGTGGGTAAGGCACGCCAGATTGAGAAAGTCCCTGGTATGGTCCTCCAGCGAACAATCCATCTGCTCCAGGCATAGGAGTTGGACGGCGGGCAGATCCATTCCGGGTGAGGACCAAAAAAAAAACAGAAAGAAAAATGCCGCTAAATACACACTTTTCGGTCTGCTATTCTATTACGTCTTTTTACTAATAAAGTGCACGACGAAGGAGTATCCACAAAACAGAGTCTTTTAATGAGAATTCACACAAGAAACCGAAATGATTCCAGGAGCGAGGGGTAGTAAACACGTATATCAAATAATAGCAGACAAAGGACCAGGGGAAAACACAGGCTTTAAATACTAAAAGTAATCAAGGGGAAACAGAAACAGGTGAGCTAATGAACTAATCAGGTAAACTAAGGAAACTAGGTCAACATGTAACAACATCCAGTTCTGACACAAATATATAAATAAGGTGCATTGATCGCTTTTAATGGACTATGGGAATCAAGAGGTTTATCTTGATCTACTGAAACACCATTATGAAAATGTTAAACAGAAATATATTTAGAAATTATACCTGACAACACAATAGTGAGTGAAAACATACATTCAGGAGGATCATCCATACTCCAAGCGTCCTGAAGGTTTAGATGTACTTCCAAGATATCCATGCATAACTTTTCTGTCTTCCTTCTTATCTCTTCAGCTTTTCTCTTAAACCCCTCGTCCAGAAGGTGGCAGATATCCTTCAGTCTGATGCCCATTATCAGATCCTCCTGTTTGTCAGTTTTCTGACAGCTTTTCTCATCATAGTTTTTCTGTGTGTTGAGATGAAAAAAACAGTTTTCTGCTGCCATCTCATCAATCTTCTGGAACAGCTCTGAGAATTGATCTTGGTTCTTCTTGTCTGTGTTGTCAAAGACGTGATATCTGTTCCTGCATTTCTCAATCAGCCACTGAAGAGCTTCTCCTTCACTCTCAATGTGCTGCTCGATTGAGGTGTTTTTAAACTTGTCACCCCATGTGAACAAAACTATTGTGTGTCTCCAGACATCGTCTCCCAGGATAAACATATTTTGCTCAATGATTCTCTTTTGTTCTTCCTGAAATGATGTATCTGCAGGAATCACGAGCAGCATGGCATGAGGGAACTTTTACACTCTGAAACGCTTCCTAAGATCGCAGATCTAATGAAATCTGGGTTGAGCTCAGATGTGAAGTACTTCCACCAGCCTGGAGTGTACAAAAGATATAAGTTCCCTTTCAAAATGGTCTCTCACAGTGACTTTACCTTGCTTTTCTCGCCATACCGAGTGTGGCACATGCCAGACACCCCTGCATGCCTCGGACGAGCACAGTAGCCATATTTCAGTTACAGGTTTGTGCAAAACCTTTGCAATAAAAACGGGTAATATTGTATCTAAAATGTAAGTCACTTAATGCTAACTTTATTAAACTTGTATAAAATGATTATTACATTTGTTATCATGCTGATATCTGGAGGAAAAAACAGCACTCTTTGTGTGATATAGATTAAGTTAACAATATTAAATTATATAAAAAGCATACAGAAGCATTTAGAATGCCTTAAATTTTGAATTTTAATACACTAATAAATCACGCACTCTCTGTGTGTGTTTTTGTGATATACTCGAAAATGTCAGATCGCACATCATTACAACAACACTTACCATATTATCGCAGATGATAATATGGTAACATCGCACACCCCAGCCTCGACTTGAGAGGAAAATGAAATCACCCCATGGTTCTGCTTGCACATGAGCAAAGGTGTTTTTTAGGAGTCTAACTTGCAGGCACCAGACCACTGATTCGTCAAACCTGGTTTCTTGCAGTCTGTGTTCTTCTGACTTTATTTTGTAGTAAGTAACGAATATGCTATGGGGAAATGGCAGTTGGCCACAATATAAAAACTCAAGTAAAGTACAGATACTTCCAAAAAATACTTAAATGCTGTAATGAAGTATTATTGCTTTGTTGCATTATACCACTGGCACTGGCTTGTGCCTCAGTAGGCCTGCAGTGCCCGATTGGAGTCAAGGCTCATTCCACCAGGGGAATGGCCTCCTTCCTGGGCTTGGCCCAGTGGTGTCTCTATTGAAGAGATCTGTGCGGCAGCTGGCTGGTCTTCACTGTCTGGCCTTCATTGCCCCATCAGTTCCAGGTTACTTATGCCCTTACTTGCCCGTGTTCCCTTAGGGCCCTCACCCTGAGCAACCTAGGGCTGGGCTCGCAGAAAGGCTTTTCGTTCTGCACTTATAGTACAGCGTTATTGGATAAATTGTTCTCCTAGCGTGGTAAATACAATGTGAGGGACCGTTTAGAATGGGAACACTCCGGTTACTAACGTAACCTCAGTTCCCTAAGATAACAGGAATGACCACTGCGTACCCAGCCATGCTCTGATGCTGCATGGGAGTCAACACTGTCTCTTAATAGTCAAAAGATTCTAATGAAATGGCACTCAGCATGCGTTTACATAAAAAGACCATGGAAAATGATCTATTAACATGTTGAAAACCTGAAACTGCAAATGGCAAATTCAGAATTAAATTTGAATTAGGCTACATGAATCACGCAAATGATTCATCTTATATTTTCAATTAAAATTGGCAAAATTTGACAAAAAAGTCAAGTAGTTTGCATCGCTGGATATTAGGCAAGGCAAGGCAAGTTTATTTATATAGCACATTTCATACACAATGTTAATTCAAAGTGCTTTACATAAAATGAAGTGAAATAGCCATTAAAAAAATCACAACAATAAAACAAGGAAATAAAATAATAATAATAATAACCACAACAATAAAAACAAGGAAATGATATATGATAGGCCATTGAGTGATTTATAAACGAGTAAAAGTACTTTAAAATCAATCCTAAATGTAACTGGAAGCCAGTGTAAGGACCTGAGGACTGGTGTAATATGCTCAGATTTTCTGGTTCTAGTCAGAATCCTGGCAGCACCGTTCTGGATGAGCTGCAGCTGTCTAATCGTCTTCTTTGGAAGGAGTATAGTACATAAAAAGGAACTTGCAACATAATTACATTTATAAATGCCCAAACCTTGAATAGTCCTACTTTATTAACTATTCAAACAGCCAGTGGAACGTCTCCAGCAGCAGACCTTTTCAGGATTTGTATTTTTGTTTTAGAAAGAGTTTTGTTTAGTAAAATTACAATATGCAATTTGAGTGTAAAATGATGTTAAGGTAAAATAATATACTGTACGTTTATGCGACATTTTACATATGCGACCTTAATTAATACAACTGACCAGAGACTAGGACCTTGTCCAAATACCCACACTTGTGGTCTTGGCCACTTGAGAACGTCCACGACAGGAAGTAAGTGTGCAAGACAGTCCCAGGTCTTAAAATGCCAAAGCGTAGTGCCCTTAAAGCACACTAAATCCACACACATCTCGAATACTGTCCTGGAGCGCTATTCCAGGCATAGTGTATCCCATCATGCATCATTTTCTGGAAATAAATCGTGAGATTTTTGCCGACATCTTGCGAGAGGTCACAGAAACCTTTCCAATGTAAGTTAAATATTAATATAATAATTAGATATTATTACATATAATTTAATAGAAATACAAAGTGTTGTTTTATTGGTGAAAAGTAGTGGTGATATTTATTTTGTACAACATTTGCAACTGCTTTTCTAATCTGCTCTAATCACTTAATTAGAAGCACCACAAATTAAATTTTGTTTAACAGATATTTAGAAGTTGATTTTAAAATGCAAAGTATTTGATCTTACAATTATATCTCAAATATGCATACGTGTGATTTACAGAATGAACGTACGCACAGAAAACGCGCGTATGCCTCTCTTTCAAATGTGAAATGTATGAATCGCAAATGATCTTGAACTTGCACGCAACTGAATGGTTTCAGGTCAGTAAATGACTCCTAATTAATGCCATTGACATTTAGAACAGCAAGTGCCAAGAACGGCTTACATTTCCAAAAACCAGCAGTAGTGAATACATGCTCAGACCCTGACGTGACGCTAAGCACTTTTCTACATCAAAGACAGTTTTTACAAATATGAGCATTGGCGTAGATTTAAGAGTATGCTCTAAGATCAAATCTGTGCATACGCACACTTTATAAATGAGGCTCTATAAGTGTGTCCCATCAGGTAATGAAAAGTTCTACACACATCCTCACACATCTGTCTTCATCCTCACTTGGACACTTGGGCCAAATACAGAAAATACATCATACAAGCAGTCAAGTGGTCAAATGCAAGGACCTCAAGTGTGGGTATTTGGACAAGGCATATGTTTATTTCACTTTAAAACCAGTAGTAAAGATGAAGAGATGATCACGCTCCGCGCTGCCGTTTGAACGTAGACGTTTACAGCGATCTGTCGCGCCACATCAAAGAGCGCCAAAATGCCATTCTTGTTTGAATTTCCTGAAAAAAGGACATAGTTTGAAAGATGACTTTGACTTAAGATGACTTTTGTCTTATCAAAAGCAACAACACATAAAACTGGATAGTTTCCAATTAAGTTTCACTTGTACAATAGTTAAAACGATGCTGTGTTTGTTTGAACCGAACTGCACCGAAAATTTCTGGTACAAATACATGTACCATTACACCACTAGTGTCTATAGTTTTTACATGGTTTCAGATCAGTTTTATAAATTTGTAGACATTTAACGAGACATTTGTGTAATTAAAAGGAAAAATAGTAGTTAATAGGCTCTTACTGGCTTGTGTAGACAAGACCTCCATAAAACAAACAAAACATGCACAAATTGATAAAAGAACACATATTATACAGACATTTCATATTTATTGGTATTTGATGATTTGTTAATTGCATTTAATATAGACCTGCTATACTTTCAATAAAAGTTTTGCAATGGGTTTGTGAACTGCTGCTATCTCTCAAATGTTCACCAACCCACATAAAGAATCTGACTATATACAGAGTTTGAGTCCACTTGGGTGCGTCTGAAAGCTGAAAAAGGCTTAAAAGAAAAAGATTAACGAGTGCAACACATGGCCATTATAATGATCACATACAGTATATAGGACTTCTATATATACATTTGTAAATTTAATAAGTAAATGTCATTTGTTCTGTTCTCACATATTTACATTGTTATTTTCAGAGCTCTCTCAGGCTGAGAAGAGGCAAAAGTCAGCGGATGCTGTTGAGAGATGGCTACAGAACTGCTACCATTATGTTGAACATACTATTGATAAACTACAAGATCCAGAATCAGGGATCAGGACGAAGAGACTAAAGATACAATGATTACTTGATGATTTACAGTTTTTGTGTACATATATATGCAATGCATGAACTCAATTTTATTAAGAATTTAAATGTAATTTTATTGTATTAACATCCCTGACTCTCTTCACATGCATTATTACAAGTTGCAGCTGTATTTTAAATCTGAAATGTAAATCTAGATTCAGTGATTTGTTTAAGAACAAATCTAGAGATTACAGTCAGACTCTCTCTGCTGGTTTCTGAACATTCAGTCCACAAACGAAGGCCAGTGTTTATAAATGGACCATGAAAAGTAACCAAATCTTTTAAAATACAAGGAGGAAAGTCAAAATGAAGCAATAGCAGGCTGGTCAATAGTAGAGGAAACTCGTTTCTTAAAAGAGAAACGGACATATAACGATGTGATTAAATCAGTCCATTCACAAATAGCCTCGATTATTTCATCTGGAATTCAAATTGGAATTGAAAACTGGAAATAAACTGAAGCTGGATGAAACGAAATGCTGTTTAAAATGATTAAGGAAAAATCATTAAAACATCTGCTTTGATATTAGATTTCTGTTTCTCTTAGATCTAAAGACATTTAAACACTGGCACATACATTTTCTGTGAAGCTGCTTTAAAATTGAGGGTATTGTGAAAATTTTTTAACTAGATTTATACACAGTTTAAAAAAAGTTTCTTGTTTCATTTTTTCTTGTAACTTATTTCAAAAAGTTAAACTTTCATATATTTTAGATTCATTACATGTAAAGTACAACATTTCAAAAGTTTTTTTTTTTTGTTTGTTTTAATTTTGATGATTAGAGCTTAAAGCTCATGAAAGTCAAAAATCAGTATCTCAAAATATTAGAATATTTACATTTGAGTTTGAATAAATGACCATCCCTACAGTATAAATTCCGGGTATCTCTTGTTCTTTGAAACCACAATAATGGAGAAGACTGCTGACTTGGCAATGATCCAGAAGACGATCATTGACACCCTCCACAAACAGGGTAAGTCACAGAGGGTCATTACTGAAAGGTGTGGCTGTTTACAGAGTGCTGTATCAAAGCATATTAAATGCAAAGTTGACTGGAAGGAAGAATTTGGGTAGGAAAAGGTGCACAAGCAACAGGGATGACTGCAAGCTTGAGAATACAGTCAAGCAAAGCTGATTCAAACACTTGGGAGAGCTTCACAAGGAGTGAACTGAAGCTGGAGTCAGTGCATCAAGAGTCACCACGCTCAGACGTCTTCAGGAAAAGGGCTACCTAGCCACTTCTGAACCAGAGACAACGTCAGAAGCATCTTACCTGGGCTGTGGAGAAAAAGAACTGGACTGTTGCTCAGTGGTCCAAAGTCCTCTTTTCAGATGAAAGTAAATTTTGCATTTCATTTGGAAATCAAGATCCCAGAGTCTGGAGGAAGAGTGGAGAGGCACAGAATCCATGTTGCTTGAAGTTCAGTGTGAAGTTTCCACAGTCAGTGATGATTTGGGCTGCCATGTCATCTGCTGGTGTTGGTCCACTGTGTTTTCTGAAGTCCACAGTCAACGCAGCCATCTACCAGGAAATTTTAGAGCACTTCATGCTTCCTTCTGCTGACAAGCTTTTTAAAGATGCTGATTTCATTTTCCAGCAGGATTTGGCACCTACCCACACTGCCAAAGGTACCAAAAGTTGGTTAAATGACCATGGTGTTGGTGTGCTTCACTGGCCAGCAAACTCACCAGACCTGAACCCCAGAGAGAATCTATAGGGTATTGTCAAGAGGAAGATGAGAAACAAGAGACCAAAAAATGCAGATGAGCTGAAGGCCACTATCAAATAAACCTGGGCTTCCATACCACCTCAGCAGTGCCACAAACTAAACCCCCTCAATGCCACGCCGAATTGAGGCAGTAATGAAAGCAAATGCATTATGATATATTATATTTGTTGTGGAATTCAGATGTGTGCGCTTAGAAAACTGTAAATCAAAAGTTTAAACTTGTAAGGTTTAAAATACATGATTTCAGCATGATAGACATGATAATCAAAACCAAACAGATTTTTTTTAGCAGAGTATCTGAAGTTGTAAAGGCACAGCCCTATTCTGGAAAAGGGGGCAGGGAGCAGCAGCTCATTTGCATTTAAAGAGACATGCACGAAAACAGCGTGTTTCTGCTTTCACTCAAAATAGCCATTTTCAAATTGTTGGTCACATGTGAAAGTGTAATCTGTCTGCTAACATGAGAATGTGTTTTGAAATGTTAAAAACATCTTGATTGCTGTTAAAGATAAAGTTAAAATTATATTACACAGTCCAAGGTAAAAAAAAAAAAAAGAGGAAATTTTTATATTAAAAAAAAAATAAAAAAAGAGAAAAGTTGGGAGGCTGAATCAAATCATAGTTCAGTAGCTTAGTACATATAAGATACATAAATGTAGTTTAATTTGTCTGAGTGCAAGGTTTTATTTTTTCAATATTTCACCCTGTTTTGTCCCACTTCTCAAGAATCAGAGAATAGAAAAACAATCACAACAATGGGTCTGACAAACAACATTTGTGACCCTGGAGCACAAAAGCAGTCTTAAGTCGCTGGGGTATATTTGTAGCAATAGCCAACAATACACTGTATGGGTCAAAATTATAGATTTTTCTTTTATGCCAAAAATCATATAGGATATTAAGTAAAGATCATGTTCCATGAAGATATTTAGCAAATTTCCTACCATAAATATATATAAACTTCATTTTTGATTAGTAATATGCATTGCTAAGAACTTCATTCGGACATCTTTAAAGGAGATTTTCTCAATATTTAGATTTTTTTTGCACCCTCAGATTCCAGATTTTCAAATAGTTGTATTTCAACCAAATATTGTTCTATCATAACAAACCATACATCAATGGAAAGCATATTTATTCAGCTTTCAGTTGATGTGTAAATCTCAATTTTGAAAAATTGACACTTAAGACTGGTTTTGTGGTCCAGGGTCACATTTGGTTGTAGAAAAAGACCTAACATATGCTAAAGACAATCTTTTAAAAAGATTTTGAAAGAGAGATCATACAATTATGGATTCATTTATCTGAGTCTAAAAACTATTACAGTCATAACAGAATGTATTTTTTGACATATGCTGTTTGTTGAAATGCAGTTTAGCAGCGTTCGTAACCCGTGACGTGAAAGAGTCTGAAATGTGATTCTGTGTTGTGATATGAAACACGATTGTAAATGATCCGAAGAAGCAGTAATCTCATGTTTTAACATGTAAAATATCCGAAGATATTTGAAGGATATCATAGCTTTAAGAGGGGCTTAAATAAAAGAAAAGCTTTTAATTTATGCAACTGACTGAAATATGATTTAGCTCAGTTAAATCAAAGAAAAGGTTCTGTCAGAACTTGTTGATAAAGAAAATAAGGCCTTTAACTGTACTTACACATGTTCAGGGAATATTTATCACTATTGTCTTTTTATTCTGCCTGTCATATTGATATCTTCTGGTGTGATGTTAGTTTCTGAGATTTATTTTGAAAATATATGAATATGAACACTCAGTTCTGGTTATCAGGGTTTTAGTTTCTGATAAGTTATCTTATGTCGAAACAGCCACAAGACTATACCTGATATTCTGGTTTCGTGCTGAAAGAGATTTTGAGATGAAAAACACCTTGCCTCGTTTCTGAGCATCAGAACGCCAAGCTTAAATGTACTTACAGTCCAGGAGATTTGTACTGTTTTTATTAGATTTTTCTTGTTTGATTTTTTTCTAGTTATGGTACAGTAGCTTGATTTTCTTTCTTTACAGGTCTTACAGTTTTTGTTTGGGTAAAAAAAAGAAGGCAAAGCAGATGGAAAAAGGTAATGTTTACTGGCAGTTTAAAATGTTTCATGTTGTCATTTTTTTTGTTTTGTAACCATCTGAATTATATCCATATTGTAAACAAAACTGTTTATCTTGTAATATATCGGTGAATCTGAATGTGTAATGTACTTATGCTTCCAGAACATTTATTTTCTAGTTGGTTAACAGGTTATATCTCTCAGCAAACACTGCGTTTAGCATGATGCTGTTGTTTGATAAAACAACATGAAAGTAAACAAATAAAATCAGACATCTGGAGACATGAGAAAGAAATAAAAACGAACTGAAATCTGATCAGACAGTTTAGATGCATTTCCAAAAATCCAATTAAACTGGATTTCAAACCACATTTGGAGGGTTTGTAAAATATTTTATGTGTACTGTTAGTTTGAAACTAAGACGTTCATCACGGTCTATGCGAATCCATATACTGTATATTGTTACGTGCGTGTCTAAGGAGGCGCAAGATGAGGAGTAGAGTCCAAACAAATATCTTTAATAATAATCCACAGTAGAAATCCAAGAGAAAGGAGTAGTACAACACATGACAAATTCAATAGCAGACAAACATTGGAAGGAGAACACAGGCTTTAAATAATCAAAAGGGAAAACAGAAACAGGTGTGGGGCTAATTAACCAATGAGGGAACAGAAGAAACTAGGTCAACATGTGACAGAACCCCCCCTCCCGGAACGGCGCTGACAAATAGTCCAACAGAGGAGGGAGGGTGGGGGTTCTGGAGGTGGGCGAGGAGCAAGAGGGGGGCAAGCAATGGGAAAGGAGCAGAACCAAAAGTTAGTCCAGGGGGGAGTGGAGGGTGGGAGGAACCAGGGAGGAGCCTGAAGCAGGAGAAGCCAGGTGGTTTTCTAGAGGCCAGCCAGGATGGCGGCCCATGGCGGAGTCGACGGTGGGAGGAGCCATGGTGGAGAGTGGGCCGACGACACCAGGGGGCCGACTGACGGAGACTGCGCTGCCGGAGAAGGAGACCCAGGTGGAACGGCGCAGATGGAGAGCCGGGGCGGAACTGAGGATCCAGAGGGCCAAGGCGGAGCTGAAGGCTCAGGCGACTGAGGCGGAGGCGGGGATCCGGAAGACCGCGGTGGACCCAGTGCGACTGAGGATGCAGGTGGAGCCTGACAGAGCCGGAGGGATGGAGTGATGAGGCAAAGCCAGAGGAGTGGAGTCCTGAGGTGGCAGATGGTCGACTCATGACGAGGGAGCTAGGAGCCGAGGTGGAGCCGATGGGTCGGAGGACCGAGGTGTAGTCGAGGACTCGGAGGCTGGGAGTGGAGACAGGGGATCCGCACTTCTGGGCGGAGCTGAAGACTGGAAGTCCCGAGGCAGCGGAGTGGAGCGCATGGCAGGCGCTGACTGAGGGTGAGCTGAGGGACTGACAGGCATCAGCGGTGTTGGAGGAGAGGAGCTGAATGGCTTGAGAGGAGGCGGGAGAGGGAGGTTGGGAGGAAACACAGGAGATTCAGGGTTGGACGGAACCAGCGGAGACACAGGAGATTCAGGGATACAGGTTTGTACTTCTCCCCACCAGTCAATAAGGTCTGTCTGAAAAAAAATGTCTTTCAGTTCCTCTACATAATTCCCAGAGAACAGTTGCAGCTCACCCCCAATCGTAGGAGTGTGGGCGGGGCTTTCCTCCAAGCCCTCGAGTTCCACCAAATCTCCCTCGGTGACGGATGATGTAGCCGGCTCACACACTTGGTCAGTGGATGGTAGTGGCTTAGTCGCAGTGGGCTCAGGCAGTATCTCCGTAGATCGGGGTGACGGCTGGCTGGTCTCTGGCAGTGGTGGAGTGGGGCCGGTGGTGATATCATCCTCCGACAGGCTGATGATGTAAAAGACACAGAGCGAGCAGTCCGGGAAGTGTGTAAGGCACGCCAGATCTAAAAAGTCCCTTGTATGGTCCTCCAGCGAACGGTCCAACTGCTTCAGGCACAGGAGTTGGACGCCGGGCAGATCCATTCCATGAGAGGACAGTAAAACAAAAAAAATAAACAAAGAAAAACATCGCTTAAAAAAATAATAAACCGTTTTGGTCTGCTATTCTGTTACGTGCGTGTCTGCTAAGGAGGTGCAAGATGAGGAGTAGAGTCCAAACAAATATCTTTAATAATAATCCACAGTAGAAATCCAAGAGAAAGGAGTAGTACAACACATATGACAAACTCAATAGCAGACAAACATTGGAGGGAGAACACAGGCTTTAAATAATCAAAGTAATCAAAGGGAAAACAGAAACAGGTGTGGGGCTAATTAACCAATGAGGGAACAGAAGAAACTAGGTCAACATGTGACATATATATGTTTACTTGCATTAACTTGTGCTTAGTGTGCATAAAAAAAGTTCATTTATTTTATTTTATGTTACTAGTAAATTAACTTTTTGATTTTTGAGTATGAATCACTATTGAGCTTTTGATATAATTATTTTTATTAATTTAGTTTTCCAAAAATTACTCAGACTTTGCTTTATTACAGTAAAATAGAATTTGAAAAAATGGAATTTGCAGTTTGACTATTTAATGTCCTAATATTTTACTTTTTTAATTTCCTGACAGAAATAAGAGCAGTTGTTCTGGGGTGGCAGAAATCTGACAAAGCCTCAGTGATAAACACAATATTAGGTGTCGAAGTCGAGTCTGATGAATACTTCGTGAAGTCTGTGAAGAGAGACGGTGAAGTGAACGGAAGGAAGATTACTCTGATCAATACTCCATGTTGGTGGGAGATTTTAGGTTTGCAAGATTCACCAGAAGTTGTGAAACAGGAGCTGGTTTGCAGTGTGTTTCTGAGTGAACCAGGACCTCACGTCTTTCTGCTGGTCATTAATCTGAGTTTACCTTTTACTAAAGAAAACAGACTCAGTGTCGAGAAGCACCTCGGTCTCTTCTGTGAGAGAATCTGGAGACACACGATAGTGATCTTTACAGGAGCAGATTCACTGAAGGACGAATCCATCGAGCAGCACATACTGAACAAAGATCTTCAGCAGATCATACAGAGATGTGGAGAAAAATACCACATCTTTAAGAGTGAAAATAAAAGTGCTGGAGTTGAAGAACTGCTTATTAAGATTGATGATGCTGTGGCAGAAAACAACAGCAAGCATTTTGAAACTCAAGACGACGTGCTACTCGACATTCAGAGAAAAAGAGATGAAAATGAAAAACGAGCAAAATCCAGACAAGTAATGGTTCAGGACAAAAGAAAACCGCTGAAAGACATAAGTAAGTAAACCACAGACAGAGTTTGGATGCATTTGACTGAGTTTGTTTCTCACAAACATTTTGTAATCAGAGCTGGAATCTAGATAAAGAACCCAGTTTGAAAAAAAAAAAAAAAAAAGTTATATAAATGTTACTTTTCAATGTTCTTGGAACATTCAAATGTCCAGTATTTAAAAAAAATTAATGAAACACTTTTTTTAATGTTTTAAAAACAGTATGGGAATGTTCTCTGAATGTTCTGAAACAAATAGTAACATTTAAAAATGTTAGACAAACATCCGACTAAAATGTTTAAAAAAACATAAATGTTTTTGTGCTAAAGTTTTGTGAATTAAAAACAAAATAACTTTGAACAACTGTTATTTTAACGTTGATGTTTCCAAACTTTTAACCACAAGTAAAATTCTAACATTTTTTATGTTTTCTTCAAGAAGCTGTGGCTCCGCTCTCAGAAGTGAGAATTGTACTGCTTGGGTGGGTGCTTTCTGGGAAGAGTTCATCTATAAACACCATTTTTAATAATGAAAAAATTGAAATTGGAGGAACAAAAATGTGCCCAAAATATTCAGGTGTTGTTAACGGCAGGTCAGTGACTGTGCTGGACACTCCAAGCTGGTGGAAGTATTTTGCACCTAAATTCAACCCAAAGTTTGCACAAGCTTCGATCCTGGAGAGCATCGGCCAATCACAACACATGCAATACCCTCACGCCATGATCCTAGTGATTCCTGCTGATACTTCATTCAGGAACGAACAGAAACGAATCATTAAAGAGCACATGGCCAGTCTTGGAGAGGATGTTTGGAGACACACTATAGTTCTGTTCACGTGGGGTGACAGATTCCCAGACATCTCAATCGAGCAGCACATTGAGAGTGAAGGAGAAGCTCTTCAGCGGCTGATTGAGAAATGCAGGAACAGATATCACGTCTTTGACAACACAGACAAGAAGAACCGAGCTCAAGTCTCAGAGCTGCTGCAGAAGATTGATGAGATGACAGCAGAAAACAGCTTGTTCTGCCTCAACACTCAATGTGCTGCAGAAGTGAACGTTCATGACACTGACACACAACAAGACGAGGAATTAAGTCTGAACGCTGACCATGTCCAGAAATTAATAAACCAGGAGTTGAACAACCGGTTTAATGAGATCAAAAGGAAGATAAAGGAATTAGGAATGGATGTCACTGAAGGAGATTCAGACGCTGGTATAGATGTCAAAAGTCAGAACAGCATGTTAGACACTCCAAGTTGTAAGTTGACACTTCTTGTCTAATTATAATATGCATAATATAGCTGCAAGCAGCAATTACAGGACTAAGCACAATACACCCTGATTACATTGAGCACATTACTTTAACAAGATACATGAATATATACCTTAGTCAGGGTAGCAGCATGTTTCATTTTTGACTGGAATGAAAACAAGGCAGTGAGGGACTGAAATACAGTGTGTTCAATGTTGTTTAATTGTTCAACTGAAAAAAAAAAAAGTCTTTCAGAAAAACTTTGGAAGGACAGTTTTGTGATTTGTGAAAATTACCCAAAAGTCAATGTGGCATTTACCCTGACTAAAGTATACATCAAAGCTTTGATAGTTGTTTTGTTTTTCTTAACAATTTCTAACAACTAACCACATTGTAATTTAGTACTTAATTTATCAGTGGATATATATTAAAATGGTCAAAGTCATAAGTTGCATTTGAGCACTTTTTCTGTGCCATCTTCCTCCTTCTGTATCAGTTGATGAGACACTCATGGAGCAGATAAAGAGGGAAGGAAGCAGATGGGAAGTAATTATAATGGATGCGCTCATGAACATTTTGCAGAATCCTGAAGCACCACTTGGTGAGTTATTTAGCTTAAAATGCATTGCTTAAAGTAAATGTTTGCTTAATTTTTTTTATATATCTTCACATTGTACACGTCATGTCAAAATCTTGTTTTCTTCATTATCACAACACCTACAGGTGAAAATATCATTCAAAGTTCAAAAGATAAGGTGTTAAGGTGGCTTCAGAATTTGGAGGAATGCAGCACATCTGCATATGAAACAATCTCTAAATGCAGTGATCCACAGAATCCAGAGACGTCATTTACTTCAGTGACAAAATAGTCCATGCCTGTATACCAGTTTGCAGAGTAAAACTCTACTTAAAAATCTTAAACATATTCAGTGCATGGCATGCATATCCTCAATCTGTCATATTTAGTCAGTTTCAGTAATGATTTGTTAAATGTGTTTTTCTAATTATTAATGTTTGTGTATTTCTAACTAACAACTTATATTATTATAAATATTGCTGTATATCACCTAAAACAAGTATATTGAAACTAACAGCTTTTTATATTTTACACAATTGTATTTTAATAATAAAAATGATTGAGCTTATGTAAGTTTGGTTGTTATCAGACATTAATGGTTGGATTTCCTTTTTTTAAGTCGGTTTGACAAACAAATCTACTGAATTAAAACAGTGAGTTCTACGGACTACTTGTTGGAGAATGACAGTTATCTGGAAGATAGTTTGGATGCATTTGACTGTTTCTTATGAACATTTTGGAATCAGAGCTGAAATCTAGACAAAAGAACCCATTTGACTAAAAAATCTGTTCCAAGAATGTATGAAAATAACATTTATTTAAGTATTTAAGCACTTAACTGTCACAAACATCCAATTAAAGGCTGGAATACACTGCAGAACTTTTGCCCCAATTTTCCCCCGATTTACAGTCTGGAGAAGTTGAACCTAGTTGCCAAAAATCTGCAGATTTTAGTTGACAGATTTCATAGAAAATGGCATGGTGTATGATGCTCACAGACTCATTCAGTGTCTGTATAACATTCAGTGAACAATGTATAAATGTTTTGAGAACATAGCTTTTCTAATCTTTTTTTGTATTCAATCTATTTGTTTTCTTTTTATTTATTATACAATTAACATAAAGCAAAAAAGGCTCTATTCTTTTTCTGTTATTCTGTTATTTTCTGTCTATTAATACTGTATGTTTGTGTGTTTCTAAATAATTGTTGATGTTGTTTTGTAATATCTAAAAAATGTATTGCTTTACATTATATTTTTAATCATAAATATGTTTATATAGGCTAGCGATTTTAATTAATTTAATGAACTTTTATTTTGAAATGATTCAGGTTCATTTACAATCTTTGGTGGTGTTTTGATGAACTTTTGATGTTAGATCATTTGCTACAATGTTATTTGTTGACAGATGCTTTCATCCTACAGTAAGTTACTATACTGTGAAATATTTTACAGGCCTTCTTCCGCAAAAAATGTTTACACGAATCACTGACTTATCTTAAACTAACACCTTTTTACTTTTTACATGATTGTATTTTATCAGGTTAAATAATAAATTATTGAGCTTCCACAAAGACTATTGTATATATTTAATAGGCTATATAAATAAGTTACATCATAAGGGTTGTTGTTTTCATTATTGGCTGGTTTTCCTTTTCTAGATTGGTTTGACAAAAAAAAAAAAAAATTGTATTGAATTACAATATAGTATACAAATTCTATGGACTAGGCTGCTTGTTGGAGAATGACAGTAATGTCGTAACCATATCTTAAAGTCGAGAAAGTCGAGTGGTTTGCATCGCTAGATATGACTGTCGATTTCTAATATAAAATGTTTTGCTATTTCCATCTTACCTCACCTCTTTCACCGATAAAACTGACAAGAATTCGTGCTCTACTTCTGTTAAGGGTAAACTACTTTGATTTGATTGACCCTCTCAAGAGGCAGAAAAGTTTTATTTGTTATCCTAAAAAAACAGAGCGCTAAATTCCGGTGGGAAATCATTAATCGTTTTATCCTTTCACATGTACTTTGTAGATGGTCCCTACCTGGCCTGAACTCAAGCACATTGCTGCTACACAGCCTTTAGATATGACATCTAAAGGGATAGTTAACCCAAAAATTAAGATTCTTTCATTAATTACTCACCCTCATGTCATTCCAAACCCGCAAGACCTTTGTTTGTCTTTGGAACACAGATTAATATATTAAGATATTTTTGATAAGCTATATATATATATATATAACCCAAATTCTAGAAATGTTACTTAAAAAATAACGTTCCTCAACGTCAAATTGCAAAGGCTTTGCAAATCACATCATCTACAGTGCATAACATCATCAAAAGATTCAGAGAAACTGAAGAAATCTCTGTGTGTAAAAGACCTTTGTTGGATGCCCGTGGTCTTCGGGCCCTCAGACGACACTGCATCAATCATCGGCATGATTCTGTCACTGACATTACTAAATGGGCCCAGGAATACTTCCAGAAACCACTGTCGGTAAACACAATCTGCCGTGCCATCTGCAGATGCCAACTAAAGCTCTATCATGAAAAAGAAAGCCATACGTGAACATGGTCCAGAAGTGCCGTCGTGTCCTGTGGGCCAAGGCTCATTTAAACTGAACTGTTTCAGTGTGGAAAAGTGTTCTATGGTCAGACGAGTCCAAATTTGACATTCTAGTTGGAAATCACAGGCGCTGTGTCCTCCGAGCTAAAGAGGAGGGAGACCTTCCAGCGTGTCATCAGCGTTCAGTTCAAGAGCCAGCATCTCTGATGGTATGGGGGTGTATAAGTGCATACGGTATGGGCAGCTTGCATGTTTTGGAAGGCACTATGAATGCTGAAATGTATATAAAGGTTTTAGAGCAACATATGCTCCCCTCCAGATGACGTGTATTTCAGCAGGACAATGCAAAACCACATACTGGAGCTATTACAACAGCATGGCTTCATAGTAGAAGAGTCCGGGTGCTGAGTTGGTCTGCCTGCAGTCCAGATCTTTCACCTATAGAGAACATTTGGCTCATCATAAACGAAAAATACATCAAAGACGACCACAAACTCTTCAGCAGCTGCAAACCTATATCAGGCAAGAATGGGACCAAATTCCAACACCAAAACTCCAGAAACTCATAACCTCGATGCCCAGACGTCTTCAAACCGTTTTGAAAAGAAGAGGAGATACTACACCATGGTAAACATGCTCCCTAAATACATGTAAATATTTTCAAAATATATGCTGTATGTGCATGTATTTATATATACTCAATAAGTACACACACATATATATTATGTAAACAAAAACTTTTATTTTGGATGCGATTAATCGCGATTAATCGTTTGACAGCACTAGTCTGTATACATCAGTTTGCAGCATCAAACTTACTCTGCTTAAAATGTATTCATCATATGCAAATTCAATCTGCTTACAGTTTATTTAGTAAATATTTGTTACACACAACTATTAATATGTTCATGCATTTCTAATTAATAACTGATATTGTTGTATAATATCAAAAAAAAAAAAAGTTTTACTTTACATTATAATTTTCATCATAATTTGAAGTAAATTAATTTAGTCCAAGACAATTAGTATGCACTCACCTGAACTACAAAGAAATTGATAAATGAATTGATATCTGATGAATGAATTGATTAAACTACTTCTGCTATAGCCTAGCACTTACTCTGAAAACACCACAAGTCAGGTTATTTTCTTTTTCGGTTTCATTTACTACCTTCAGTGGTGCATTTTTTTTTATGTTAGATATTTTCCACTACAATTTTACATTTATTTGTTGACAGAAGCTTTTTAATCCTCCATAAGTCATTGTGTCGTGGAATATTTTACAGAATATTTTATAATATTTTTAGGCCTTATTCCACAAAAATATTTCCCACATTTTAGGTGAATACCTAATTTTCTAAAGTATCCTTTTTACATCATTGTATTTTAACAGGTAAAAAAATAAAATAAATTATTAGGCTTTGACAAAGACTGTTGTCTGTGTTATACATACATTACACTCATCTTTGAAGAAACAATTCTTTTTTAAATGATTGACGCAAATTTTCCATAAACTGCGGTATCTGTCGTACTTTGACATTTATTTTGAAATTAGTATGCACTTCCAGGACTTTTATTTTGACATCCTCGAGGTTGAGTGTCGGCAGTGAGTGCGGCGGCTGTGAGTCTGTTTGTCATGACAGGAGAGGATTTAACATTCCTGTGATTGGGTAAGAGCTTTGATTCAAGGGCTTTACAACATTAAGAGCGATTATGTGATGATATCGATATAAAGGAAAACGAATTATTGAAATCATATATTTATGATTAGATATCATGTGTCTGCAGCGCTAAAGCTAAAAGCTTATGTCACCTCTACAAACATCTGACAGTTGAGCAAACGTTACTTCCAGATGATTACATCTGTACGTTAGTTTTTGAATTATCAGAGTAAATTAATCGTGTTTTTATGGAGCTAACGTAAATAAATATACGTTTTAACAGGGTAGAGTTTATAAAATGTAGTTTTTAAATATATCCTGCTGCTTTCTAATCTCCTCTTCTGCTTCATACTCGTGTATTTGATAAGATTATATAAACATCGTGTTTAGATTTAATTTTACGCTGGAAGTCACCAGATTTTGCTGACTGCTAATAGTTTTTTTTGCGTAATTCTGCTTGAATAATTATCGTGATTTACTTTCACTTTTGTATTCCTGTGTGACAGGGATTTTTGTAATATTTACTGTGTGGCGTCATGGAAAAGACACGGTATTGAATGTTTACCATATTTATATACCATGGTATTTACATGGTACTCCAAAGTAAGTAAAGAATACACTGTTAGTATAATTGCACATGTCCCCCCCCAAAAAAGCAAAATGCTATGATGTTTTTTTTTTGTCAATGAAAGGAGTTTCCAGATTTATTAACCTCGAAAAAATATGTTTTGTTGTTTTATTTCCAGTTTTTGGCTCTGATGTCTTGAAGATAAGAGTGAGTAAATTTAATTATTAATAAAATAATGAGAATCCATAACGTCTCCTGAACTTGTCTCCTTTAGAAATGAATTTTAGTAATTATTAATTTACTATTATAATTTGTATTCATTTATTTAATTTTTTTTTTTTGTGTGATTTAAGTTTTAGTGTAATTTAAAAAAATATATAATGCAAGTTTTAGTAATTTTAATATGTTTTTATAATTTAAATTTTTTAAGTTATGCATAGATAATTTTTATTATTTATTTATTTATTTCAGTTTATAGATTTTTTTTTTTTTTTTTTTTTTTTGTACTCCAACCTAACCTCATTAATTAATTAATTCATTTCTTTCTTTATTGTTTCCATAAGGAACACATTGGAGACTGTTCCTGATCTCATCAGATTCTCATCTATGTTTCTGAAATATTCTCCATCCAGGTGTGGAAATGGAGCAGTCAGACCCTTCTCCGTTGAAGCGTTTCGTTCAGGCCAAAAAGAAGATCGGCGACGTTTTTGAGCAGCTTTTAGTTTACGTTCAAGAGGGAACGGAATTTGTAAAAGGTAAACTGAATTTGATTTGAATTCTGTGAAATTCAGTTTAAAAAAATCCCACAGATCCTCCATAGACTTCCATTAGAAATGTGCAGCACTGGTTAATAATGTGTGTTAGTTGCAAGGCTAAGTATTGTAGTGTTGATATTTGCATGTGTTTTGTTTACTGTTTTGTATCTTGTGTCTCAACAGAAACCTGTAATAATGAGTCACTGGAGAATATTGCAGACAAGACACAGCTGGATGAGATCGAGGCGTACACGAGTAAACTCTCCACCATTAAAGAGGTTTTAGCTCGCAGACACATGAAGGTGGCCTTCTTTGGCAGGTGGGTTTTGTGTTTGACCACAAGTTGCATCAAATAAGCATTTCACTTCCATAAATGTTATAAACGTCCCTTGTTAATTATAGAACAAGCAATGGTAAAAGCACGGTTGTTAACGCCATGCTGCGTGACCGTGTGCTGCCCAGCGGCATCGGACACACCACGAACTGCTTCCTCAGCGTGGAGGGCACGGATGAAGACAAGGCCTTTCTCAAGACCGAAGGGTCCGAGGAGGAGAAAAGCATCAAGGTGCGGACAAGTGCATGATTCCTCTCAGAATTGGCTTGAATAGGGCCCTATGTTTTCTGGAAAACACGAATCCAGTCATAAAAATGCAATTTACTGTATAAATTGCAAAAATTGGAAGAATAAATTAAAAGTAGGGCCATATAATGAATAAAATTGCAAGATGGACTCGTTTCTGTGAATATTAAAGCACAAAAAGACTGATATATGAAGTCAAAAGACAGAAAGACAAAGATGTTCACTAAAACCTGCCAAAATAAAGGTTCGGTTTAACTTGAATAAATAATGACAGAAATACATTACTGTTGCAGTGTAGAATGTACTTCTAAAAGTATTAATAATAATAGTAGAAGTAATACCATTTATTAACATTTTGATAGAAATATATTACCATTATACAGTGGAATGTACTTCTTAAAATTAGATTTTATAGGTTTCTTTCATTGGGAAAGTTTAATTATTAAATTAAAAGTTTAACGAAATCAGTTGATAATTAAAATTTAGTTAAGAAATTAATATTAACATGGAATCCAGAACCTCCCCCCACAAAAAAAAAAAAGAATAAAATACAAACAATAAATAAACAAACTTATCAAAGTTTGATTTTGAAGACCCCTCTTATTGTTAAAGTTTAACTAAATTATTAAATTGCAAAAGTTGATCATGAAATCAATTAAAAAGATATATTTTTTGATGGTTAAAATGCAATTAAGACAGAATATAGAAAATTAAAATTCATAGAATGAGGGGAAAAAATTAACGTTTGAAAATGAAGAAAAAAATCTGCCTCTTATTAAAATTTTAATAAATGTAAAATTTTGTGAAAGTTTTATGAAATCAATTCATAAGATGTACTTTCTGGTTAAAACAGGCACAAGCGTTATAATTGCAAAAATAATAGTGTCTTTAGTCCTAAAACTGCTTTTTCTCTGCAGACGGTGAATCAGTTGGCTCACGCACTGCATATGGATGAGAGTCTGGATGCTGGCTGTCTGGTCAAAGTGTTCTGGCCCAAAACAAAGTGTGCTCTGCTCAGAGACGACCTGGTTCTGGTGGACAGGTACACTTCAGTCCCACGAAAAGTCAAGATTGTATGTTTAACATGCAGTAAATTAATCTGGAGATCCGCCTGTAATTACAATCCTAGTGTTATCTGTCAACATCAGCACGTCCTGAATATAACCGATTATAATCGTGTGATTAACTTATTATTTTAGTTGAAATACACTACCGTTGAAAAGTTTGGGATCTGCATTTCTTCTCACAGAGGCTGCATTTATTTGATCAAAAATACAGTAAAAAATGTTAAATATTATTACAATGTAAAATATCTGTTTTCTATGTGAATATCTGTTAAACTGTAATTTATTTCTGTGATGCGCAGCTGAATTTTCAGCATCGTCTTCAGCGTCACACGATCCTTCAGAAATCATTCTAATATGCTGATTTGCTGCTCAACAAACATTTCTGATTATTATCAATGTTGAAAACAGTCGTGCTGCACGATATTTTGGTGGAAACTGATGCATTTCATTTTTCAGGATTCTTTGATGAACAGAAAGTTCAAAAGAACTTGAAATAGAAACATTTTGGAACATTTTAAATGTCTTTACTGTCACTTTTGATTAATTTAATGCATCCTTGATGAATAAAAGTATATTTTTCTGTTTTCTTTCAGTCCTGGCACTGACGTCACCACACAGCTGGACACCTGGATCGACAAGTTCTGTCTGGACGCGGATGTGTTCGTGTTGGTGGCCAACTCTGAATCTACTCTAATGAACACGGTGAGTTGTTAGCATGCAGTGCGTAAAGCGTGAGAACACTGCATTATGAAACGTTAATCAGACGAGTCTGGAGCGGCGAGTGCCGTCACATGCTGTGACGTGTTTGTAGTGTGCTAATATGGGAAAGTATGCGGCGCAGGAGGGGTTTGTTTGCATGTCGTTCAGAAGAATGCAGCGCTGCGTTTAGACTGAACTCTGCTCATACCCACATGCCTGCAGTCCCAGGACGCTTTGGTGGATTTCACAGGGGATTTTCCTAAAGGGCAGATAAACACCCGGTTATAAATGATCAGGCAGCAATCCTAGAACTTCTCTTCATGGAAAAACAGGACAAAACCAAACTAGCTTTCTTATATTAATTGTCTTATAATAGGAAAAGAATCAGCCAAAGTAGCGTGTAGTATGTATGCACACGAAACAAAACGAAACGAAAACACCGATTAGTTTTCAATCCATTCTGATACTTAACACCCACTTTTTATGATTTTATGATGACATCTGCTCGACATTTCTTTCTCTTTTTATAGCTTGTGTCCTGTTATATATCCTGTTTTACTTGGAAATAAAGCTGAAGTGTTTGGAAACACTGTTTGACATTGAGAGTAGAACATAGTTAGGTCATGTGACGACAGCGTTGCAGTGTAGTACTTGAAACATTTATTGTTGCGTAATGTATTCATATGCAGGGATTTAACAGATTAAATGAAATGTATAAAATCTTGGAATGTTGCTGTAAATAAAAGTGCAGTGAAAAGTAAGCATAAATAAAATAAATAATGTGTGAATTACATTTATTTATTTTTTAAAATGGAAAAGAACATGAAATACCATGTGAAATATAAAAATAAGATAAACTTTGAAATAAAATGTAGCAGACAACATAAAACAAATCAGTATATCATAATATATTTGAATATATCATGAAATATTAATTTTGTTATCTGCTGCATTTTAAGGTGTATTTAATTTTTTTTTTTTACATTCAAAATAAATTTTTACATTAATTTATGCTTACATTTTATCAAACTATTATTTAACATTCTATGACTTATTTTTTAAAATATAAAGTGTGCATAAAGAAATATGTATGAATCAGTGTTATTTTATTACCACTGAGATACTTTTATAGTTTTTATTAATATTTTGAATTAGTCTTAATTTTCATAAGTTTTAGTACTTTTGCTGAGCATTTTTGTCATTTTTATGTATGTTAAACTAAATATTGCCTTGGCAACTTTTGCAATAAATAAGCTTTTAAGGGTTTATATTTATATTATTTAATTTCAGATCAAGTTTTGATTTCAAGTAATGAAAGTTTATTATTATCTGAACACATTTAATGCTGTAGTTTATTGCTGCTCAACAGCTGATTAGATAAGAGTGAACATGCTGCCTGTGTGTGTGTGTGTGTGTGTGTGTGTGTGTGTTCAGGGTAGTCTTTCCATCACACAACCTCTAGTGAACTCAACCCCTTTGTTATTTCTTTTTAAAGGAGAAGCATTTCTTCCACAAGGTCAACGAACGCCTGTCAAAGCCCAACATCTTCATCCTGAACAACCGCTGGGACGCTTCTGCCGCCGAACCCGAATACATGGAGGACGTGAGTTTATTCGGCTCACTACACATTAGTGCTCAACCAGTATATATCAGCAAGGCCAATATATCCACCAATATTTGCCATTTATTAATTATCAGCATTGGCTGAGGAGTATTTCTGTTTGAAGTGGGACTTTTATTTTGACAGTGCTGAAAAAGCATCACCAAACATTTTAAGTCCTTTAAAATTTTAAAATTTAAACTTAAAAAAATTAAAACAACCTTGTCATTATTAACAAAATATTATTAACAGTTTCTTTATTTGTGAAAAATACAAAAATAGATTCGCAGAATAAGAAGTTCTGTGTGTATATTTTACAGATTCATTTTTTTTTTCAAGTTCAAATGTTTTTTTTTTCATATTTATTCATTTTTTAACTATGATAACATAGTATAATAAATAATTAATATATTAATTTACTATATTTTATGTAAAATAAATATAAATCCCATTTTAGCAATTGTTATGCATGTGTTTTTACTGTGATATGGACATTCAAAAAAGTCACCTAGTGATAAATCTAGTAACTTCTTGGATAAACCTTATCCAGTTTCCTGAAAGTAGTTCACAAAAGAGTATATATCAGCCTTTTATCAGATTCTGGCATCGTTCATAAAAAAAAATCGATATCGGTTGACCACTACTACATGTTTTCCCGAAGCAAAATGAGCATGTCTGTAAATATGTCATTGATTTGCGGTTGTTTTTATGGTCTCAGGTGAGAAAGCAGCACACGGACAGGTGCGTGAACTTCCTGGTGGAGGAGCTGAAGGTGGTGGACCGCGCACAAGCGCCGAATCGTATTTTCTTCGTATCGGCGAAGGAGGTGCTGAACTCGCGGATGCAGCGGGCGCAGGGTATGCCAGAGACGGGTAAGAGCGTGATCCTAAACGGGTTCACGAGCCAGCATCACATCTAGCGGATGGCAATCAGATCTGGGTATTTACAACAATTTAACTGTCATGTAGATTTTTGTATTTTTATAGATATTGGTTTATTAACACGTCATCTTTGACACGACAGACTGCCAAAACAGCAGCTGTAAAGCGTTTCATGACAGTCGTAACGCTTGACATCTCAGACTTAATTTAAAAACGTGAAAAAATCTTGAAATCACTTCAACTAAAACTTGATGTGATTTCTTGCATGATTTCATAGAGTTTGATCAATTGTAGCAACTCAAATTTAAGATAAATGTATGTTGTAAGTAAATATATTTTCCAAAGTGAAAATATATTTAGTTTAATCCTTGAAATGCCTAAATTTGTTATGACGTACTTTTAATGGAAAAGGAAGATCTATTGACCGAAACATTGCTCATTATATTAAAATATTTTTATGCTGATGCAAACAAAGTGTGTGGGATTTAAATTTTTCTAGTAAATTTATTTATATATATATATATATATATAAGTATAATATTATATAGTTATATCATAACTAATATTATATTAAAATATATTTATTATATAAAATATATTTATTATATAAAATGTATTTTTATATATATATATATATATATATATATATATATAAAATTATATTTTTTAAATGGTAATAGCAATATATATTTTGGGGTAATTTTTGTGTATTTAATATCTGATTTTTTTTTTTTTTTTTTTTTTTAAATGGTAATAGCAATATATATTTTGGGGTAATGTTTGTGTATTTAATATCTGATTTTTTTTTTTTTTTTTTTTTTTTTTTTTAATGGTAATAGCAATATATTTTGGGGTAATGTTTGTGTATTTAATATCTGATTTTTTTTTTTTTTTTATTATTTTGCATATAAGAGAAATTCCCACTGCAAGCATTATCAAAAATGGAAATATTTGTGATTTGTGAAAGCCACTTTTGCAAACTGTCCTAAAGGTAAATTCAGACTGAGCGTGATTATATTGCTAGATGTTGAATTGTTGGTTGTACACTGGTTGCCCTGATGTTTTTGGTGGGTTGCACTACCGGTTTTCCTTTAACATGCAGTAAACATAATAAAGATTGACGTGTATGTATGTGCCTATAGGAGGAGCTTTAGCCGAAGGGTTTCAGGAGCGACTGAAGGAGTTCCAGAACTTTGAGAGATCGTTTGAGGCAAGTGACAAAAACAGTGGGAACTCGCCGGTTATACAAAAAAAAAACAACAAAACCAAATTTGTATTTAGTAGGTACCAATGGAGTCTTTTTATTAATTTGCATCAGTATTATTTTCATTAGAACATGTGAAGAGATTTGGATGATTAAGTCATGTTTACAGTAAGCAGTGGGTGAAACGGTTTACAGTTTTGTACATGAGCTGAGACGATCGTACATTCCCTGCATGATTATATACAGCATGTACCTTTATGAAGCTTGAGCCGCTGGAAACTTATTAACCAGCACCAGTTATTTCAGAGAGACACACGGAGTAGATGTCATTCTACAGGATAGAAAATATGACACATCCAGGTCATATTTCACCTCCAAATCAACATTATATTTTACATGAAGCCTATTACTAGAACTATTGAGATTGTGAGATGCTCAAAACATCATAATGGTCCTAGAATTGGCTTTTTCTGTCAATTTTGGGGTTTTGTGCTTAAAAGGCTTCATTTAGCAGATATTTTCATCCAAAGTGACTTGATTCTAGACAGGTTTTCCTCTCCTCGTCATATGATTATGATTCTGTCCAGTCTGTGAGCAGCGTTCAGGGTTTAATCTGGTTGAGTTTAGTTAGTTTAACCCATCAGTCTCTCTCCACCAAACCAGCAGCCGGTGTGAGCGTCTCTATTCCTCAATCTGTGTCGTCATTGCTGAAGTCTAGATTTACTGAGGCGAGGACATTGGTTTCTTTAGTTGGGTTTGAATTTCTGTTTCACCCTCTTCTTTCTGTTCAGTTAGTATGAATGGACTTATTTTGCTGGATATTTCAGTTTCTTTATTTGCTGTGTTCATACAGATGCGCTTTTGTTGATCCCACAAATACAGTGAAGTACACGTTAAAATCTAGGATTTTACATTAATGCATTTAGCAGATGCTTTTATACAAAGCTACTTACAAAAGAGGAATGAAAGCAGTATTTGTAATATACAATGGCAGGTATATTTTCTAAAAAAAATAAAAAATAAAAATGTGATTAGGGATGTGAATGCAATCCAGAAAGAAGAATAAAATCCAGGTTTGCTGTGCTTGTTTGTAGGGTTGCACAATTTGGCCAAATTTTGTGATAATATTGTGATTATATAATAAATAATAATAATAATAATAAATAATAATAATAATAATAATATTACTAAATAAAAACAAAATAAGAAATATTGCTATTAACTAGGGTTGCACAATTTTGCCAAATTTTGTGATAATATTGTGATTATATAATAAATAATAATAATAATAATAATATCATTATTATTATTATTACTAAATAAAATATTAAAATTACTCAATAAAAACAAAATAAGAAATATTGATATTAACTAGGGTTGCACAATTTGGCCAAATATTGTGATTATATAATAAATAATAATAATAATAATAATATTACTAAATAAAAATATTAAAATTACTAAATAAAAACAAAATAAGAAATATTGCTATTGGACTAAGGCTGCACAATTTGGCCAAATTTTGTGATTTTATATCAACGTGATTATAAATTAATAATAATAAATATTATTACTCAATAAAAATATTATAAAATACTAAATGGAAAAAAAAAGGTAAAATAAAAAAATGAGGATATAAATATGAGAAATATAATATAATATTTAACTGTAGGATTACAATATTAATTATAGCTGTCTTTATTTATTGTCAAACGTAATCCATTGAACTTTTATTTTGACGCAAAACCATATGAAGCCCTTAAAGCTTGTAAATGAAAAATGCAGAAATTAATTTAATTAATAAATAATTAATTCATTGTGATTTGAGAATTGCACTAAGCCACATAATGATTTAGGTTTTATTTTGATTAATCGTGCAGCCTTATTTGACAACTAGAGATTTCATTTAAACCCATTAAAAACAGAAATTTAAGAGCATTTGAGCAATAAATTTGATAAAAGGTGGTGTTTTGAGACTTTTTGACCTCCTGTTGTTTTTATGTTTGCCTTTTGTGTTCATTGCAGTGTTTTATTGATATGATTTGCTTTTATGTTCAAGCTACTGTGAGATGAAGTGGAGCGCCGCTGACGTTTAGGGTTTAGATTTGCTGCAGTTTTTGCTCCTTGATTTATTGTTTTAGTTTCAAGTCTGCAGCAGGTTTGAACCTTTAACCCTTTAAAGTCGGCCATGAAGGCTCCTGTCACAGTAGTGTGTGTGTATGTGTGTGTGTGTGTGCGTGACCTCGCAGGAGTGTATCTCGCATTCAGCAGTGAAAACAAAGTTTGAGCAGCACACAATCAGAGCAAAGCAGATCACAGAAACAGTCAAAGACATCATGGATCAAATCAACATCGCCGCCGCGGAGAAGAGGTGCGTTATATAAGTATATTGGCTTTCCGTGTGATCATCATTCATGTAATAACGTGTTTTATGTCTGATCTCAGGGTGGCTTCTCTGGAGGAGAGAGAGTATCTGATTGATCGACTGGATTTCGTCCGCAATCAACTCAACCTGCTCATCCAGGACATCAAGAGGAAAATCGAGGCCATCACAGAGGAGGTCAAAGAGAAGGTAAACGTCATATCTCCAGATGAACACTTACTGGACTGAAGCAGCTCAGCTTTAATCATTTTCTAGAAACATCAGTGCGTCTCAAATCTGATCATCAGGATCTTCTGAGGAGCTTTACTTTCACTGTTCCTCAGCGGAGGAATGATCTTCATCTCACATCTTCTGAGGAGCGTTTTATTTCTTCATCTCTCCATCAGCACTGCATTATATGTTTGGATCATTTACATCTCATCTCACTGAGATATATTATTGGAGATATAGAGCGATGACTGATATTTAGATCATTTTTTTGTCAGTATCTGAATAAAATTGAGCTGATTTTCCTCCATATTCTAACTATATCAGAATATATGAGCCATAAAAGACCAAATATGATACTCAAAAAAAAAAAAAAGAACAAAAAAAAACACATGCAAACTTTTTTTGTCTATTGGATCCAAAAAAAACTGTTCCATTTAAAAAAAAAAAAAAATTGTTTCATATTTAATTTGATTAACTGATTTACTATTTAAATTGTGTCATATAACTAAAGTGTAATATGTATTGAGAAAAGCTGTTTTTTTTACTTCTTGAACTTCCTTGTTAGACAGTCTTGCTTTCATGTGACTCGAGGCCTCTCGCTGCTGTTCATGGGTAATCTGAGCAGTCAGAGTCCAGAGCAGATTTAATGTTGTGTGAAGGACTGACTGTAGTTTGTGTGTTTCAGGTGTCGGACGCCATGGCAGAAGAGATCTGCCGTCTGTCTGTGCTCACAGACGAGTTTCATGCAGATTTCCACCCGTCACCACATGTGCTCAAAATCTACAAATCTGTGAGTGTCAGAACAGATCCGTCACAATTAAATGGATGAACAGAACTGACCTATTACTAACTACATTTTTGAATGTTTTTGTATTTGCATCACACTCACAGAGATGTTTTTGGTCCAAAATCCATAACATAGCTGCATATTTAACATCAAATGTAAAAAAAAAGAAATATAACAATAATTTATATTATTAAAATTAGTGCTGTCAAACAATTAATCGCATCCAAAATAAGTTTTTGTTTACATAATATTTGTGTGTACTTTGTATATTTATTATGTATATATAAATACACGCACATACAGTATATTTTTAAAAATATTTTTTGGCTTCAGAAATCTCATTTAGCACCTGGCCTTTTATACATGTATGAAATGTTTTTTTTTGTTTTTTTTGTTTTCATATTATTTATTATTTTAGTTTATTTTTGTAGCTTTAGAAAGGATCATCTCATTCAGTACCTGATCTGATCTGTTTGTCTTTTGCAGGATCTTCTGAACCACATCGAGAAGGGCATGGGCAAGAATCTGGCCTTCCGCTGTTCTCATGCAGTAAACGCCTCCGTTCAGTCGTCTCAGCAAGACATGATGGGTATGTGAGAACAGCACTGGACAGACAGTGACCTGCGTTTGATATTTAAACACCAGCGTGTGACAATCCTATTAATAGACAATCTCTGATAATGGGTGAAGTGTTGCTAATGTAATTCTTTACAAAGGTTAGTATGCACTTGATTGTTGTTATTCCATTGGTGCCAATCTGCTGTAGCAACACTAAACCATAAAACCAATCGCTGTATGGACAGTTTATGCAGTGATAAATGAGTGTGTTTAGTAATCTACCTGCCTATTGTGCTTCCAGAGTGTCTGAAGCCTCTGCTGCCCTCTGCTGCCCAGAACCAGCTGCACATGCTCATTCCCAGCAGGAAGTTTGAGCTCAGCTACGACCTCAACTGTGCCACGCTCTGCTCAGACTTCCAGGAGAACATCGAGTTCCAGTTCTCTTTGGGCTGGACTGCGCTGGTCCACCGTTTCCTAGGTCCAGTCAACGCCAAACGTGCCTTGATGCTGGTGGATCAGACTCTACCGGTACATAAATCAGAATCTGCGTTTCCACTGAGATACATGGACATGCTTGTGTGAACTTGACCTTCAGCCTCCATGTTTTGGTCTGAATTGAAGTTTTTAACTCTTTCCCTGCCAGCCAGAGTTTTTGCTGATTTTCATTCAAATTTAATCGCCCCCAGAATATTTTGTTGTATATCTGAACATGCAATACATCAAAATAATGATCAGACCCTCTACTTTCAAAAAAAAAAAAAAAAAGTTTTATTGTAGCTTCAAGCATTTTTTTTTTAAATCAACACTTGAATGTAGGTAGGTTTCATTAAAAAAGCAACATTTTGAGCAAAAAGCTGAGAAAATTGCATTTTTATCAAATACTACATCTGGATCATATTCAGTAATATTATATGGCTTCCATCAGTATCCCAAAGCTTGCACAGGCCTTTACCACTTTCTGGATCGACATTTCACTTTGTAACATTAGATAGTTTTAATTTATATGCGGTTAGTGTTGATGATCGCATTATTTTTCATATGCATATGCATACATATGCGATCGCTCGTTTCTGCGTCTTCCTGGTCTGTGCAATTTATAAATGATTCTCTTTATGAATATGGGAAGATGTTTGTCACATTGTCACATCCGTGCCTTGTAAAAAAATCATAAAAATGTTACTAATTAACTGACGAGAGACACTGTTTCAGCGCAGATTTTCCTCGCGCTTTGGTGGCCTACATGCAGATAGCGCTGCGAGCTCCTCATCGCTGTCAGAATACATGCAATTCATGCATTTATTAGAAAACAACGTTCTGCAGTTTATTTACTAATTGTTTAAGGCCATTTCGCGATTTCAATCATCATACAGTAACAAGTCATCGGAGACATGAGATGCAGTGCTAAACAATCTCTGTTCTTTTTTTGCTATTTTCAGCTGAACAATTTCGGTTGCCGAACATTTGGTGCATTCCTATTTTAATGGTCTATTGTTGTTTTTTACTCAGCTGACGGCACCAAGCACCCCTTCGGCTCCCGTGGCGGTTCAGTCTCAGAATCAGCAATCACTGGTTCAGGAAGAACTCATGATGTCCATGGTGAACAACCTGGCCTCGGTCACCTCCCGCACGTCTATGAGCGTGGTCATCGTTGGAGGAGTGGTGAGAATTATCTCAATGCTTTTCATTAATGCTTTAGAATAACCTTTGTTTTATATATGTGGTTGGTCACTTTAGGTGAAAGTCAGATGTCCTCCTCCTGTCTAATTGGGCAATTCTTGGCCATAATAAGCTGCAATGAGTATTTGATTCATAAATTGAGAAATACTTGAGTGACCATTCCTAGTGTAGCGATTGGTCCATTGTCTATTATCAATAGTGTAGCAATATATGAAGTCGCTTTCGAACCAAGCAGCTGGGTGAAAGAAATATAAATGATGAAGAAAGCCAAAATATTAAATGCCATGGATGTACAGTGGCATGCGAAAGTTTGTGAACCCCTTGCAGAATCTGTGAAAATGTGAGTAATTTTAACAAAATAAGAGAGATCATATAAAATGCATGTTATTTTTTATTTAGTACTGTCCTGAGTAAGATATTTTACATAAAAGATGTTTACATTTAGTTCACAAGACAAAAAAACCTTCAAAAGTTTGTGAACCCTTGTTTTTTAATACTGTGTGTGGTTACCTGGATGATCCACAACTGTTTTTTGTTTCGTAGTGTCTATTTACAGTAAGTGCAAATAGCCCGCCTTGTTGGCAAAGGCTATTTACACTAACTCCGTCCACCAATGTGTGATTGGGATAGTCAACACTGCAAAAAGACACTTGTTGCTCATCAGTTTCAGTGGCATAGATGATGAGGCATGTGCTTTTTGACGCGATCGACCCAAGTTCGAACCTGCCTTTTGCTGAACTTTTTTTCTCCCTTTTCAAATCTCATTGTATCGGAAAAGCATTTATTTTCAATAAAAATGAAGGAAATAATCAAAGTTGAAAATAAAGTATCGGGTAGGGTTTGGGTAGGTGTAGGGAGGGCTTTATTGTCCCAATAAGGTGGCATCCATTTAATAGCCTAATATGAATTAAAACTATAATTTACACTCAATACATTATTATTGCGTACTGTTTTATAATGTACTACAATACTGAGGTGCAGATAATTGCCACTATTTGCAATAAGTAGTATAAATAGCGGAAAATCTTGCTATTTTAACAGTGTAAATAGAACCCATTGCTATTTGCACTTAGTGTAAATAGAATCTAATTGCTATTTACTCTGTGTGAATAGCATCTATTTGCACAGTGCAAATAGCCGCTGCTTTTTTGTTTTGTGATGGTTGTTCATGAGTCCCTTGTTTGTTCTGAACAGTTAAACTGAGAACTGTTCTTCAGAAAAATCCTCCACATCCTGCAGATTCTTCAGTTTTACAGCATCTTCTGCATATTTGAACCCTTTCCAGCAGTGACTGTATGATTTTGAGATCCATCTTTTCACCCTGAGGACAACTGAGGGACTCAAACACAACTATTAAAAAAGGTTCAAACATTCACTGATGCTCCAGAAGGAAACACGATGCATTAAGAGCCGGGGGGGTGGAAACTATTGAATTTGAAGATCAAGGTAAATTGTACTTAATTTGTCTTCTGGGAAACATGCAAGTATCTTCTGTTGCTTCCGAAGGGCAGTACTAAATGGAAAAAATATATATATTTCAACAAAATAAGAAAAATTTGGACATCTTCATCCTGTTCAAAAGTTTTCACCCCCCAGCTCTTAATGCATCATGTTTCCAGAGCCCAGTTTAACTGTTCAGAACAAACAAGGGACTCATGAACAACCATCACAAAACAACAAAAACAGTTGTAGATCATCCAGGTAACCATACAGAGTATTAAGAACCAAGGGTTCACAAACTTTTGAAGGGGGTTATTTTAATCATTTCAGCTATTTTTTTGGTCTTGTGGACTATATGTAAACAACTTGTATGTAAAATATCGTACTCAGGACAGTACTAAATTAAAAAAAAAAAAAAAAAAAACATGCATTTTGTATGACATTTTCACAGATTCTGCAAGGGGTTCACAAACTTTTGCATGCCACCAGGGCCACGTTATCCTAATGAGCAACATGGGCTGCAGGCCATATTTAGGGCATCAGTTTGTCCCGTATTTGCAGGCATACACCGTATGACGTATGAAATAAATTCTTCTTTTTTCCAAATCATTGTTTGAATTGCGAACTTAGCCTCTCAAGGAAGGCTTTAAGACCAAGCGGAATCCTCCGCCGTCTAGTCGCTCCCGCTTCACAGCGAGCTTGACTCATGTTTTGATTTCTGCTAATCAGTTTGGTCGAATGCAAAGACGTGATTATTGATCGTAAGCACAACATCCTGCTAGAAAACATTCTATCTACCTTTTGCTATTTGCAATAGTTGGACCGAGGCTATGGAACAACCTTCCTTTATCTGTGAAAGCTTCAAATTCTGTCCGAGTTTAAAACTAAATTGAAATCTTATTTTCTTACCTTGGCTTTTTAAACTTTGTATGTTAAATTATCTTTTGAGTTTACTGATGTTATTCTTTTTACTGGTTTTTATTTTATTTGCACAGCACTATGGTCAACTGCTGTTGTGTTTATCGGTGCTTAATAAATACAAATACAAATAGAGGGAAGATGTCTTTCAATATTGTAAGTTAATGTTGTTAAACAGAGAAAAAAAATTATACATTTTTAAAATGTCTATAACATCTAGTGCATTATAAGAAGAGCAGGAAGAAGCCCTTTTAGTGGTGAGGGATTATTTAATTTTATTTACTGAGCTATTGCTGATTTGTAAGATTATTACTGGATAATATTGTTTAATTTATGCAGGCGAAACATTTTTTTGCCGCCACTGTATATTTACAGAGTAATCCACAATTTTGTAGAGGGGGGTCAAAATGACAATTTTCACCTGAGATTCAGAGCCAAATTACTGTCTGAAAGATGACTGTAGAAAGATGGCAGCATCATTGTTATTTTTACAGAGATTGGTAGCTCTATTATTAAATTCTGTTGACTTTAACAGTCTTTGTTGCGTTACATCAATGGTGACAGTTCAAAAATGGGAAAAAGCACTTATCACATTTTTTCCCCCAAAGTTTGCGTGCCTGTAACTCAATTGAACCATATAGAGCCTTAAAAAATAAGATTTGTTAAACCAAAATCTAAAAGGATATTAAGATAGATTTAATACTTATTGAGTTACACCCATGCAAACTTTGGAGAAAAGAAAACGAAAAGTGGTTTTTCCCATTTTTGAATGGTTACCATTGACATATAATGCAACAAAGATTCCTAGATTTTACAAATAGAGCTACCAATCTCTGTAAAAATAACAATAATTCTGCCATCTATCTGAAGTTATTTCCCACCTCCTGTAATTTGGCTCCAAATCTAATTTCGACCCCCTCTACAAAATAGTTGATTACTCAGTAAATATTCATCCATGACATTGAATATTTCGGCGCTTTATGTCTTTCTTCAGGTTGGTTTCTGAAATTTTGGTTGATTTCACACAGAATGGCCCAGCTGAGAATTTGTGATACCAAGTTATACCCGTTGCGAAATTCCCAATTCCCAATCCCAAAATGCCCACAAAACTCCCCAGATGACTGTAAATGTGACATTAACTTCCCATGGGTCGGAAATGAATGCATTGTTATTGAAGTTCATCTCTTTTCCTTCTGTTAGGTGTGGCGAACAGTTGGCTGGCGTATGATCGCTCTCTCCATGAGTTTGTACGGCATGCTGTACCTGTTTGAAAAATTAACCTGGACCACCAAGGCCAAGGAAAGAGCCCTGAAGAAACAATTTGTGGATTACGCCACTGAGAAACTTCAAATGATCATCAGTTTCACCAGCTCGAACTGCAGCCACCAAGTGCAGCAGTAAGTGTTTTTACATCCGAGTCCATTTGACATCAGAGTTTGGTCCGTGATGAAGTTGTTGTCCATATTTGGATGCAGAAACACCAATAGGAATATGTCCATATGGATTACACTGCTATCGATGACGTTCATTGCAGCTCAAGTGCAAGTCTGTGCATGCAAGTAGAAAACAATGTTAAAGTGTTCTTGTGCATCTGATACAGAGAAATCGCCAGCACATTCGCTCGACTCTGCCAGCAAGTCGACATCACCCAGAAGGACCTGGAGAATGACATCCAACGCCTCACCGACAAGATCCAGAAGCTGGAAACTGTACAGAACCGATCTAAAGCGCTCAGGTCAGTGTTTGACAGTGTTGGGGAGTAACTAGTTACATGTAACGGAATTACGTAATTTAATTACACACTAAATGTAACTGTAGTTATAGTTACTAAAAAAATGTGTAATTAAATTACAGTTACTCATGAAAACATTAAAGATTACAAAGTGGGTTACATCTGAATATTTTCACACACATACAGATTTGATTGATTTCTTTCATAAATTGCATTGAATGCTCTAAAATATGAGACACCAATGTTTAGGTCACAGAATAGGACAAATGCTCATTTGATAACTTTATAGAGTTAAAGAAAATTTATATAGATCAGTGTATATGCTTTTTTTTTTTTTTTTTTTTTTTTTTTTAAGATTAAGTTTTTTTTTTCCAAAGCATTGTTAGATGCCAGTGCTTCCTTTCATAGCGATGCAAAGATTTTCATTTCAAAAACAGTAATCATAGCTATTAAACTATTAAAGAGTTTAAATCTGTATTTAACCACAGAATGATATCGAGAGTAATCATAGCTGCTAAAGTCTGATTCTCTGGTGGCTATGCTTTAAAATTAAATTATTATAATCTTAATTCCAGTGAAGAAGGATTTTGAAAGTCTGATAGCAATTAGTGTCGAGTTCTACTGTAAAGTTAACCCTGCCTGCTTTAAATGTTTGAAAACGATTAACATTTGTTACAAATTTAGAAAAGTAATCGAATGTAATCAGTTACATTACTTTAATAAAGTAATTGAAATAGTTACACTAATATTATTATTTTAAATATGGTCATTTGTAATCTGTAACCTATTACATTTCCAAAGTAACCTTCCCAATACTGGTGTTTGAGCCATCATTAATGGTAAAAAGAGTATTTAGACTCCATATCCAGTTAATAAATGCATCTTGAGACTTCTGTATTGCTGTAAAGCTTTGAGTTGCACCTTAAAAATTGTGAAATTTTCCACATCTATTATATCGATTAATTTTGAGGTGTTTGTAATATTGGACACATTTCCTTTCCTAGACATAAAGCCACGGCTCTAGAAAAGCAGTTAGAGGATTTCAGCTCCCTGTATCTTCGTCCTCAACCCTGATTCTGTTCACGCGGACACTCGGCTCCTTCCAGAGAGTGATGTAACTCGTGAATACTGTACGCTGTCCCGTTACGCCCTGCTGTTTTGGGAATTCTCAACTCACCAGATGTTGCAAGGAATGCACGGGGAAAAAAATGTTACTTGTAGTTAACTGTAAAATTTGTATTCTTGAATTAAAGCTGGTTTCAGTGCTGTTTTGGTTGAGGTTTTTCTGTACACAGATTCAGTTTCACTGGAACTGAACTTAAAAACACTATTTTATGAACTGTGAAACTGCCCTGTTAAGCAAAACATGAAGGTAAACGCTGGAATTTGAAAATGGAGTCAGTTTTGCTGTTCAGGTTCAGCTTAATGAAGGAGTCAAACTTTATTTCTTACTTATACCCAGCCTTTTTCACAGAGCCTTTTTATTCAGAAACAGAGTTTATGTCATCAGACAGGGAATTCAGATTTTGTAGATTTGCCTTTTGATCACAAAGCCCATTTTATATAGGTTCCTTGGTAACAGTTTGAATCAGTATAACCCAGTGTTAAAATTATTTTCATGAACTTGCTGTTATTTCTAAATGTATGTAAATGTAATATCCTGAAAATACATTTCTCATGTGTAATAAAATATAATAAAACATTACTAAATTGTTGTATTACTGTGTTAAAGAAACTCTAAATTTTCTTATGTTTAGAATAGATATCACACTACTAATCCTAGTAAATAATTTTTACAGATGGACATCTTGGTTATTGACCGCGTTGCAAAAAACTGCTCACCTTCTGAATCCAAATGCATCTCTTTTCGTTTAAGGCGGCGGTCAAAACGTCCTTGTTTTTATTTTTCAAGTATTATTCAGGGCGATCTTACAGTACGTATAAATCATGTCAAAATCTGTCAGTTGACGTTAGCGCGGATATTCGCGGGCTTTTTAATCCAGAGCGCGCGCGCCAGGATTCTGAGAGGAAGTGGCGGGAATTTCTGAGGTATGTTCTCGCGACAATTATATCAGTGATTCTTGGATATAGAAATTAAAATTAACATATAACTACAACATACTATTAAGCTGCAGTTTCTTTACAAGAAAGATGAAAGAAAGGACGAGCGTTGGATCTTCGAACAAGTGCAGTGGACGTAAGTTCATGCTTTTCGCTTATCTCGTGCCCTCAAAAGATAGTTTACTTTTAAGTGAAAACGCCTATGTAAAACCATTTACAATTGATTAAATGTCTTGATCAGTCTTTTGTTTTCAGTTGAAAACGGCATGTAATGTAACGTTACCTAGATATACAGCACGAACATCCATATTTAAATATAATTACTCAAGTTTAAGAGACAAATCAAACCGAACACATCAAAATGTGGTTAAAAGTCTTTTTATTGGTTACAATATCAGTGTATGGCAGCATTATCACCAGGTTACTTTACAAATACGAAAAAGTTGAGAAATAATGTTATTAAAAATGATTATTTGAAAATATGGCACTGTGAACGTACACAAGGCACCACACTCCTGGTTTTATTGGCTCAAAAGAAAGAAGGAAAAAAAACAAAACAAAACGATTATGAAGCTTACAAATCGAGCCAAAGGTATATTGTGCATACCTAAACCATTGGGGTTCTAACATGTATTGTAATACTAAAATGTTCTTTTGTTGCCAAGTTTGAGTGGTTTGGAAAAAGAAATACCTAAACGCATTTGGAAAAGTCATCCATGGTTTTCATTAAAGCTCTGAAAGGCTACATCAGCATTTCAGCCACTCTTCTGGCAGCTAAAACTGCCGATTTCAGCTGATCCAGAACCAACCACTCAAATCTTCAACATGATCATAATAAAACAACCACAAAAAGAATTACTGATTGGCAATCTTGCAACCTCTACAGTACCAACAATAGAAATCTGACTTAAGTCTAACCAATACTAATAATATCAGCATAATTCCTGTTTAAACTGAATTCAAAGTGACTTCTAAATGAGACATTATTACCAAAAACATCCATTTTCACAGTTAATCATCATAAAATTCAGCAAAACACAAAACTAAAATCAATTCCTTTATGGAGCAGTGAAAGGGGTTTTATTTATGCTAAAAAGCATCTTCATACTGTAAAAGTACTTCTTACAGGAAAAAAAAAAATACATGTTTTAATACCTCAAAATAATGTCAAGCTGCTTTCCGATTCCCTTTAATATAAAAAGGTAAAGTAAAAGAAAGATTTTAAATGCTTTTCACAGTTACATGACGTGTTAAAAGCGTTAACAATGGCACAAATATCACCGTTTTAATCAGGCTTGTTAAGCTGTTTACTGACATGCATCTCAAACCAGCATCAATCTGGCAACCGCAACAAACACAGGCATACTGTCAGAACCGATGGCACTTAAATATGGCGAAAATGAGTAAGCAGCTTCATCGCTCTTGTCTACGTTTTTTTGATCCATAGAAAAATTAAGCCTAATATAATGACTTGTCAGCAGTTTAACTATCCTGACCAGGTAGTGTTCTTCATTTCCACCTGTTTGCACACATTTACATGATGAAACTGAGAGGTCGCAAAAAAAATTAACAGTCTCAGCATTCAAATGACGCCTAATTAATACCAATAAAAATATTTATACTGTTTTCAAGACGTTCCATCTTTGTAACACTGCAACATTTAAAATTTAAGAGGAGGGTTTGTGGCCATTTCTAGTTTAAAAATAGAAAAAAAGCGAGTGTTATGAATTCATTCGAAGCACAGATTTCTTTGTAAGCACCAAGAATAGGAATTTATATACCAGGATTAGTTATATTGTGATCGCTAGTATTTAAGGCTGAAATTCAAGGGCGGACCGATTATGAATTTTATCATCAATCAAAAGCAAAACTCCTAAAAACAAGGCGTCAAAATGCTTTGAATTAAACATTCAAGGCTGCGAGAAAATTCAGTGCCTTCTCTCCGAACACACACAAGCACCAATAAATGATGATTGATTTAGTGACGTGTAAAAAAAAAAAAAAAAAGTTCAGAGGTTTTCATATGCATAAAAAGAAATCCATGTGTTTTACGCTTTTGCTTTCCAATGCACAGAAACTTCTGAAAATTCACAAACTTTTTGTAATACAGACTGTTTGCAATGTTCCATCTAGTTTAGCGTTGTTTTCTATGTACAACAAACAAATAAACAAACAAACAAAACAAAACAAAAAAAAAAATACAAAAAAAAAGTGAAAGATTAATAAAAATGTCATGGGCCAATGATCAACTAGAAAAATATATACATGAACACTATGTATGTATATACTATATGGTATATACATACACATAATGCTGTACATATATACCATATCTATATTCATATACATGTATATTTACATATTACACAATGACACTTTAATAATCTCTTCCTATAATTCCTGTGGCCGGCAGTGATGATAGGCTTCTCCACGGGATTCATCTACTTACTGAAAATCATGTGTAATAACTGGAATACAGAGGAACTGCTGTGGAAAGACGTAGAAACGGGACCGAAGGAAACAGGAGCCGGAGATTTTAATACCGCTCTCAGTTCCAGATCCGAAGGAAACTGTCCCATGATCCCGTGGCCACAGCCATTCCATCATCAGGTACTCCTAAACAGCTCACTCTGTTGTCATGACCAGCCAAGACACCTGGAGAGAGAGAGCGATACAGGTTATCAATGCAAAGCAAAAAAATAAATAAATTAATAATAAATAAAATTAAACAAATAAATAAAAAAAGTATGCAAACAAATACAAATAAATTAATACAAATAATAAAGACAAAAAAAAAATGCAGTAAAAATAAATCAAACATACAAATTAATTAGGGATGCACGATATTAGATTTTGCCGATATCCGATATGCCGATATTTTTCAAATAATTTGGGATGATAGCTGGTGCCGATACCGATATATTTTTATTAACTCCTTAAAGAGATTATATACAAATTATTTTTAACTTTGGTTATTTTTGAGCAAAAACCTATTTGTTATAATTAATAAGCATTATTAAAAGTTATTTTGTAATGAGTACTTTGAAAGCTTTTGAAAATTACTATAGTCAAATCAATCTCTGGCATTTTTTTCCTTTTCTTTTTTTCCAGACAGATGCAGCTAAAACTAACATTTTATATGGATTTAACATTAATAGATGGTTGATTAAAAGCAAAAAAGCTGTAAAAATTAAAAAAATAAAAAATCTTTTAGAGCTCCATCCATTTGAAAACAAATCATATTAATGAATAAATCTGTATATGTTAAATAATTTAATTTACAAGTGTTATGTTTTTTATTTTTATTGTAAGCTATAGCTTCTGACCTTTAAATCAAAACAGACTCGTGATTTTATGACATCGGTAAGGCTTTATTTATTCTCAAACAAATATCTTAATGTTATTTATGTATTTTACTTTAATTTCATTACATGTAGGCCCTAAATAAATAAAAGGCCTTAGGACCCGTGGGAGGCTGTTGCTGACGCTGCACGTGCTAGCAACCGTTTCCTCATTCACACACCAGACACGTCATTCTGTACCACTTTCTCATATTAAATGAGGCGATCCAAAACAGTGAATCTAATCATCATCATCATCTAATCATCAGGCAAAAGTTTGCTTCAAGAATGAGCAATTCGTCTTATCAGCAAAGCATATCGGCATCATTTTTCATATCGGGCCGATGCCGATGTTTACATTTTAAGCCTTTATCGGCCGATTTCAATAATGTTCCAATAATATAGTGCATCCCTAAAATTAATAAGATAAATAAAAAATATAAATATAAATAAACATACAAATAAATGATTAAAAAAAAACAGTATTAAAAATAAAATCTCATTATAAAAATAAGTAATAAGATAAATAATCAAATTATAAATTAAAGCAAACCATATAAAATGTAAAAAAACCAAATATATAATAAAAGCAAACAACAAAATAAGTTAATAAACAAATTATAAATAAAATGTATGAACACTCCCCTTATAAAACACATTTTTTAAACATGTATAAAACACGCTTACATTTACAGCATTTTCACGGGTAGTGAAAAAATGTTTTGTCTTACCTGCACGTTCGCCTTTTAAAGTGTCCCAAACATTGCAATTGAAGTCGTCGTATCCGGCCAGCAGGAGGCGTCCACTCTTGGAGAAGGCCACGGAGGTGATCCCGCAGATGATGTTGTCGTGAGAATACATCATAAGCTCCTGATCCGCGCGCAGGTCAAACAGCCTGCAGGTGGCGTCGTCTGAACCCGTTGTGAAGGCATTTCCATTCGGAAAGAACTGCGAGAGTAAACAGCCGAACTCAGTACAACTGCCAACCCTCTACAGACACCTTGGCAATAGAATCGCCATTGGCTAGTACATTTTTTTAATTTACTCGCCAGACTAATATTAAATATCTGATATACTAATATGTGACCCTGGATCACAAAACCAGTCTTAAGTCGCTGGGGTATATCTGCAGCAATAGCCAAAAATACACTGTATGGGTCAAAATTATACATTTTTATTTTATGCTAAAAGTCATTAGGATATTAAGTAAAGATCATGTTCCATGAAGATATTTTGTAAATTTCTAACCGTAAATGTATAAAAGCTTCATTTTTGATTAGTAACATGCATTGCTAAGAACTTCATTTGAACAACTTTAAAGGTGATTTTCTCAATATTTAGATTTTTTTGCTCCCTCAGATTCCAGATTTTCAAATAGTTGCATCTCAGACAAATATTGTCTGATCATAAACCATACATCAATGGAAAGATTATTTATTCAGCTTTCAGAGGATGTATAATTTTGAAAAATTGACACTTAAGACTGGTTTTGTGGTCCCGGGTCACACATACACATATATGTTTGTAAAATAGCACAGTTTTTTTAAATATCTGAAAGTACATAATGATAGAACTTTAGTAATTAGAATAACCATGTATGAATGCATATTTGTCATGTTAACTGAATTTAGGATTGGAGGTGGTGCTTAAGATATTTTATCATTTAGTGTTTCTAAGGAAAAAAAACTAAAAAGTAATACTGATAAGATAACAAAATACTACGAATGCTACTACTAATAACAATATAAAATGCACTAAGGATTAATGAGCTGCTGGGTTCATGAATATTAAACAGGTTGTGTGCGTTCGCTCAAACTGATTTGCTGAAATCAGCCAATGAAACCAGCCAATGAGATTGTCGTTTGCACATTAGTTCCGCCCACAACTGGAGAACTCGACAGTTCTTAAAAGCTGAAGAATTCCAAAGGAACGTTATTTTGACAGGAAAATTTAACAAATTTAAACAAACCGCAAGCGTGATTTTAAAAGTCGATTGAAATACTTACGCAGACGGCATTAATATCCGAGACGTGGCCGGTGAAGGACTGCCTGCACATCCCGTCTCTGATGTCCCACAGTTTGGCAGAAGCGTCGCAGGCTCCTGACACGAACGTCTTTAAGTCGGGACTCACCGACAGACTCATGACATCACCCGTGTGTCCCGTGAAACTGGTGGTCTGCTGGCCTGTCTCAATGTCCCACAATGCACTGCAGGAGCAAAGTTAAACATGGAGTCCATTTCGTTTCAATTAAAACCATGTGCTTTTAATTAAAAGACAACATGAAATAACACCTATTATGCATTTAACATTACAATAAATATAAAGGTCATGGGTTCGAATCCCATACCTTAAATGCCAGTCGCTTTGGATAAAATAAAATTTTTAGAAAAAAAAAAAAAAAAACTGATTTTGCAAATGAACTCTTTATATACAATTAAAAAATAAAACATAAATAATTTTTAAATAATCAAAATTTCAAACAAGAAAAAAATAAACTAAAATATGTACATGCCAAATAAAGTTAAAGCATACACCATTTATCCCTTGACATACTAATGCTACAAAATAACCAGTTTAATTATTATTATTGTATGTAACATTAACTCACCATGTGGTGTCACCAGAGCTGGTGATGATCTGATTGTCATCAAGAAAACGACAGCAAGACAGATAGCCTACAGAATCATTAATAAAAAAAAAAAAATCATTAATTATATCTTTCATTGATTAATTACATATTGTACGAAATGCCACACAGAAAGAACTGTTTCCCAAACTGAGGTTTGTGAGTTAGCCAAGGTAATAATATTTAGTTAATTAAAGCATAATGTTGAATTTAAATACATAATTATGTTTACATACAATATACAACACAGAATTGCATTATAATAATAAAATTAGAATTTTTTAATGTTTTTGAAAGAAGTGTCTTCTGCTCATCAAGGCTGCATTTGATCAAAAATACAGTAAAATCAGTAATATTGTTAAACTTAAAATAACAATTTTCTATTTAAATTAGTGCTGTCAAAAGATTAATCACAATTTATCGCATCCAAAATAAAAGTTTGTTTACATAATATATGAGAGTCTACTGTGTATATTTATCATGCATATATAAATACACACATGCATGTATATCTTTAAGAAAAATGTTACGTTTATACATTAAATATATTTACACATGATGTAACTTATATGAATAGACATGTACATACATGTAAGTATTTTGAAAATACATGCTGTATGTGAGTGTATTTATATATATATATACACATAATAAATACAGTACACACACATATATATTTTGCAAACAAAAACTTTCATTTTGGATGCGATTAATCTTTTGACAGCACTAATTTAAATATATGTTCTGTAATTTTTTCCTGTGATGAAGCTGAATTTTCAAAATTTTCATAATTATTCAAAACTTTTGACCAGTAGTGGATTTAAAATCATCAATATTATTACAATAAAAACAGTAAAAATAAAACATTTTATTTGTTTACCTGCATAAACCAGCATCAGTGAAGCGAGAATATGCAAATGTGTTAAATTACTGAAAAATTTACTTTAAACCATTTCAGGTCGAAGGGGTTCTGCTGATTAACCCCTGTTTTAGAGGAAGTACTAGGTAACATTACTGAAGAGACTGAAGTGACTCTACCTGTGTGTCCAGCCAGTTCTCGGTTGACCCTGACGTTGCCCTCGCGGGTTTTAAGGCTGTAGGTGGAGCAGATGTTGTCCAGGCCTCCGCAGGCCACGTAGTTCCCCGACGGGGCGTAGGCACAGGTCATGACCCAGGAGGAGCGCAGGGGAATAGCGTGCATCTGCCGGACAGAGTCAAAGACATGAAGCTTACTTCAGCAATATAACGAGATAAAACTGTAAAAAGCGGTAACCTTTTACCTTAAAAGAATAGTTAATCCAAATATGGTAACTTGCTAAAAAAGTTAATTGTGCTCATCCTCAGGCCATCCAAGATGTAGATGAGTGTGTTTCTTCATCAGATTTGGAGAAATGTGTCGCTGCATCAGTGTCTCAGCAACGGATGCTCTGCAGTGAATGGGTGCCGTCAGAATGAGAGTCCAAACAGCTGATAAAAACATCACAATAATCCACACCACTCCAGTCCATCAGTTAACATCTCTGGAACAAATCCAGCATTAAGATGTTTTTAATGTCTAAAATATGAGTTCATAATCCATAATAACACTTCCTCCAGTGAAAAAGTGCTTGATCTGTGCAGATTTCTCTCCTGACCACTTTTTCACTGGAGGAAGCGTTATTATGGATTATGGACTCATATTTTAGTTAAAAACTGTTTCAGCTTTTGTCTTCTCCAGATGTTAACTGATGGAGTGGTGTGGATTATTGTGATGTTTTTATCAGCTGTTTGGACTCTCATTCTGACGGCACCCATTCACTGCAATGTTACATTTCTCCAAATCCGATCTACATCTTGGATAGCCTGAGGGGAGCACATTTTCAGCACATTTTAACTATTCCCTCACAGAGCATGTTTTACCTGATTCAACCCATGAAAATGATCTTTGTCTGTATAAATTAATGTATTTAGGTCGGTGATAATAATTAACATTTTTAATTTGAATAAAACAATGTTATTTTTTTCCAGTGTACACGGCTCTAGTATCTCATTACCTTGTTGGTCGTATAACCATCCCATATGATCAGTTTGCCATCTTGGGAGGCACTGACAAGTAACCTGAAAAAAGGCAAAGAAATTATAAATATCCACACTGCAGCCTATCTATTTTTCAATCAACGAAATGTAATTAATACGGGGCACAGATGGGATTTGAGCAACATGGTGGGAAAGGCCTTATTACAGCTCCACGGAAAACGAACACCAGGGTCCCAAGCGTTATTTCATGTAATATTAATCACACAGTTGAAAGGAGACCAGCTCAGAGTGTTTAAAGCAGGATTTTCTGTATATAAAATAAATGGTGATGGTTAGAGATCCTTCAATCAAACACACCTGGAGTCGCTGCCCCAGTGCATGGCGTAGATTTTGGCGAGATGACCTCTGAGCGTGCGTCTCGTTCTCATCTGTATCCGCCCCACTGAGTCCAGGCTCGCTGTCATCTGCCACATGAGCCCAAAACAGCAAGAGATTAAAGATCGCACAACATCATCAGCTCCCATTAGAGATGTGTTCTAGACCAGAGCTGCCATCAGTGCGGTTAGCAAGCTCAGCATCATCTTCTATAGCATTTCATATGCGTTTAGCTCATTTACAGAATATTTACTCGATTCACTAAAAATACAGGGAATTTTTTTTTTTTTATTATTATTTTTTATTTTATTTTATTTTTTACATCAAGGAAATCTGTAGATGAACTGGTTGATATCTATGAATAATATATTTTTTTAATCTTCTGATTGGCAAAAAAAAAAAAAAAAAGGCTGTATGTTACATAATTTGATGTTGAGTTCAAAAATAGCAAAAACTTTTCTTTTTTTTTTCACAATTTTATTATATATGATTAACATGTTAATATTTATTTTATACTATCTGATAACATTTTCAAATTTTAAATAATTTTATTTTTTCAGAGAATGACAATTAGGTCAAAATAAATGTTTTCGTTTGTTGTGATTGATAATCAGGGTTATATATTTGACCAAATACTGATTTCTTAAAAAATTGGTATTGTTTTGTCTAAAAATGAACGTAAACATGTCATAAAACATGGCATCTTTTTTTGTTTTCTTGACCAGTTGTCATTTCATGCATAAAAGCTCTAAATGACAACATTTGTATATAAAATTGGAAGACACTAGTTTAAAGGATAAAACAAAAATTATGTTTTACATAAACAGTTAATCATAAATCAAAATTCCAGAGAAAGTGCTCTCTTAATTTTTTTCTCATAGCTGTATAAAACGTGATTATCAGCTGTAATGCACTTATCAAAATAACAAAAGCAGTCAAATGTCAAAATGTTTTGTTTTCAAGATAAAACAAATTCAAAATGTGTCGTTTAACTTACAATCTGCAAAGGAGTGGAAAAATGTTCTCCGTTTAATTTCAAAGAATATTTTTTATAAATTATATATTTACACAAAGTTTGTTTTAAATGACAAAAGTATTACAATTGTACATTTAACTTAGAATCGGCAAAGTATGTTTAAATACTCAGCTTTTTTTTTTTTACATTTATTTATTTGTCCCCTTTTTCACAAAATCTGTAATTTTTCAGTGATTGTTTGGATGCAGTAAAACACATTCTACAGACGTAGCAGAAAACAGCATTTTCTTCAGTCATTGGCCATAATCAGGATTATGCATAAAATAAATGTCATCAAAATAATTCATACATGTGAAAAACGAACTGATGATTAAACAAATAGTTGTATTCTGGCTCAGATGAAGACGTGAATCATGTCTTTGTGGTGCTTTTCTGCTGATCAAGTGAAAGACTTCTTCACCTTAAAAATGGTTGTCAAAAACAATTTCTGTGAAAAAAGTGTGACGTGCTTAAGCAAAACGGTCACTATTTTTGGTATCAGCAGCTCAAAATTAGTAAGAAAGGACTATTGGATTGCATTCAGCAAATATGATGCAGGACGGTGCAATCATTAATGATTTTTGTTTCGTACCTGCGAAAGTGTAGAGTCACTGCAGGCTTTTCTAGCATCCTGAAAAACAACAACAAATGCAATCCATGACAAAACTTGCCAATCTAAATAAACAGCACAGGAAGTGTATAGTTTGCATGGATGTCCTCTCATATGAACGCTTCCTTTTGTTGCATGTCAGTCCAAACACTTACCCGGATCTGGTTGCGAAGCTGTTCCGCTTCCTGTCGCAACTGTTCCAACTCACTCATTGTTCCTGTTTGACCGGCACCCGAGACGACAACGTGCTGGACCTGCAATCATGCATCACATACAATGACATCGCATGCACTCACCCGTCAATCAAACATTGCACCAGTGATGCATGCAATCACGAAATCCCTTAAAATGCAATTACAAACGGACCAAATCCATTCCAGCAACTTTAATTACATGCACAGACTGATCTGAGAGCAGTGGGAAATGACGCTGAGCTCAAAGGGTCTTCAAAACACCACCAACTGCTGCCAAATGCCACCCATATGTTCACTGACCTTTCTGTCAAATCAGGCGTCTGTCCGCGTCTCTGATGTTTCGCTCACCTTTGATTCCACGTGAATGTGTTTTAATAGTTAAAAGACCTACTACAAACTCAAACAGCGTTTGTGAGTTTTCAGTAACGAGGTAAAGTAAATACTAGACTGATGTTTTGGTTACTAGTTCAGCGTCTCTCATACTAAGGGTGTCATTTGACAGAAATTAAACTGGAGTTTAGTTAGCCGTCTATGACTATAAGCCAATAATCTTTTACTTTGTCTCCAGCAAATTCCATTGAATGTCCAATAAAAATAACTTGCCATAGTCAAGCATCATCTTCTATAGTATTTCAACGTGCATTAGCTCATTTACTGAATATTTACTCAAAAGTCACTAAAATTTTTTGACATTAACAAATGTTTAGAACATTTAAGATTTTTAAAGTGTTTTTGAAAGAAGTCTCTCCTGCATACCAAGGCTGCATTTATTTAATCAAAAATACAGTAAAAATTCTGAAATATTATTATAATTTCAAATAACGATTTTATTTGTGAATCTGTGTTAAAGTGTAATTTAATTCCGTGACGCAAAGCTGAATTTTCAGCATCATTACCGCAGTCTTCAGTGTCACATGATCTTTCAAAAAATAGGCATTACAAAATGGTTATTTTAAAAAAAATCATTTTTTTTTTTCCATTGAATTTTCAATAAAAATAGCTAGATCATGAAATACACTGTTATCATGATGTAAAATTACTCACACCATGATGTAAGTAATTGCTTATTCCGCCCATCCACTACCAGACCAACAAAACCCTCCATATTTTTTAATACCAAAACCATTATTATAAGCTTCAGCAATGGGAAAATGTTTAACAATAGACCTCATGTTTCAGTTTTGGACTTTATGTAATACTGAGCGATTTTACAAGTGATTGATTGGAGATTAAAATTGTTTCCTGAAAGTGTTAATCGTGTAAGTCTTGAATCAGTTTATGAATGTAACAATATAAATTTCAAATTCTATTTTAGAGTAAGGATTCCCAAAGAACTTTTTTTTTTTTTTTTGATGAAAAGCTAATAATTAAATAAATTGCAAAAATGTAAAATGAAAATAAATAATTTTAATTCGAATCAAAATAAAATACTTCCTTGAAGAAAAAAAAAAAAAAAAAAAAAAAAAATTAGTATACATTTTATTTGTTTGCTTGCATGTCATGCAACCATTAACCAACCTCTGAAGACCATGTCAATGTGTTGTTAAATATTAACTTAAAATATCAGGAAAGATTTAAATTAATATTTTAGGTTGAAATATACATTAGATCAATATTTTAGTGTGCTGAATGTGTTCACATGGATTTTCATGAACAAATAAAACACTAAAATCAGCTCAAGACGAGTGAAATTCAACTCGCATATCTGAGATACATGAAAGAGAACCTGTGTGCTTTTACTTAGTTAGAAAACATAAAGAAATACAACTGAAAAGCAATTCTAGGAAGCAATTGCCTCTTATTTGCCTGCTGGGAAGAGGAACTGAACGATATTACACACAATCACAAATGACAATAAAATCTAACATGTCATATATATATATATATAATAATTAAAGATGGGATCACCTAATAAATACTGATTCAGCTCAAATATAATACATGCCAGACCATTCTAACCTCTTGAGAATAAGTTAAAATTAACCAACAATATTTACGATTATTGCATCAGAAGACTGTCTCAAGAGTAAAACAGCATATGAGGCCCGTAAATATCAAAATAATTAAACCTGGCAGATATTAACATCTAAAAAACTTTAGCTAAATCAAAACAAACTGAGATTTCATGAAAGGTAAAGTGAAAGTAAAACTATTAGCTTCTGCTCAAACAATCTCAGCTATTGGTGTCCTTCACAAAATACTTTAAATATATGATTTAAACTGAACTCAGCTGGAAGATGTAACTTATAAATACAATTACTTGCAGTGCATTCACTGTTATTCATCCAAGCAAGACCTTTTGATTCAGAAACAACAGTTCGTGTTTACTATAGTAACTCGAGATTGTGTGTCGATCAAGGACACAATACGACAACCAAGCTGAGATTTAAACCAGCTAGCTTTCATCTATCACCCAGACATTTAACCACTACACCAAACTACCAATTTAGATGATTAACCAGCGTGAGGAAACACTTAATGTGTTAAAACCGTTGAGTTCAGACTGAACTCTTGTGTATAAATCGGGCCTCCTGTTGCCTCTTCACTTTCAACCATAACTAGCAAGATTACAATTTAACTAATTAGCTACTAAATCGAGATTCAACCCATCAATGATCCCAAAAAACAGTACAAATAAGCTCAACGGTGTAAATAAATCACCGTTTACGAGCTTTTTACAAGCAGGAAATAGACGAGAAAAGAGAAACACGGCGGACGATTGTTTTTTCCCCCTTACCTGATCAGGCTAGTTTGGGCTAAATCCGCTTCTTTCAGATCCCTTGCATGTTGATATGCGCACAGATAAATTTCAAAGCAGCACAATTAATTGGAAGTCAATTTTAAACACATTTAAAGGGCCACGCAGCCCTCACGCAAACTGAGAGGCAATTTTTGCCAGCAATCTCTTCACCACACCCATAAGGGAACCGGGAACATGGCAACAGGCGCGGCGTAGGGGTGAACCGACAAACACCTCTTACCTACCACATGCTGAAATCACTGTATAAACGCACAAATGTGATTTACATTAGTTAGAAACACCCAAAACTAAGATATACCTGAAAATTGTGTGTTTTTGGCGTGAGTAGAGTCAGAACAGTGGTTGTTAGCGCGGTCGGGTTCACCCACAGAAGAATGGTACAGTCCCGCCGCTGCTTCAACAAAGCGCCTGTAGGAGAAACAGGAAACGTATCCGCTACGTGTTTGCGTCTCACTGGGAAACTTGCATTGTTTTGTCGTAGTAAAAGTTACGTTTATACTCTTAAATGCTCGGAAGCGTTCATACGTTGGTCTAATTTAAAACTCGAATGTCATTGACGTTATTTTGAGACTTTATTGGCACGTACTGGGCTATGTTGTGTGTTGTAGACAAAGGATAGACAGGCAGATCGATATAATGTGTGCATCTTAATAATGTGTATTATGTACAGTAGGGATGCACGATTTGGGGAAAAGGCTAATTAAGATTTTTCTGAGAAAAAGAAAAAATCCAGGTTTGCTGTGCTTGTTTTTAGGGATGCCAGATTTGGACAAAATCGTGTGATTATGTCAGTATGGCTTTAAAATAATGATAATTATTTTTATTATTGCTGCTACTATTACTACTGCTAAATAAAAAGAGATTAAGAAATATTAATATTGGACTAAGGCTGCACAATATGTCCAAAATATTTTGACAATTTGTTATTATTATTATTACTACTGCTGCTGCTAAATAAAAATAGTACAATTACTAAATAAAAACAAAACAAGAAATATTAGTATTGAAGAATGTCTGCACATTTTGGCCAAACTGTTCTGATTATATTAATACTGCTATTAATAATAATAATTATTATTATTATTACTACCACTACTAATACCACTACACCTAAATAAAAATCTTAGAATTACTAAATAAAAACAAAACAAGAAATATTATTGCACAATTTGGACAAAATTCTGTGATTATATCAATATGGCTATAAAATAATAAACATTTATTATTATTATTAATATTATTATTAAATAAAAACTATACAAATTACTAAATTGCTAAACAAAATACATATTACTGTTGTAATATTTCACTGAAAAATAAAAAGAATATTTAAGAAAAATAACAATAATTTTATTTCAAGTTGTAAGTGTAAAATTGCAATATTAATATTTATGCCTGTCCTAATTTCTTCATTTTCAGAGTTAAGCCATCAAACTTTTATTTCAATGGAAAACCGCAGGTATCCTCTAAGCATATAAATGAACACAGTGCTGCGCTTCACTGTGCAACACGCAATAAAAATCAGTCTATGCGTTTTAATAATTGCACAAAGCCATATCGTGATTTTGGTTTTATTTTGATTAATCATGCAGCTGTAGTACTATATACACTATGCACATGCACACAAAACCAGAAACGTATTGCATAGATAGAAATGCATCATTACATTGTGCAATATTGTGTTTAATGAGAGCAATTCACTAAACAAAAAGTCAATTTCAAAATTTATGATAATGCACTCACATTCGGAAATGCTGAATATTTAATGGCATCAATGAAAGTGAGCAGTGGGTGTAGAATCGATGCAGTGAGTTGAAAGCAATCTGTTCTCTGTCAGAGATGGTATGGGGTCTTTCAGGGCTTTACCCTCTTTAAAAGGTTTCAGGATTTCGGCCAGATGGGGTCACAGCTGAGCTCAAATTGTTATTATCAACATCAGAATCACATATCTGTCATTTCTATAGGGAAATATGCAACTACGTGCATTAGAAAAATCATGATGCCTGTGAAGGGAAGACGAGCACCAGGTCGCCAGAAACAGCAGAACATCAATAACATGATCTAAAAAAAGATGCAGCAGCGGCTATAAATAGACGTGTTAATATGGAGAGGATACCCTGCTTATGTTGTCTCAAACACAGGCGTATATCCAAATGTACACTGAGATTAAATAGTAATGTTAAAATCATCTGAAAAATTGAATGCTAATTTACTTTAATAAATATTTTTGTCAAAAAGGCATTCAATACATTTTTCGCCAGCAATGCTGCAAAGACGTTTACCACAGTAAGAGCTACAGGTGTACAGTATGTACAGTCCTGCAAATGCAAAAGGCAAAATCAGAACTGAATTCATCACTAGATATATCTCTAGGGGAGGCTAGTGGTTGCCGTGGTAACCATCACAAATGGCGACTGACGTCAGGCAAGGAGGGCATCCAGAGAGATGCACATCATTCATATAAACTGATAGATTCAGCAGTTTGATAGAGAAACTATAGTGAACATAGAATAAATGAGCTTTAAGTTAAACTTAATACATATATAAGAGAACTGTATATGAGAGTGAAAAAGCAATGCATGACACTACTGCTACACAAAATTAGAGAAGCAGTACAATCAAACCAGTTAAACATAAAGGCAGTTTTCAAATAGCACCTATATAACCCTATAAAGCATATTTCTAAGGCCTTTAAACAATCAAACTGTGCAGTCGCACTCAATCTACTGCATGTCTTCTGTCGTCTGGTTGATATTTTAGAGGTTTTTTAGGTTTTTTAGTGTAATTGTAGAAGCGTCCAGCTTCAGCTCCTGCTTCTTGTGTCAATTCTTGAGTGATTTTGATTAAGTAAACGTCAGAATAACGTCAGTCATATCTCCAGATGAACTCTTACTGGACTGAAGCAGCTCAGCTTTACTTGATCCTCCCTCAATCATTTTCTAGAATATATTTACTAGGACTAGATGTTAAAATCCCTCGATGTTCAGCAAGCACTGTTGTTGATGTCCTCTTGGGTAAGGTTGGCTTGGGAGATGACCGCCTGGTGCCTCCAATACGACACATCATCAGTTGTTCACCCCGGCCTCATTGGGTGTTTCGGCCTTTTAAATCACAATGCACCCTCACCCGAGGCTGGCCCACCACAGGCTGATCAGACCTGGGTGTGTGTCGCACCAGAGGCTCCTTCAGGTCACTTGGGAGCCCATACAGTCTCAGTTGCAAGGTCTTTGATGGTCTTCCGCTGAGCCTGTCCTCTAATTCCCACCTCCTTCAGCAGCCTTATGGTGGAACTAGCAACATAACCCCTGCAGCCCACTTCCACTGGATGCACATTTACCTTCCATCCCCGGTCCTCTGCTTCGGCAGCCAAATCTGCATATCGCACCCTTTTCCTTTCAAATGCCTCATCGATGGCTTCCTCCCACGGGACTGTCAGCTCCACTATGAAGACATGCTGACAGGATTTGGACCAAAGGACCAGGTCCGGGCACAGGTTGGTCACTGCAATTTCGGGTGGAAAGGTGAGCCTCTGACTTAAATCTACCCGCATTTCCCAGTCCCGGGCTGCGTTCAGTGGGCATGAATCTAGAGGCAATCGATTGGTCGAGCATTTTTCCCCTTCCCGAACGAAGGATGTTGGTTGGCGGAAGGTAGTCTGGGCTTCCAGAGGCATGCCGTTAACGGTTACCCTCTTATTCTCCAGTGTAGCAGCCAGACACTTCAACACTTGGTTATGGCGCCAGGTGTATCTGCCTTGCGTAAGGCTGGTCTTGCAGCCCACCAGGATGTGTTTCAGGGTTGCTGGGGCAAGACACTGGGGACAGGCTGGATCCTCTCCAAACCAGAGATGTAAGTTGGTTGGAGAAGGCAGGACATCATATGTGGCTCTGATGGTAAAGCTCAACATATTGGACTCTGTGTTCCACAGCTCGCTCCAAGTGATCTTCCTCCTCTCCACCCCTTCCCACCTCATCCAGCGGCCTTGCTTGGCTTGGGACACCGCTCTGGCACACCTGTCCGCTTCTTACTGGACTGAAGCAGCTCAGCTTTAATCATTTTCTAGAAAAATCAGTGCGTCTCAAATCTGATCATCAGGATCTTCTGAGGAGCTTTACTTTCACTGTTCCTCAGCGGAGGAATGATCTTCATCTCACATCTTCTGAGGAGCGTTTATTTCTTCATCTCTCCATCAGCATTGCATTATATGTTTGGATCATTTACATCTCATCTTACTGAGACATATATTATTGGAAATATAGAGTGATGACTGATATTTAGATTGTTTTATGTCAGTATCTGCTCTACTGTTATAAAGATCTCATTGATTTACATCACAAGCATCAGAATTTCATCACTTTTTGTGCATAGAAATATCAGCATCTGCACCAAAATATAGATATGTATATATATATATATATATATTAATTTGTTTATTTTGTCTGACTATTACTTCATATGTCAGGCTTTACAGAGTTTAAATGCTAATATTACTCATTTACTGCTGTTGTTCTGATGTTGCACATGCGATCTGAGCGTACTGGACATCAGTTTCCTTTTCACAATTTGCAGAACATTGGCCGTTTGTAAATTTGCTGAAATTAACACAAGACTACTGAACTTCCTCCTCCTGATTAACTGACTTTACTTTCTCCTCCAGGTCAAAGGCTACAAAGGCTTCAAAATGCTACAGTAAAAATGTCTTAAAATATGCATGGTTACAGTCAAGTGTACTGGGAATAAGGCCCTACTATAACTTCTAATGCACCCTCAAAGGCTGCTGAGATATAGCACCTCCAATTGGGCCAATAGTGCAATTTCCCCTATTGTATAGTCATATGTGCCAAACTTATAGGTTCATATCTTAAAAATGCTACAGTAAAAAAGTCCTCAAACTCAAAGGCAGCTGATATATAGCGCCTCAAATTGGGCCAATAATGCAATGTTCTCCTGTTACTGTATTGTCACATCTGTCAAATTCATGGGTCCATAACCTCAGAATGCGTGTATATATGTGTATGTGTGTGTGTAATTTTATTTTATATACATATTTATTTATTTTTTGTAATGGACAAGCACACTGGATACTGTATAAGCCCTCTGTGAAACTTTCAACACACCCTCAGAGACAACATGGTAAAGTAACCAACAATGCAATGGCTAATTCAGTTTAATTCACATTTATTTGTATAATGCATTTCACAACACTTCGTTTCAGCACAGCTTTACAGAAAATAGACACCAGAATAGTCTTTATAGAAGTGGTTATCAGAAAGAACAGTACTCTAGTACAAATTATAGTATTTACAAATACCATATATGCATTTAAGCAAACTTTATGTGCATTTTAAAGCAATGAAAATGCTATCACTTTGTATCCGGAGTCCTCGCAGGTGTAGGCTTCATCTATTCACAGGTGCTGGCTCATATGAAGTCTTCGTAAGAGGCTAGATTTAAAAAAAAAAAAAAAAATTCATTACTACACTCAAAGGATGACATGTTCAATAATTAATGAATAATGTAATTAGATTGCATGTTGGCAACCTGTTTTTAATTTTAAAATAATTTATTGTTCATTTCTGAAAAAGAGACAAATAGAGACGGTACCTAAGTTGAGCACAAATAAGAAACTAAGAGCCGCGTTTTTAAGGTTTTAACGGATAGCGCCGTCAATAAAAAGCTGTGAATAAGAAGCTGGATTCAGCCTCGTGGCAAAAAGGTCATGGCCTATATCAATAGTGCAGCGATGTATGAAGCACAGCTCACACAGAAGTCTTTTTCAAAGCAAACATTTTTCTGTTGGTCAATGTTGTGTTACAAACTGAACCCAATGCGAAAAATGCCAAATCGATATGACCAGATTTCACCCGCAAAAATTCAGAGATGGTCCTCACTGCAGAACACAAGATCCAGGGGGCAAGGTTGGATCCAGATCCAACTCCTCCCACCTTACATATACCTAAACCCACCCATCTCCACCCCCTAGATATGGATCCAACCCCGCCCCCTGGATCTTTGTTCTGCAGTGAGGGGCTACTGAAAATTCGCAAACAGCAACAGTTGAGATGAACATGAAGAGATGTGAAGAAGAACCAGATCACAAACTCACATCATCCACAAAGCATATAGTTCCAGCGCTCTCATACGCCACATCTGGGATGCGTTCAGCCCCGACAAAACGTTACAAAACGTTTATTAACCGGAAACGGTGGTGCGTTGAACACCCTGTTCTGATGACGCAAGAGTTGCAACTATGGCAGCTGAGAAGATCATTCTTTGTGCTTTTTTTGAAGAATTTTCGGAGCCTGATGAAATCAGTATAAATATGTGTTTAATACTGCAAAATACACTCGATGTTACAGTCACTGCCCTTGCTGTCCAGAATAAAAGAGAGCGTCCCAGTCCAGTGAAGGAATTTGTGGAAACTGTGGTTCCTAATTATTGTGATCCAACATTTGCCTCGCATTTCAGGATGAAAAGACAAACATTTCAGATGAAGGATAATCCACTTCTTACCTCCGAGACTGTGTTACGATCTATATGACCTTATTGCTGATCACTGTTGTTGTGCTATGATATTGCAATATTTACCATTATATAATCAGAGGAGTATTGAAATGTTTATGAAAGTGTCACTCCACAATACAATAGCAAAATATATAAATATGTATAGTATTTTTATGTTACATTAATCAGTGTTTAGCACATTGCAATTACTACATGATATTTAGACAGACTTAAAGAAGTTCCAGATCTATATTGTGCTCTTATTATTTCCCTCATTTTGCCTTTAATGTAAATAAAACATGTGCAAACAATATACATGCTCTTGTGAATTTATTTTGATGTTAATGACATTTACTTACAAATTCCCACTGTATATAGCAGTATGTGCATCACTTAATTACCACTGTGCATGAAATTTGGTATATAAATAAACTTGCTTTGCAATGAAGCTAAAAATATAAACAACTACGTCATCTTGTTGATATGTTATATTGTTACTCTAAAAATCTTACGACAAACATGTCTTCTAATATCTTCAATTGTTGCGTATACCGAGCTGCAGTGGACACATTTGTAAACGACTTCACTTGGACCCATTGTGCGGGTTTTCTCTTTAATACCACGTGGTTTATGTACATGTTGCTGCTGATTGGCTGGCATTTTTGACACACCCACCAAACAAGAGAAAACGTATCTCAAACCCTGTTGCACACCGTTCCCAAGAAACATGTCGTTCAACCTGGAAACCGTAGCAAAACGTTACGCATTGGTTTGAGCTTGAACGTGCCCCTGGAGACATAAATAATCAATCAGATTCACATATTCTCATGGAAGGCCGTTTTGCGTGATATTAATTCACAATTCATACTTTTTCTCTCAGAATCGCAAGATATAAACTCGCAATTGTGAGAAAAAAAGTCAGAACAGCAATTCTGAGAAATAAACTCGCAATTTTGAGTTAAATCTCAATTGCATGATATAAATGAGCAATTTTCCCCCCTCGGAATTGGACTTTATAAAGAAAAAAAATCTTTATGAGAAAAAAAGTCAGAATTGCGTGATATAAAATCGTAATTCTAAGAAATAAACTCGCAATTTTGAGTTAAATCACAATTGCATGATATAAATGAGCAATTTTCCCCCCTCGGAATTGGACTTTATAAAGAAAAAAAATCTTTATGAGAAAAAAAGTCAGAATTGCGTGACATAAAATCATAATTCTAAGTAATAAATTCGCAATCTTGAGTTAAATCAGAATTGCGTGACATAAAATCGTAATTCTAAGTAATAGACTCGCAATCTTGAGTAAAATCAGAATTGCGTGACATAAAATCATAATTCTAAGTAATGGACTCGCAATTTTGAGTTAAATCAGAATTGCGTGACATAAAATCGTAATTCTACGTAATAAACTCGCAATTTTGAGTTAAATAAGAATTGCGTGACATAAAATCGTAATTCTAAGCAATAAACTCGCAATTTTGAGTTAAATCAGAATTGCGTGACATAAAATCATAATTCTAAGCAATAAATTCGCAATTTTGAGTTAAATCAGAATTGCGTGACATAAAATCGTAATTCTACGTAATAAACTCGCAATTTTGAGTTAAATCAGAATTGCGTGACATAAAATCGTAATTCTAAGTAATAGACTCGCAATTTTGAGTTAAATCAGAATTGCGTGACATAAAATCGTAATTCTAAGTAATAAACTCGCAATTTTGAGTTAAATCAGAATTGCGTGACATAAAATCGTAATTCTACGTAATAAACTCGCAATTTTGAGTTAAATAAGAATTGCGTGACATAAAATCGTAATTCTAAGCAATAAACTCGCAATTTTGAGTTAAATCAGAATTGCGTGACATAAAATCATAATTCTAAGCAATAAATTCGCAATTTTGAGTTAAATCAGAATTGCGTGACATAAAATCGTAATTCTACGTAATAAACTCGCAATTTTGAGTTAAATCAGAATTGCGTGACATAAAATCGTAATTCTAAGTAATAGACTCGCAATTTTGAGTTAAATCAGAATTGCGTGACATAAAATCGTAATTCTAAGTAATAAACTCGCAATTTTGAGTTAAATCAGAATTGCGTGACATAAAATCGTAATTCTACGTAATAAACTCGCAATTTTGAGTTAAATAAGAATTGCGTGACATAAAATCGTAATTCTAAGCAATAAACTCGCAATTTTGAGTTAAATCAGAATTGCGTGACATAAAATCATAATTCTAAGCAATAAATTCGCAATTTTGAGTTAAATCAGAATTGCGTGACATAAAATCGTAATTCTAAGCAATAAACTCGCAATTTTGAGTTAAATCAGAATTGCGTGATACAAATTCACAATTGTAAGAAAATAGTATTTTTCCCCTTCGGAATTGGACTTTATTACTTACAATTGCAAGATTATATCTCATAATTCTGAGGGGGGGGGATCTGAATTGCGAAATTCGAAATTGTGAGATGATAATTCGCAATTACCTTGTTTTATTTTTTATTCATTTTCATACATTTAATACCTTGTATTATTTTTAATTTATTTTTAATTTTATTCGGAAACAGATAGCACACGTACGTTTGCAAGATGTCTTTTAAAGATCGCTTGATCTGGATGTCAGTTTTACATACAATCTAAATCATAAACATCTTAAAGACATCTAATAGACGTCTGTTCGACATCTGATAGGAAACGTCCTATAGACGTATAAAACTTTTTTCTCATGTTTTACTCACAGGTGACATTGAGGAGCATCTCGGCCGATGGGAACGTTTCAAAGTGTTCCAGTGCGCATGAGTATCTGTCTGAATCCTCACGATTCACCACAGAAACATGCAGCTGATCGCCGGAATAAACGAGATCCAAACGAACCCCGTTCTTGAACCAGATGAAGGTTTGTTTTGGAGGGCAGCTGGTCTTACAGGTCAGTGTGATGTTCTGACCTTCAGTCACACGATCAGAGTCCACAGACACCTGAAGATCTAATAAAACACACACATCAGTCTCTATAAAAGCAGTCATAAGCAGCACAGGTATATTTGCAGCAATAGCCAACAATACATTGTATGGGTCAAAATTATTGATTTTTATTTTATGCCAAAAATCATTAGGATATTAAGTAAAGATCATGTTCCATGAATATATTTTGTAAATTTCCTACCGTAAATATATCAAAACTTGATTTTTGATCAGTAATATGCATTGCTAAGAACTTCATTTGGACAACTTTAAAGCTGATTTTCTCAATATTTAGATTTTTTTGCACCCTCAGATTCCAGATTTTCAATCAGATTTCCAAATATCGTCCGATCCTAACAAACCATACATCAATGGAAAGCTTATTTATTCATCTTTCAGATGATGTATGAATCTCAATTTCGAAAATTTGATCCTAATCACTGGTTTTGTGTTCCAGGGTCACATAAATCAGATTGATCTCTCTCAGAATGTAAATGAAAGATGCATAACAAGGGGTAGAATAATATTTACCTGTGATATGTACAATGAATTCTGATTGTCTGTTTGAGATAGAGCTGATGTTTTCTTCTGTGTAAATACAGCTCATGTAATATGTGCCAGCGTCTGTCTCTTTTAGACCATGAATTAGTAGGTAACACCTGTGAGAAAAACCTTTAATATATCTGTACCGGGAGTCCTTTTGAGGATCTACTAGACTTTCAGTATTATTTAATCTGAGTTTCCATGACTGAAATGTCCATCCAGGATATAATAAACATTTGGACCCCAGAGCCACAGTTGATCCAGCAGGACCACAAACTGATCCAGGGTCAAAAATCACATGGTCAGTCTGAACAAATAAACCTGAAATGCATCAAAAAAGATGAACATTTACAGTTTACCTAAAGAAAATGAATTGAAATTGCATTTAGTGCTTAGTCAAAGTAGTTTTGCAGCACTGGAGGTTTTACAAACACAATAAAGACTAACAAATGACTGACTGAATGAGTCCTACCTTTCAGAAACAGCAGATATAACACCGTGAGTGAAAATGTGAGATTCATGGCAGAATTATGAATTAATAAATGTTTGCTTTGAATAAAGTCTCCTTAAGAAGACTCCAAACAAAAACGTCTCAAAGCGGAACGATTATAAATAATGCAGGAAAACACCCAAAATGAGGAACAACCTGTGACGTACTTTTGCTTTCTAAAGCAATTCTAATAAAAATGTTCATGCACATACACATTTAATGACGAACACTACTTTACAAGACTAATGAAACACTCAGAATTCAACATTTGTGACACCAGAAAATATTCAATTCTTTTTAGGAAATAATTTCCTCATTTGTAGGAACTGTATCATTTGTATCATCTCACTGTCTGCTTTCTTTCTTTTAGGCTTGATTTGGTCATTTCTTAACTGTACAGTGTTGAGCATCCCAGAATCTCTCAGTTTAAGCCTCGCAGACACTTATTATACAGACTTAAAGTCACAAAGAGATGAAAAAACACAAGAAAGAGAAGCGAGTTTCACGAAGAGAACTGATCTCACACTGACCTCTGCTGCTCGAGTAGAGAATTCTGACTTTATTTAATTATTATTTGTTTGTTTGTTAAATTTGTTATCTGTTTGAAACATAGGCTATTTATAGAAAAAGACTTTTCTTTTTTTTCAGTCAGTTTATTTGCATTTTAGCTGAAGATGAAGCGTCAACACAATTTAATTGCTTTTATGTCTCCTCGCACATGCAATATTGTTTTTATTTTTCATGTTTGCTCGAGTAAATAAATTAAGTAATTAAATCTGTTCAATAAATTTTATATATTTTATATGAATTTCCAGCTTTATGTGTGTTTTTAGTCTGATATTAATTCCTGGATTGATTTCTTGAATTTATTTTAATAATCATTTTATTGATTGTTGCATGGTTTGCCCAATAAAAAAATAATAATAATTAATTAAATATATACAATGCATTTGTAAATATTTTACATGAATTTGCAATTTTATGTGTGGATTAATTCTGATATTATTTCCTGAATGTATTCATTTATTTTGGTCAAATAAAAACATTTAATATTTTCAATCATTTTTAATTCTTTCATATGAATTTCCAACTTTATGTGTGTTTTTAGTCTGATATTAATTCCTGGATTGATTTCTTTAATTTATTTTAATAATCATTTTATTGAATGATTGTTGCATGTTTTTACCCAATTAATAAATAAAAAATAAATACATACAATACATTTAAAAAAATATGTTACATGAATTTGCAACTTTATGTGTGTATTAATTCTGATATTAATTCCTGAAATTATTTATTTATTTGTTTATTTATGTTTGGTCAAATTAATTAATTAATTCAATATCTTCAATCATTTTTAAATCTTTTATATGAATTTCCAGCTTTATGTGTGTTTTTAGTCTGATATTAATTCCTGGATTGATTTCTTTAATTTATTTTAATAATCATTTTATTGATTGATTGTTGCATGTTTTCCCCAATTAATAAATAAAAAATAAATATATACAATAAAATATTTTACATGCTTTTGCAACTTCATGTGTGTATTAATTCTGATATTATTTCCTGAAATTATTTTTTTTATGTTTGGTCAAATAAATAAATTAATTAAATATCATTTTTAAATATTTTATATGAATTTCCAACTTTATGTGTGTTTTTAGTCTGACATTATTTCCTGAATTTATTAATTAATTTATTAATTAACTCTCGTGTTAATAGCATTAATCCCTGAAATTATTTCCTATATCTACTTTGAATTTATTTGTAATCACGAGGGCAGTTGTGCGCACAGCGTCCAGCAGGTGGCGCTGCTCGTCTGAGCTCAGACGCCGAACACTGGAACACGCCGCTGGAGTCACAGTTGAGTCCGGGACAGTTTTCTGCAGGTGTTTTTGTTGATTTATTTGTTTGAAAGCCGAGATCACCCAGAATGAGAGAAAGCAGCGGCTCCTGAGAGAGTCTGAGTGGTGATGGAGACCGTGAACAGCAGAGTAACTGATGGAGAAGCTGTAGATGATGGAGGTGTGGAGTTTGTGGAGCTGTTATTGATCGGAGGCTCTCCGTGGGGCTTCACTCTCAGAGGAGGACTGGAGTATCACGAGCCGCTGCTCATCACCAAGGTATTAGCATGAAGATATTTCATTAAATACTGCTGATTATCCTTCCTTGGTTTATGTTAGAGCAGGGCCTCAGTGTTTTAGATGTCAAAGGTCCCCAAATACGGTCATCGTAATGCGAGAGACCTCCTTCCTAACAATTAATATAGACAGCTGTATATTTCCATAAAAACCCAGTTAATACTGTGAAAAATGTACACTGTACGTGTAAAATATTAATTGGAAAATATGTAGTTACATACATTTTTTTTCCTGCTCACTATAGTACTGTACTCTTAATTTACTTTGACTAATTTAATTAATTAAATTTATTTTTATATATTTATGTTAATTTATTTTATTGTTTACTCATGTAGTTTTTGTTATGTAATAATTTTCATATTTCTAAATTATTAATTAATTAATTAATCAATTTTAATATGATTTTATGATTTATTTGTTTATTTATTGATTTATTGTAAAACAATTTGTATTATTTATTTAAATATAATTCTAAAAAAAAATAATTTTTAATACATTTCTATTTTTTAAAAAATATCTATTTATTTTAATCTTTATTATTATTAGCAGTAGTAGTAGTTTTTATTTTAAAACTCTTTAATAATTGTTTTATTTTAATTCATTCATTCATTTCATTCCCCCCGGTTTTTAAAATAAAATGTAAAATATAAGTTTTATTAAATACTGTATTTATTGTAAATTCTGTAATTTTACTGTGCAGTAGTATAAAATGAAAATATATTTATTATTAATCATGTATTATTTGTTTGTTCGTTTGAATATAATAACAACTATTATTATTATTTTAGATATATTAATTATACATTTTAAGCATAAAAATGAATATAATAATAATATTTAATAAATGAAAGTACAAATAGTATAAAGTGCAAGTGTTAATTCTTATAATAACAAATTCTAATAATAACTAATTATATTAATTGTAATTATTAAAATGATTATTTTTATAAACAAAAATATACAAATAACAACAATAATGATAATAATTATTATTATGTAATAAAAATGTACACAAATAGCACAACAACAACAATAATAATAATTATTATTAATATTAATATTTATGGTCATATTGAAATAATTACAGTAAACCGAGAGCTCTTTACAAAAGCATTTTAAATTAAAATTGCAATTAATATCAGAAAAATCATTGAATTCAGCCCTTGTTTCTCTGCAGCATTTGAACGCAAATAAATGATCAAATGAAGCACATTCACACATTTATAAAATACTGTTTAAAGCGGTTTTCACTGACTCAGTGACATTACAGTATTTATTTCATGTGTTTATTGTTGGCGTCTCTGTGGATTAAGCTGCATGGAAATAAACAAACTGGATCTAATTAAAATTCCCAGCATTTTTTTCCTGTAATTTCCTGTAGCCTTATTCTGTGTAATTCTTCACGTGAAATATAACAGCACTGCTGCTCAAAAACCCATCATAATGCACTGTAAGTTTCACACGAGCTACTGAAGCAAGCGTTCATGTTTCTATAGTTCTTCATCCAAACCACATTTCTGAGCACTACTGAGTGTGCACTACTGCGTACAGCGCAGAGGAAATGATGTGGATTTCTGGGATGTGAAGCTAACGTTTCAAGCTGCTGAATATTTAAGGCTGCGCTCGGGTTTCAGTGAAGGAAACACAGCTGATGGCATCTGATACTGTTTCCTCTGCTGCTCTCAGACTTGTTTTACCACAGCGCTCGTGATGACTTCTTTCTTCGTGTGCTTAGCATTAGTCTCTGCTGCTGTTCTCATCAGGGTCCTGTAGGATCGATGTTGGACTGTCCTCGTCCCAAATGTGACCCTGGACCACAAAACCAGTCATAAGGGTCAATTTTTTTAAAATTGAGGTTTATACATCATCTGAAAGCTGATTAAATAATCTTTCCATTGATGTATGGTTTGTTGGACAATATAAGATACAACTATTTGAAAATCTGGAATCTGAGGGTGCAAAAAAATCTAAATATTGAGAAAATCACCTTTAAAGTTGTTCAAATGAAGTTCTTAGCAATGCATATTACTAATCAAAAATGAAGCTTTGATATATTTACGGTAGGAAATTTACTAAATATCTTCATGGAACATGATCTTTACTTAATATACTCACATAATAACCTCTCGACAGTGTCAAACACAGCACTAAGATCTAGTAGTAAGTAATAATAATAAAATAAAAATCTAATACAAATAATAACGATCAAAAAAACATTTCTAATAAATTGAATTCTTAAATCATTTTTTACAATTTAATAATTATGAAAAATAATTAACACATGATGTTTTTATTGTTTTGTTCATAAAACAGACATTTAACATAAGACCCTATGAAATCCATTTGATTTTTTTCTTAAATTCCATTTTAATATTTTGTATTAGGTTAAAATAAAATGTAAAAAAAATAAATAAAAATAATGAATAAATAAAATGCATTATAAATATTTTATATTTATATAATTCTATGTTTATTTGTGTAGTATTTTAAATATTATATAAATAAATATATACATTTATTAGACAAAAGCACGTCTAATAAATGTAATTATTTTTGTTAACAACTGTTTATTGTATTTTTTTCAGACAGAGTTAATATAAACCCTTTTTTAAAATCAATTTTGTTCATAAAACAGTCGTTTAAATCATACAGGGTTGCTGAAAGTCACACTGAATCATCAAAATATCAAATCATGTGTCATTTATTGCACAAACACACCCGACGTTGACACATGTTTTCTTTAAGGGCTTCCTGAGGATTTTCACTAAAATGGCTTGTTGATGGTTTATTGTTTGAAAATTAAGAAATTAAGGCATATTACTAATTGTAATTTTATAGCTGAACTTTAAATAAAATTATTATTATTACTATTAATTGTATTAAATATATGATTACTATAGTATTAGACTTAGACTAGTAATATTTATTATTTTTATTTAATAACAATTTAATAAGTTTTTACAATTATAACAAGTAAAATGATCGTCACATGAGTTTAGTTGAATATGTTTGTTTTTAAGAAATAAATGACGTTGACTGTGTTTTTTATTTCCTATCCCGTATCGTTCTTGAGCAGAAGTTCAAGCAGATCTGCAGTCGACAGACACACAAACCACATCCATCCCAACAATATGATATTCCATATATAACTGTAGATATGTGCTTTTATTCCAGGGTCTGTTATCAGGGCTTTGACAGCTGTTTTAAACCCTCAGTGCAGTAATGTCTGCTGGGTACTGACTAATTACATCTGGACATGTTATTTTATATAATGAGATTGTGTACTTGTAACTGGAATATATTTCATTTTAAAATACTTGTAATCAGACTACAGTTACTTTTTTTGTTGATTACATGATTACGTTGTTCACACAATAGCAATAAATTATTCATAATTTATGGATTCTCCCTAATTCTTCCCTAACATAAAATAACCTACTATATAGATTATATACATTTAGAAAGTCTTCTAGTTTTGTGGAAATTCACACAAAGACCAGTCAGCTACTGACTACTATGGTCACATGACATAAATATTTCATCATTTTTAAGTTAGTGTTTTATTTTGATTGTTGTTATTTTAAAATGATTTAATTTTACATTTTACATCTTTCATGATTTAACTAATTATTAGCTTTTGATTAAACTCTCAAACCCCCTGCAGTTCCTTCACGAACCCCAGTTTGGGAAACCTTGATGTAATGTAATGTTTGATGCACTTCATGTTGTTAACAACAACAAACGGAATATATTTTCTTTCTCTTTGTATTTTTATATCAATATGAATCCAATTCAAGACTGACTCATGCATTTTTGCTTAAAGGTGAAGACGCTGCTCAATGCATGTTCTGCAAGATTCTCCTTTCTGTCAAACGTATTTTATTGGACTGTCCAGCTTTTAATGTATGTAGAAAACTCTTTTATGAAGTGAACTCACTTAAAGAGTCATTTAGTATAACTTTGCCAGAAAAAGTTTTAGAATTTTTTATCATATGTTAATGTAAAAATGTGTTTGTTTGTTTGTTTGCTGGTTTTTATTGTATTTGTTATACTTGTATTTTTTTTAATGGTTTTTGCCATGAAAATAGCCTGAGATGCTAACATGGCATTAAATAAAAATATACTACTAATACAACAAAAGTAAACCAAAAGTAGTCTGATTATATTACCTAAAATGTGTAATGTAATGGATTATGTTACTAACTACAATTTTTGTCATGTAATTTGGGATCAGTAACGGACTACACTTGTGATCTACCCATCACTGTCTGCAGTAAAGCTGATGTCAATGTTCTTGTTCTGGCAGACGTTGCTGATGTTTGTTTGTTTGTTTGTTTGTTTGTTTAGGTGGAGGATGGGAGTCGAGCGGCGCTGGGTCAAGTCCAGATCGGTGACGAGATAGTCAGCGTGAACTCAGTTCTTCTCAGCGGTTACAGACTGGAGGCCATTTGTCTGGTGAAAAGCTCAAATAAGACACTCTCTCTGGGAATAAAACGGTAGGATTCACTGTTGACATCCACGTAAAATCAAAACTGACCCAATTTGCTGGATTACTTGCTATTTAGCTGATGTCACTTCAAACCTCCTGTCTTAAAGAGAGTATCCTATTTTTACATTTAATCATTTAGCAGATGCTTTTATCCAAAGCGACTTACAAATAAAGACAATAGAAGCAAACAACACCAACAAAAGAGCAATGATATGTAAGTGCTGTGACAAGTCTCGGTTAGCCTAACGCAGTACACGTTAGCAGTGTTAGAGGCCTTTTTTTATAAAGAAAACAAGCAGTTAGAAAATGAATAGAGAGTGCAAGTGTTAGAGCGTCAAGTGTTTAAAAAACAAAACAAATAGATCAAATAGAATTAGAATAGAGAGTGCTAGAGTTAGAGTAAAATAAAGATGGAAGAGATGTGTTTTTAGCCGTTTCTCATCTGGAAATGTGTCACATTATAGTAGTAAATGGGTTAGGATGCATAGCAACACCCTGGTGACCACCTAGAGCATCCATAGCAACACCCTGGCAACCAACCAGTGCATCCTAGAAACTGCATAACAACACCCTGGCAACCACCCATAGCAACACACTAGCAACCACAGAGCATCCTAGCAAATGCATAGCAACACCCTTGCAACTACTCATAGCAACACCCAGGCAACCAACCAGAGTACCCTAGCAACGGTGAATGTAGCACAGGCATTTGTATTACTCAGTTACTGATAGATGCCTTTTAATTGTTGGCACTTTATTTTTTCACATCGGGATTTTTAAAAATATTTAAGGTAAGTATTTTATGAGAAACATTTTTTTAATGAAACGTTTAAAGATTAATGCCAGAAGTTACTATTATTTTTTGGATAATTAACTGAGGTTATTGGTAAGGATTTACTGACAAATCAGAAAATAATAATAAATAGATTCAATGTAAAAAATAAAACGAATCATTTGTTACAGCCCTAGTCAGAATCATTCTGGATCTGAACTCAAGCATTCCAGTTTTCCTCTGAGATTTCGTCGTTATGCTGACGGGTTCATTGTTGATACTTTTGCCAGACCATAATATGTGCTCTGTGTTCAGATGGAGCCACAATGATGGGCTGGGTCACGCGGTGTCGAGTTTCTCCTCAGCGTCTGACGGGAGGTGTAGCTTGACTCTATAACTGTCTGGAAATGACACTCACAATGTGAATATTACACAACCACACAGAGATTTTGCTAGCTGTTTATATATGATTTGAGTGCTTTAGTCAGAAAGGGGTCAGATTAATATGGTAGTTATATTTTTATTCTCATTAAGGACAACATTTTAGCCAACATTTTAATCAAATTAAGTAGTAAAATTAAGTAGTAAAAATCAAACAAGATTTCAGTCTATGACATTATTAATAATATTCTTTTGCCAGTTTATACCAGAATATCACAGAAACTTGAGCTTTCTGCACCTCAGACAGGATAAAACACCCTAGAGACAGCATATAAACATCCTGGCAACCACTAAGAACACCCTAGTAACTGTATAGCAACACCCTGGCAACCACTAAAAACTCTCTAGTAACTGCATAGCAATACCCTGGCAAACATTCAGAGCCACTGCATAGCAACACCCTGGCAACCACCAACAGCATCCTAGTAAATGCATATCAATGCCCAGACAACCACCCCAAACACCCTAGCAACTGCATAGCAACAACCTGGCAACTACTAAGAACACCCTAGCAACTGCATAGCAGTATCCTGACAATCACCCAGAGACACGTTTGCTGGGATGCTCTAGATGGTTGCCAGGGTGTTGCTATGCATCCAGAGCCTCCTAACAAATGGCCACCCAGGGCCACTTCATAGTAACAACCTCCCATAGTGTCCTAGCAACTGAATAGCAAAACCCTTGCAACTACCCAGAACATCCTACCAACGACATAACAACACCATGGCAACTACCCAGAGCATCCTAGCAACTGCATAGCAACACATTGCATAGCAGCACCCCAACCCACCCTGCCAACCACACAGGTCCACTGCATAGTAACATCCTGGCAACCACCCTGAGCATCCTAGCAACTGCATAGCAACACTCTAACCCACCCTGGCATCCACACAGGTCCGCGGCATAGTAACACCCTGGCAACCACCCTGAGCATTCTAGCAACTACATAGCAACACCTGGCCAACTGCTCAGATTTGTTTTGATTTGTATTTGTCACATTAAGTTTGTTGTATTTGGTTTGTATGTTGTGTTTGGTTGAAAATTAAGCATGAAATAAATGTGGCACAGAAAAGCAGCAGAATCCCGCCCTCTGAGCTCCGCTGCAGCTCCCGATCTCTATTGTGCTGGAGTTTGAAGCGTCAGTCTGTGTTTTACAGGCGTTACTGCAGAATCACCGTGACGTTTGTGAGTCGGTGACACCATTATTTGACAGAGTGGAACAACAGTGGCATCATTATTGTTTGCTGCTTCACGCCGTCACACTAAAGAGGCCCGAGGGCTGGCCATTGTCTGTCATCATGGCCCCGCCAGGCTTTATATTGTGGGTCTAGGGCCTTTGGGTCATGGTTGCTCCCAAACAGCTGGTGGGCTGCCGTCATCAGAGGCCTTCTAGGAATCCTCTGCCTGAGTTCAAGCCCGGTGGAACTAGCTATGTTTCCATCCAAAGATTCAAATTAAACTTATGTGCAAAACTGGAATATCGCATAAAACATTTGCGAATAATTGTGGAGGTCTGATGAGTTAATGAACCAGGGGCGTTTCCTCCGAGTAGGCAAGGGAGGCCGTGTCTCCTCAAAAAATAATCGATATTACAAAACTAAAACAACAACAAAAATGACTAAATATGAGATTAAAGTATAAAAGTTGTTGGTTTTTATAAAGTAAGACTGACCAAGAGCGACACCCGCAGGTAAAGTTATAGCTGAGGCTCGCCTCCCTTCGGTCCATTGACTTTAAACAGAGACCCCATAGCGTGCTGTGGGTTTAGTGGGGGGTAATTGACAATGAATGGGGGAAAGTCACGTGAGAGGAGGCAATGCCTCCATCGTGATATGATTTGATATGACTGGTAATATTCGGCTGTGATTGGTTCATGCCATAAATCCTGCCTCTTGTGCTCGTGCATGTTCCGTGTTTGCAAATCAGAACTGAATGAACAATATAATGGTGTTAATGGAAGACTAATTTAAAAAAGTAAGTAAACAATTCACACACTTAGACATAACCCCCTTGTTATGTCAAAATAAGACTTGAAATGGCCTGAAAACATGATCTGTGTAAAGTTACAGCAGAGGCTTGCCTCCCTTCGGTCCATTGACTTTAAACAGAGACCCCATAAAGAAAGAAAGACATCTTGGATGACATGGGGATGAGTAAATTATCAGGAAATTTTTATTCAGGAGTGAACTAATCCTTTAAGAAGAATTTTGTATAATGCATCTTTCCCCAAAATGTGCAGTTCTACAGGACATGCTCAGTGTTACATGTTGAATTTATGTTGTTTCTAATGTCCTGGAGCAGCTTTATTTGGTCAGTTTCATTCATGCATATTGTACACAAACACATCAGATATTGGTCGGCATTACATTCCTTTTGACAGGACAGACACAAATGCCCCATAACATGGTCCTACAGGGCCATCTAGTGGTGCTGGTGTCTTTTAAAAGTGACTTCGAGAAATACACTTTAAACACTTTAAATGTCATCAGATCATGTTTTCTTATCTGTGCACAAATAGTTTTACATTATTATCATTATATCTGTCATGTTTTAGTATCATTTATATTCTATTAGAGATTTTATTCATATTTTAAACTAGTTTATATTTTTGTATTTTAATTTAAAAGTTTTACTAATTTTGCTGTTTTTATCATTTCTATTTTTTTAATGTCTATATAATTTTTATTTTATTATTTTTAGATTTATTTTAGTGCGTCAAGTTTATTTTTATTCTGTTTATTCTGTTTTGATTATTTTTAGTTCTAATTAAACTAAATAAAAACTACTAGTTTTTATTTTTATTTCAGTTAGTATTTATTTCAATGAACAAAAATGTTTTTTATGGTTTTATTTTTAGTTAACTCTAACAACCTTGCCATCTGTCACAAACAACTTTTTGTCTTAATTTTCAACAAACACTTTACAGACAAAACCTCTGACAAAAATGTGAAATGTCTGTGCATTCTTCATTTGTTTTAATATGTTGCATTTAATGCAATGAAATTCAGACATATTTATGCACCGATCATCGGATGTTTTTATGGACATTGATTCAGACATACTCATAATACAGTGTTAGGTTGGTAGTGGCTTTATCAAACTTTTTAAAGTGGATGAAACATTATGTACAGAAATGCATATGATAAACAAAACTCAAATCAGTTTGATCAATACTACGGCTTCAGAGTCACGTCCAGCTCATGTGATCTAAGTCGATGCTGACCTGAACCCTGAATCCAATTACTCACAGCAAAGATTTACAAGGAAGAAGACAACAGACACATTTACACACAGCCAGATAAAATAATATTTGCATACTTTAATTCTGGAGATGTTGTGCATATGAGACTGCTGACTTCCAGTTCAGATATATGTTTTGATCGTGATGTCTGTGTAAGACTGTGTGTTTTACTATAATCTCCCCCTCTGCTTAGATAAATGGATGAGTCCGTAGGCTAGGTGAGTTTATGCTGCGCTGTGATTGGCTGCTGGCCGTGAGCTTATTGTTTTGCTGCTGGTCTCTGGGCTCATAGTAAGCAAACGAACGAGGCTGAACTCTGATCGGCGAGTGGCTCGTTCCATTATGGAGACACAAACTCTGATACGCTAGATTCACATCAACAGGTATCTGCTCTTTAAGCTCTTGAAGTCATTTTACACACCTTTACCTGTACTTTGTGTGTGTATATTTGCTTTATGCACATTTACATTTATGATACCCAGATACTTCCAGTTGATTTGTTAATAAAGTCACTTAAAAGTGTATAAAATATCATTTATGTGGTGATGACCAGATTAATTGTAGTATAATTTAAGATACTATTATATTTTTAATTAATATTTTGAATTAGACATTGTTTCTATATTTTCTCGTCACTTTAATTTTAAAGTTGTAGTAATGTGTGTGTGTGTGTGTGTGTGTGTGTGTGTGTGTATGTATATGTATATGGGTGTGTATGTATATATGTGTGTGTGTGTGTGTGTGTGTATATGTATATGTATATGTGTGTGTATATATATATACACATATACATATACACACACACACACACACACATATATATATATATATATATATACACATATATACATATGTATAGTTTTATAATTTTATAATATTATTTCATTTTTGATTACGTTTTTAGTTATTTTAGTACATAAAGTTAAACTGAATGAAAATTGTGAATGTTGCTTTGGTATCTAGATTTTTTTAAACATAAATTGTATTTTAATTTACTTTTTATATTTTTAGTTTTAGGTACAATAAATAATAATTTTGTAATAATATAAAAGTCCGGTGATGCCCAAAAACAATAATTATTTAAATATATAAGTAATTTTATTTTATATGCAAATAAACGTACAGTGTGTTATTTTATTTATAATAATTACACCTTAATCTTTATTTAAATGAGTTCATAAGAGAACTGAGAATATGGCAGAGAATTATAAATTATATATGTCAGAATGATATTATACAGACTAGACCAATGCTATTTTATCATTACTATTAGTTTTTATTTTTAGATTTACCATTTTCATTTTTACCAAAGTGAAAATTTGACTAATTTTGTTGCTTTTTTTCATTTCTATTATTTATTCTTTTAAATATTTGAACTTTTTTATTTCAGTTTTTTATTTCAGTGTTTGTGGTCTCGCAGCAAGGGTGGGCGATATACCCTCAAAATTATAGTTATAATTGTAATTATAGTTATAATTTATATAAATAGTAACTGAGTTACATCATTATAAAACCAGGGAAAGTAACTATAGCGTTACTTTAAATAATTTTTGTTTTTCAAATATGTCAAATAACTTGGATGCCTCCAATATTAAGTGTTAAATGAATGAAACAGACGCTACATGGAATAAATTATTATTTTTAAACACTGTACACTAATACAAAACAACAATTTAAAAATACTTATTTAACAGTGAACATTTTTTAACATTCTAGCAGACATACCAACAAAGCACAATTTAACTTAAAATTAATAAGTTAGTAAAATAATATTTTGTAGCCATTTTTGAGACCCCCTTTGTGAAAAGATGGATCTCAAAATCATACAGTCATTGTTGGAAAGGGTTCAAATACACAAAAATGCTGAAAAACCAAAGAATTTGTGGGAGCTGGGGGATTTTTCTGAAGAACAGCAGGAAGTTTAACTGTTCAGGACAAACAAGAGACTCATGAACAACTATCACTAAACAAACAAACAAACAAAAACACAGCTGTGGATCATTCAGGGAACAACACAGAGTATTAAGAATCAAGGGGATGTAAACTTTTGAACGGGGTCATTTTTAGAAATTCAACCATTGTTTTTTCTTGTGGACTATATGTAAACATCTTTTATGTGAAATATCTTATTCAGGTCAGTACTAAATAAACATTAACATGAATTTTGTATGATCTCTCTTATTTTGGTAAAATAATTAACATTTTGCAGATACTGAAAGGGGGATGTAAACTAAAATGGTATCTTTAAAAGTTTTATCCTGCACTTCAGCAGCACTTAAATACACCAAAATTTACAGTTTCATTCCCATCTATATTCTGAAGGTTTTCACTGAGGGGTTTGTTCACCCTATTTAACCCCATGTAGTGTCTTGCCTTAAAGATTTTCTTAATGTTTTGATTATTCTCAGTTCTAGTCATTTCTGATCTAATGTTTGTGCTGATGTTTGCTCTCAGGATTGTGGAGGTCGTGTGGAGTTTGAGCTTTGACTCTCGCTGTGAGATTCCTCTAGAGATCTTTCTTCTCAGATAGTCTGTGTCTGAGTGATGTTTGCGCTGGTGTCCTGCGAGAAAACACACTTCAGTTGCTGTTTTTGTCACTTCACTGTTATTGTTTAGCCTTTTTCGACTTTCTTTTACCTTAAACAAAACATTTCTGTCTCTTTTTCAAGCTTATTAGCTTTTAGCTTCACATCAAACACATTGACAGTTTTATTTGAGTTACAGCTAGTTCAGTTTGAGCAGGTGTAATCATTGCACTGCCATAGTTCTTTTTATAGGTATTTGTTTATTAGCGTGTGTGTGTGTGTGTGTGTGTGTGTGTGTGTGTGTGTGTGTGTGTGTGTGTGTGTGTGTGTGTGTGTGTGTGTGTGTGTGTGTGTGTGATTTATGGTAAAAATAGCAGCTGTGTGGAAGAAAAATTGATGTAGACACAGTTTTCACTCATAAATTGCACAAACAAATACAAAGAAGTGGCAAGTAACACACTGGATTAAACATGAAAGTAGAAATATTTTACATTTCTTTTCAAATGTACTCCAATAATCTTTGTTTTATTAACAGAAACTAAAAATATTGTCTATGCTGTTGCAGGATTTTACAGATTAAGCTTGTTTACAGTAAAAATGTGTATTTCCTTAACTGAAATAATGTTAAAAGACTGTTTTCCTTTATAATATACTGACAACCACCATAAAACACAGGCAGTAAAGAGAAAGCCACATGATGAATCAAAGTTCAGCTGAGGAGAATACTAATAAGCAAAAGATGTGTACAAAACGCCATCATGGAAACACACATGACACTAATACGGTAATACGGTAAACATTCATTTAACACAAAACCCTCATTTGCAAAACTGATCATAATGAAAAAAAACATGAAATGGAAAGTGTCATACAAGGAATTCTGTCAATTTACATTTTTTCACTGTAAATTATAAGATGACTTGTTGTTTTTCACTTCCAAAAACTACAGTAAAATTACTGTAAAATTACATGAAATGTCCCATTAGATCTAATACAGATTGTCACTGTACTATTAACCACTTACTGTTGCATTTGACAGTCTCTTACTGTTAAAGTGGTGATTTTTACAGCGTATGCATTGAAATGCGAGTGTGTATTGTACGCTGGGCTCTGTGTCTGTATGAGGCGTAATCCCGCTGCTGATTATCACTGCGTTTCTATTGTCTGCCTGCATTCAGGCTTCAGTCCAGGATCGTCACACTGACTCAGCTTACGAGAATTCAGCCAGCACTTCATTAACACCCTGATTCACCAGCTGAGCTGTTTTGATAGTGTTTGGCAAATCACTTTTTTCAGTTTATTCAATAAATGCTGTGTTTGTCGCTCAGAAATACTGATTGTCAGGGCTTCGTCAAAATCAGTTTTTGTAGAAAATCGCAACTCAGATCACATTTATACACGAGTACAATGGAGTTTAACGGTCTGATAGCACCTCTTTTGCATTTTAATTCAATTTTACGTTTTTAATTTATTTAATCTTATGTAATTAATTTTTTATAGAATATTTTACCAATATAATTTGAGTGAAGAGTTGAAAATAATAACTAAGTTTTGAATGTTTTGTAAACCCTTTTAACTTAATTATTAGCATACATTTTATTTCAAATAAATACATTTTTTTATTTTATTCTTTTACAGTACGGTTGCTTGATATATTAAAATTCTATATTCATCATGTTTATTTATCATAATTAGATTTACATTCATTGTTTATATATATATATATTTATTTATTTATTATTATTTATTAGTTACTATTGATCTATTTCAAATGTTCATTTATCCTTAAGTAGACTTTGTTTTATCTTATGTATTAATTGTTAATATTCACTTTTTAATTATTACTTTTTATCTATTAAAATTTGTTTTATCCTTAAGTAGATTTACATTTTATTCATTATTATTATATTATTTATTAATTATTAATATTATTTTTTTTTATTTATTTGTTGTTAATTTATTTTTGACTATTTATTTTTAATGTTCAATTTTTCTTGAGTAGATTTACATTTTATTTAATAATTTATTGTTAATATTTGTTTTTTTTATTTATGACTATTTTAAATGTTTGTTTATTAAGTAGATTTACATGTATTTTAGTTATTTATTAATTCATTTATACTTTTTATTTATTTATTACTTGTCTATAATGTTTTTTAGTTATTGCTATTTATTTATTTTAAATATTTATTTGTCTATGTTTCAGTTTATTTGTTCTTAGTTCTGCTTTCATGTGCTCATGATATGTGACAGACCTTCAGCCAATCAGATCAGAAGATTTGGGAGCGTGTTACTATAATACTCCTCACTCCTCCCCATTTAAGACGTCTATAATCTCTTAAGGAAATCTGCTGTTGACTGCATGCACATACTCACTGTTTGTGTTGTTTCAGACGCTTCGGTTGCATCATACTCTGAGTTTTTGAGAGTATATGTGGGTTAAAGGCCGGACATTTAACCTACATTAGCTGCTAGGTGCAGGTCTTTCCACACATGCCTTGAGATTTCTAGAGGTTCGTTTGAGGCCACATGTCTTTAAAAGCAAAGGAATGTGACGGCTGGAAAAATAAGCAGCAGAGGAAAGTTAGTGTGGTCAAAACGTTAATTAAAACAACACTTTTCACACTTTAAACCAGGTTTACCGTGAAGAAACTGGGTAAGTTTGTCCATATTCTTCAGCATATTAATGTTTTGTTCTTTATTTGTAGTGTTTATTGTCATGCATTTCTCTATTTTGCTCTACAAAAGCAATCCTGCAGTGAGTTAAAGTTAAAATGCGTGAGTGTTTTTCAGCCAGATCACCTCTGCTTGAGAGATACTCAGTAATCAGCTGTTTTAGCTAGAAATTATTTAAGTTAGTTGCAAGGTTAGTCTTTTATTTTATTTTCAGCTTGCTTTGACAATGAAGCAAGCATCAAGTTTTGCAATGGCTACTTTCTCTTTTTAAAAAAGTGCTTTTTCTTCTCTACCTGACATTTTCTGCATTGGCCATTTGTATAGTGACCTGCGCCCAAAAGACTCAAGTTTAGATGTGTTTTTTCTTGACCTGAATCTCTCATCTTCACCTGATTACATAAACTACATCAATATTGAATATTTTTCTAACAACAGCATCATTTAGGATAAGTGCAAATAATTTTACATTTTAGTATCATTTAGATACCATTAATTTTTGTTTTTTAATTCATTTTTACTTTAGTTTTATATGTTCTGTTTTTATTTTAATCTTAAAGTTTAGTAATTTTGTTGTGTTAAACATTTTCTTTCATCCAATTTCTCATTTTAATTTAGTTTAACTTGGTGTACCTAAATAACTAAAACTAAAGTAGAAATAGTTTTAGTTTAAACTATTAAACTATTATTTTTTTAATTAATTAAAACTATATAGACATCAGTAGTGTGTGTGTGTGTATATATATATATATATATATATATACACTACTGATGTCTGTAGTTTTTTTTAATTAATTTTTACTTTAGTTTTAGTTAAGTACACCAAGTTAAACTAAATTAAAATGAGAAATTGGTTGAAATAAAATGTTTTTTATATTTCATTTTATTTCAGTTAACAATTAATATTTTTTAATCAGTTTTCATTTTTCAATTTTAATTTTAGTTACAGTTTTAGTAAACTAGCTGAAATTAGTTTTTTGTAATAAATACTGTATTTAGTTCAGTTAATGTTAAAGTAACTTTTAAGGTTTTAAAGTTAGTCTCAGTTTTAGTTTTAGTTAACTATAACGCTGCTCTCAAACAATCCACACAAGTCTTGATCTGACTTATCGGTCATTATTCTGAACTGACGTGATGATTGTTCTCTCAGACAGACGACAGATTGAGAAGAATGTGTAGCTGCTCATCTTCCTTTGTGACAGATTAAAAGCCTCTAAGCTCCCATTGATCACATGCAGTCGCTCCTCTGTTGTTCAGCATATGGTGGCCTCTGTCCATCCGGAAACAAGCTTTACCCCACTTAGTGAAGCGTGCTTGTTTTATGTTATAAATACAGTAGAAGTGATGATGGTACACTTTCATCACAATATGCAATAATGTATGGCAGTAGACAAGGCTAATACTGTATAATCTGTAATATAGTATTTTGATATTATTTATATGATTAATTTATTGTCTTTATTTTATTATTTTTTTTTTTTTCAAAAATGAATGGCCAGCTATATAATGCATATATTAGGGGTGTCAACGTTAACCCGTTAATGCATGCGATTAATCAAAAAAATTTAACGCGTTAATATTTTTTTAACGCAAATTAATCGTTTGATAAGGTTTGACCCCAACTTCTTCCCATTATCGCAGCGCGGAAGGTTATCTATCATTGTGTGATGAGGGTACAGCACCAGTGTTGCCAGGGTAACGGCACAAGTGGGCTATTTTGAAAATACAGTCGCGGGAAAAATTACAGAGCCGTGGGTTGCGGTTTTTTGGGGCTACTTTTATAATGTACTGTGGCCGCCCAAAGTGTATGTAGACAAATAAAAATGAAAATAGATTTTTACTAATGTGTATTATACTTGGAATGTATCTCTGGCAACTTAAAAATGGAGAGGCGGTTGTAACATCAAACAACGTGAGTTTCAGCAGAGCATACATGTTAAGGCTTTACACAGCAGAAATAAACATGACAACAGCCACTGTAGATTATATAAGATAATAAACACACGATTACGATAGATATGGTCTGTATGTGATTTTCTTGAGTTGAATGTGTACATCTGAAATGCTAATTTGTGCAGCGATATAAAAGGCTATAAATAGCATATTTTAACAACAGTAAACGACCAAATTCCACACGTGATCATAAAAGGAAGTTATTACAAACACTCGATGGTGGTTTGACGTGAGTTCTGAGTAAAAGTGCACTATTAATCTCATAAATTGTCTTATGAAGCATGATGCTAATATTAGCTCTAATGCACCTGCAGAACAGGTCCAATTCTTCTTCATAATGCATTTTGTCGTAATACTTCACGTAAGGTCGCAAGAAATGTTTTGTTGTATTATTTTAGAAATACTTTTGATAATAGTTGGGTAAATGTATACTGGGATTGAAGCGATGTGGCTTGGTAAACATTTTATTGCCTGTATAAAGGCTGATAATGGCTGAATATAAACAAAAGAATAATAAGGATTATGTCTCATACCTGACGGAGGTGTGAAAGGTTCTGTTTCCTTAAACTAGTTTGTCATGCATTTCTTTATTTCAACACATTTACAGGTAAATCCTAGTATTTTAAAATTGCGATTAATCATGATTAATCACGGTCCATGACTGTGATTAACACGTTTAAATTTTTGAATTGATTGACAGCACTAATATATAAATATATATATATTAGGGCTGTCAAACGATTAATCGCGATTAATCAGATCCAAAGTAAAAGTTTTTGTTTTACATAATATATGTGTGTGTACTGAGTATATTTATTATGTATATATAAATACACACACACACACACACACATTCATGTATATATTTAATAAAAATATGTTACGTTTATGTATTTAATATATTTATATATGAGTTAAATTATATGTATATAAATATATACATGTAAATATTTTCTAAATATATGTTATTTACACTATACACACACATTATGTAAACAAACTTTTATTTTGGATGCAATTAATCACGATTAATCGTTTGACAGCACACACACACACACACACACATATATATTGAGTCACTGCACATATATTTTTATATACCACATTTTATTTATTATACCTCATCTCATGCATTTAGCAGACGCTTTTATTCATTTTATAGTGTATTATTTAATTACATTTTATTTATTTACTTATTTGACAAAAATTAATGTTTTTTGTACAACAATTTATAATCTTTTATGCTTCAGTTGTTCTATATATATTGTTTTCTTCTTGTTGCTCAGGAAAGATAAAATGGTGGATATTGTAATGCAAACAATGCCTGCAGAGAGTGAAGTACATGTGGCCAGGAACTTTCTCACCAAGATTTTGCGAAGTTCAATGAGGTATAGTGCAGCTGTTGGCCTCTGTCTCGTGATCCCAGCCCTGCATGACCCTGTAGTGATCACCCATCGGCCGGTCCGTCCCGGCCAGACCCGAGTATCACATCCTTTGCCATGTGCGTCTTAGCTGTAGCTGTGCTGTTCACGTGCAAGATGGGGATTATATGCTTAAGCTGATTATCATGTGTCATTTTCACTGGCTTCTGTAGGACCTGTGAGCGTCAGTGCAGCATCTTCAGTGTTTCCTGCTGTCTTGTTGATGAGTGTTGATCATGTCAAAAATAAACAAATATTCTGCTTGTGTTTGTGTTGATCTGATTTCCCCCCTCCTTTTCCACCTTGCATGCATTTCAGGAAAAACCGCTTCAAAGGGTATGTCACTTGCTGCTAAATGAATGATTATCATGAAATTTTTATTCTACAAAAGGACTGCATTGTATTATTCACAATTCATGATATTTAAAATTAAAACCGATCTCTTGGAGCAGAAATATCCCTGTTATTCTGAATATAACTAACTTAGCTTATATAACTTAGTAGTATTAATTTTTTATTTGAAATAAAGTTTTTGCATTTTATTCTTTTATAATTCATACAAATATAATCCAACAGGCCTTTTAGACATAGAGCTGGTATTTAATATGGTAAAATTCATCATGTTTGTTTATCATATGTAGATTTAAATATATTTATCTAGTAATTGATAATATTATTAATTTCTATTTTTCTATTTCAAATGTTTATTTGTCCTTATTTTTAACCACTTGTTGTCAATTGTTGCTATTTCTAGAAGTCAGTAAGAGCTTTATTACCAAGTATGTTTACACACACAAGGAATTAGACGTGGCGACAGGAGCTTCCAGTGCAGAAGAGAGTATAGACATAGTGTAAACATACATGATAGTGCAGACATACATAGGAGTTAAGACAATAGAATAAAACCAAACTGGAAGAGCAGTCCGGAAGTTTCACAAAGCTCTAATTTAAAGCTAAAATTGATTAATTAGTAAAGTTTTCTATTTTTATTTCAGGAGGAATGAATCGTCATTTAGACCCCATTCATGGCACTCCGTTAAATCCACAGATAACCCCACCATCGACACCCCCAAATCTGAACCTAACCCTGTAGCTGACCCCACCTGGCAAACAAAATATGATGCAGGGTGAGATTCTGAGGGTTTATATGTAATTGATATAAATTGAACTCCAATCAACATCGTTAATTTGCTTTGTTTTGTACCAGGTCACCCTCAAAAGACTTCATCAGCTGTTGGGGACAGACCAATCTGCGACAAGCATCCTGCCAGTTCAGCTCTGTGGGAAATATGGAAAGTGTAGAGCCCTCACCTCACGCTTTCTCAAAAGAGCAGCCTTTATTGAGCAAACACAGTGGTGAAGCAGATCACCCAGTGATTGAGAGTGCCATCAGCAAACTATCAGCAAACAATTTCAAACCTACTACTGACCATAGTGCACCACGGGCTGTTGCTAGCACAGAAGGGATGTTTTATAGAGGCATTCCCAGTGATCTGGGAGTTCCCAATGACTGTCATAGATACCTACAAATCCCAATTGGCAATGGTGGACGAGTGAGTCCCAGCGTGGAGGAGCAAGCTAGCTCCAAATTCTCCTCCAATGGGAGATCCAACCATAGACCTGTGTGGCATATTCCTGAAAACAAGATTTCCACTACTCAAGCTCCTTCTCCACCCTTGCGTAGTGATAGTTTCACTGCCACCAGAGTTCATGAGAAGAGCTTGGTGGGATCGTTCCCTGAAGGACCTTCTGTTTATCCGCCACAGAAACCTCACTGCAGAGCTGTGGACCGACAGTTGGACGGGCATGAAGCGAGACACGGCTACAATCCACCTCCAAAGAAGGACTTTCGTCAGCCGTATCTTCCGGTTGAGGACTACCCTAATCAGGTAAACCCTACCAAACTCTTTTCCAAGTCAAGCACTGATGTTAGACAAGGCCAGAATCCATTTACATATGAACTTCAGCATCAGAGACAGCACAGCGATGATAGTACCTTTTCTACGTACCCCAACTCTTCATGTTCACCAGAGACCCAAAGTGTTGGGAGCTACTACCGAAGTCTTCAAGATTTGCCCACCAACACTGGCAGTCGAAACCAAACCAGAACCTCCATGGCCTTTGACCCTAACCATGAGGGCCAGGCTCATTTTCGGTACTACTGCATCACTGCCCAGCAGCCATCCTTGGAATCACCTATGCAGGGTTGGATGGGAGATGAACGGAGGTCTGAAACGGGAACCACCCAAGGTGCCACAAACAGAACCTTTGTTGGTTCTCAAAAGGTTGTGAAGACAAAGTATACCCAACCGTACCTCAGTGTACCTGAGAACAAGAGCTCCAACGGTTACAGCAAACAGGCCATCAGTCCTCCTCCATCTCAAGCCACGTCCCCTATACCAAATCATCTGATTTCAAAGTCCAGCTCCGGGGAAAGAGAGACTCCAAAGAAGAAAGATGGAGTTAAGCCGCAGCCTTCCAGGCCTGTACCAAATCACCATATGGAGCAGAAGAACTCTGTGTCCACTTACCACCCGGACAATCCATGGATCAGCAAGCAGGATCACAAGATCTGTCCACATAAGACACCCATGTTGCACTCTTTGGCCCAGGAGGGCAAGAAGATGGCAGAAAAATCAGTAACAGCCAAAGGAGGAAGTCAAGAATCAACTGATGCCATCGGTGGCAAACAGGGAAGACGGAGTGACCGTTATGCCACAACTCTACGCAACGAGATCCAACAGAAGAGGGCCCAGCTTCAGAAAAGCAGAAGTGCTGCTACCTTGACCTGCTCAAGTGAAGTTGAGGAGGACTCTGACATCTGGAAGTCCAATGAAACCTCTACATCATCATCTGATGGTTCCTTCACCAACACTTACAAGGATCATCTGAAGGAAGCCCAAGCCAAAGTTCTGAAGGCCACATCGTTTATGAGGAGAGACCTGGAGCTTCCTGGGAACGAAGTTCCCCTGGGTCAAATTCCGAAAAAACCTGGGCCTGTTCAAGGGCAAGTCACCCGCATTGGGGGGCGTAAAAGGTTTCCCATGGATAAAAAGATACATTCCTTCTCTGAACCGGACAAGATCAATGAATTAGGAGTTGAGGATAAGGCAGCTGGGTCCTTTGTGGACCGATGTAAGTTCTTCCAAGGTTCCTGCAAACCAGTTCTCCAAAAGCCCATTCCAAAGCAAACCCTGCTAAGCCCCACTGAAGACCACAGTGAGAGAAAGACTAGATTAGCTGGAGACAGTGAAAGCATCAGTCAGTCTCCCTTAAAACAAAGTAAATCAAGTCATGCTGACCTTAATACAGAAGAGCAACAACGGCTCGGTACATTTGCGGAATATGAAGCTACATGGAACATGCAGAAGAAGCCAGTGGAAAGAAGAACAACAGGCAGATATCGTTCAGCTGAAAACATCCTGGACTCAGGCTTGCAGGAATCCAACAGCACCGTGTGTGTTCATGAAAGATCCCGTTCCTCCCCTTCTGCTGACTTCTACGGACAGGTAAGAAGATTCTTTGTTTTGTCATGATACTGAAAATGTCTTTGGTCTACTTTTCATTAGATGCACCATGTTTTCTCTGCAGAAGCAGATGATTGAGAGGTTGTATTGTTTGGTAATAGTCATAAAGAGAATGCTGTTGGCTCATTGGATCAAACTGGGTGATATGATCTTTAAGAAGGACTAGTCTGTCCTTCAGGTAGAAGAATCTTTGGCATCTGTGTAAACGGATCCACATTTCTTTCAGAAAATCCCTCTGCCACCCAGAAAGTCTCCTGTTGAATTTCCGCCTGAACCCAAGGACCAACAGGAGACCCGTATCTCTAGGTTAGGATTTATTGTCTTTGCGAGCAATGTGAAATTATTACATTTTCAGTGATTTGCTAATGTACAGGCTGATAATTAGTGTGTTTTATTGTAATTTTAATATCACAGTGTATCCGAAAAAGAGCATGGTCCACTCAACATCTCCGAGCCTCTAAAATCCATCACACTGAACGTTCTGGAAAGTGATGTGGCGCCTGTTTCCTCCAACCAGAAACCCAGACTTGATGCCAAGCATTCTCCACCATTCTTCTCACATCATCTCCAGGTTCCAACGTCACAGCAACTGTTTCCTAAAAACAAAAATCCTGAACCGCAGAGGTCTGCCCAACCCAAACAGCTTGAAACTACATGCCCTTTCAGGGCCTCCCAGGAAGTTAGGGTTCAGACCTCTTCACCTGAGCCAACTCAAGTACCATGTTCTTCAGAACATCTGGAGAGAGACAAAAGCCCAGCCGCTGCACAAGAGGACAATCAGAGATCAGACACCGAGGGGATGTTATCACACTCTCTACATCTTTTAGGTCATTCCTCCATTTCTCCCAAGCAGAACATTGACCTGACGGTAACCTCAGCCAGCAGAACACGTTCTCCTTCTCCTCAGTTCTCTCCTCAGAGGCTCACAGATGAACCACCTGCAACTGTGCAAAAAAAGGATCCATGCAGGTAAGTAGAGGTTTAGATACTTCTAAGACAACAGGGGCTTTCGCACCAGAGGAACCTTTTTATAGTTCCTTGAACTATTACCGGAAGTACCTGCTTTTTGGCATATTCGCATCGCAGGAACTAGGAACGTTTTAGTTCTAGGAACTCCGTTTGGGGGAACTAAATTAGATCCTACTTCAGAGTAGTGTCTAAAACAGTTCTATAGGAACTATCAGTTATGTAAGTGTATGCTGATTGGTTGAACGCATACAAAACACCGGCTACCCAGCATTTTTAAAAATATTTACTCCATGAACATGGAAAACAGAAATAACGGCATTTACCTGTTGTCTGCAGCATTGTGTTCTTTTCTTAGCCTCGATGATGTGTAAAGGCCATTGAACACAGTCCGAATTTTTCGCATGTTGAAAAATAAATACGACCTGAATGGCAGTAACGTTTACACACTGCCTCCGAAACTTTCATCCGTCATAAAAAAACATTTGGATCGGGTTCAATTTTCTGCCTTTTTCGCATCTGGATTTATTTTTTGCAATGGATTAATTAATACGCATCGGACTCAGTGTGCAATGTTTCTGTGCATGACAAATTTTTAGGATGACGAATACGAAAAAATGCATCCGAAAATTGTGTGCAAGGACCTGCAAGTTGTCATAGGAGATTTCGTCTCTTAGCCCACTTTTTTGCTCTTTCAATCGCATAAATTGTGCATTTACCTTCTATCTCGATTATCATGAAACCCACAATGCAGCTGCAATCATGGTGTGCTCCATTCACCGGTTGTTGACATTTGTAAATGCTGCGCATAAAGACGCCTGCTGGCTAGTTCCTAGAACTACGCGGTGCGAAAGCTCCTAATAAGCTGTGGACGATTAATTGGCCTATATTTAGCCATTTTAAGATGATAATTGTCGCCAATTTTTGTTCCGTATTGCAGTAATAAGATGGAGGAAACATCAGAGCCAAACACTGCTGGGCGGAAGGTCCCAATACAGATCGTCTGTTCAGAAAACAGTTCAGAGAGAGAAAACCGAAACTATCCGCCACATGGTGAATCATCTGGAGGCTCTGAGGTTCCTAAAACTGGCCAACTCAAAAAACTAGATTCTCCAGAGCAATCTAAGTCGCCGTTTATTGCCTACACCCGCCCAGATCCAAGCAGAAATGCAGAACTTCAGACTGACAAGATGGTACTAGACAATAAAGTGCGGATGAGGAGCAATGGTGTGGGCGAACACTCAGAGGAGGACCTGAAACGAGAGGAGCTGGCCAGAGATATCATGGGGAAGGACAAGAGTCTGGTGGACATCTTGGATCAGAGTAAGATGAAGACAACCATGGATCTGATGGAGGGGATATTTCCACAGGGGGAGCAGCTCTTGGAGGGAGCGCAGCAGAGGAGGAAAGCAGCATCCAAACAGACATCCCCCAAAAATACACAACAGAGGTACACTGCCTGAGAATCTCACAAAAACATGTCCAGTCTTCACATTATGTAAATGACATTATATTGCATTTTTGGTAATGAGCATTATGGTAACAAATGTACTTAATGCAGAAAAGACAAAGATTGGTCCTAAAACATGATGCATTTAAAATATGATTTATGCATTTAAATTGATTTATGCAATGGATATGCATTTAAAATAATTTATTTTTCATTGTCAGTGTTACCTAAATGAATTGAATCCGTTCTAAATGAGTTTCATTGTTTGTTCTTTTAGTAGATCATCTGTCTTGTTCATGACACCAGTTACAGCTTTAGAGTGGAAAAACTGTACACTACTGCCCTCTATTGATACACACATATAGCATGTATAGTGTATTTGACTTTAAATCTGTGACTCTGTTTCATGTTTGAGAATCGTTAAGCTGTATTTATATAGGGATTTTTTTTTTTATTTCTGCAGGGTGGAGGACAATTTGGCATCATCAGTGTCATTAGTGAGCAGTTCGTCGTATTATAGCACATCTGCACCTAAAGCAGAGCTGCTCATAAAGATGAAGGACATGCAGGAGCACATGGAGGAACAGGATTCAGAGGATGAACTCGGTTATGACCTTTCTAGCAAGAAGGTACAAGATTTATGTCCATTTTGTTGCTTGGTTTTTACTTTTGTGTTGTACTGCTATCCCCGCCCACAGTGATTCTCATTGGTTGCTCCACATATGACACACATTCTGATTGGTTGTAACTTTAATATTTTTTGTTTTTGGTAAGAACAGAAAAAAAAAAAATTGCTGATTAGTTGATCTGGTAATGATCTGCTTATTTGTCATGCTTGTACATAAATGAAAGATGTCAGATTTCTGCACTCAGTCATTTTGAGTGCAGAACATTTTGCACTATTTACAAACATTTTGCACTATTTACAACATTTCACAAACATATTACACTGTTTACAACATTTTACAAACATTTTATGCTATTTGCAACATTGTACAAACATTTACAAACATTTTACGCTATTTACAACATTTTACAGTTTACATTTTACAAACATTTTGCAGTTTTTACATAATTTTACAAACATTTTACACTATATTTTACAAATATTTACAAATATGTTATGCTGTTTACAACATTTTACAAACATTATGGTATTTACAACATTTTACAAACATTTACAATAATTTTACAGTTTACATTTTTCAATAAGTCTCCATCATTTATAACATTTAACATCATTTTACAAACATTTTACACTATTTACAACATTTTACAAACATTTTACACTATTTAAATTTCAGTACAGATTGTATTCTGTATATTACTATATGACAAATAAAAATATTGAAAATCTTTCAAAAAGTTTAAAATCATGGCATAGTATATAATTAGTTATTTGCATCTATGACATATTCTGATTTGTTGTAACTTTGTCACTTTGTTCATAATTTTTGCTTTGTGTAAGAACAGAAAAAATAGTTGATTAGTTGATCTGATAATAATCTGCATGTTTGTCATTGATGCATAAATGAATCACTTTGAGTGCAGAACATTTTACACTATTTACAACATTTTTCAAACATTTACAAACGTTTTACACTATTTGCATTTCAGTTCAGGTTATATTCTGTACATAACTGTATATGTCAAATAAAAATATTGAACTTTTTTTTTTATTTAAATTGTGGAATAGTATATAATTATTTGCATCTGTTTGATTTTATTTAAATAAACATATTTTCAAAATGCATTTATTCTGATTGCTTAAAATCCGCATAAATGCATTAAGTATAAAAACAACTCTATTTATCCTGTTAAGCAGCTCTGCACTAATAACACATTCTGTCAGATTTGTAATATATCTCAGTTAAGTTCTTTAAAGGGATAGTTCACCCAAAAATGAAAATTATGTCATTAATTACTCACCCTCATGCCGTTCCAAACCTGTAAGACCTTCGTTCATCTTCAGAACACAAATTAAGATATTTTTGGGTGAAGAATCCCTTTAAGTGTGTCTTGTCATTTCTGTCTGTCTGCAGCAAGAGTTGATTGACAGCCTAAGTAAGAAGCTGCAGGTGTTACGACAGGTGCGTGAAAGCCTGCAGGAGGACATGCAGGACAATAACGTTCTGGGAGACGAAGTGGAGGCCACCGTACAGACTGTCTGCAAACCCAACGAGCTGGAGAAGTTTCGCATGTTCGTCGGCGACCTGGACAAGGTGGTCAGTCTGCTGCTGTCGCTGTCCGGTCGACTGGCCCGCGTGGAAAACGCCCTGAACAACCTGGAGGAGGGAATATCAGTGGACGAGAAGGTATAAACGAGATGCACGTGAAATATTATTTTCATTTTCTTTTGTTTCATCATCCAGTTTGTTTGAGTTCTGTCAAAGAACATGAGAATAATGTTTCTAAATTCAATTTTATATGATGGAACTGCACTGTATCAGTCAAACGTCACATTTCACAAAAGTTACAAAAAGTACATTTCGCCCGAGAAATGTGAGAAAGTATAAATGAAATGCGTGTGAAATATTATTTTTTTCCTTTTGTTTCATACAGAGCCAAGCAAATGACATACGGACAAAAGATCCGTTAAGAATCCGTTCCCACTACTTATTAATCAGTTCCCTCGTTTCGTAAAACGTAGCCATATTGTACTAGTTTGTACCTTCATTTTAGTAAATTGGGGTCAGGTTGTACTAATTAGTTTCCCTCATTTTAATAAATGAAGGCCATGTTGTACCGATTTGTCCCTTCATTTTAGGAAATCATGGCCATAATGTACTAATTCGTTCCCATATTTTAGTAAATCGTTGTCATGTTGTAGTAATTTGTTCTCTTATTTTAACAATTCGTAGCCTCATAGTACTAATTCGTTCCCTCGTTTAGTAAATCGTAGCATGTAATACTAATTTGTTACATTGATTTAGTGAATATCGGCCACTTTGTACTAATTTGTTTACTCGCTTTAGTAAATCATGGCCATGTTGTACTAATTTGTTTCGTTTTAGTAAATTGTTGCTACGTCATAATTTGTTCCCTCGTTTTAACAAATCGTAGCTATGTTATACTAAATTGTTCCCTTGATTTAGTGAATATTGGCCACTTTGTCCTTATTTGTTTACTCGCATTAGTAAATCATGGCCACGTTGTGCTAATTTGTCCATTCATTTTATTAAATTGTAGCCATGTTGTACTAATTTGTTTCTTCATTTTAGCAAATTGTAACCACATAGTACTAATTCATTCCCTTGTTTTAGTAAATCGTAGCATGTAATACTAATTTGTTCCCTTGATTTAGTGAATATCGGTCACTTTGTCCTAATTTTTCTTTGCATTAGTAAATTGTAGCCATGTTGTACTAATTTGTGTTTTCGTTTCAGTAAATTGTTGCTATGTTATAATAATTTGTTCCCTCGTTTTAGTAAATTGTAGCATGTAATACTAATTTGTTACATTGATTTAGTGAATATTGGCCACTTTGCCCTAATTTGTTTCTTCATTTTAGCAAATTGTAGCCATGTTGTACTAAATTGTTCCCTTGATTTAGTGAATATTGGCCACTTTGTCCTAATTTGTTTCTTTGCGTTAATAAATTGTGGCTACGTCATAATAATTTGTTCCCTCGTTTTAGTAAATTGTAGCATGTAATACTAATTTGTTACATTGATTTAGTGAATATTGGCCACTTTGCCCTAATTTGTTTACTCTCTTTAGTAAATTGTAGCCATGTTGTGCTAATTTGTTTCTTCATTTTAGCAAATTGTAACCACATAGTACTAATTCGTTCGCTCATTTTAGTAAATTGTAGCATGTAATACTAATTTGTTCCCTTGATTTAGTAAATATTGGCCACTTTGTCCTAATTTGTTTCTTTGCGTTAATAAATTGTTGCTACGTTATAATAATTTGTGTTTTTGTTTAAGTAAATTGTTGCTATGTTATAATAATTTGTTCCCTCGTTTTAATAAATCGTAGTCATGTTGTACTAATTCGTTCCCTCGTTTTAGTAAATTGTGGCCACATTGTTAAAAAACATGAAATTAATGTCTTTATGATCAAAAGCTTGGAGATATTTGACTGAATTAGTCCTAATTTGACATGCAGTTATTAGTTCTATCAGACAGAAAAAAACACGTTTATGAATGTTTTGTACAGTAAACGATTCTCGTGTGTCATACTTTCAGCACACTTTGACTGAAAAACGCAAACTGCTGATTCGCCAGCACGAAGACGCCAAAGAGTTAAAGGAGAACTTGGACCGAAGGGAACGTCTGGTTTATGAGATTCTGGCCAGTCACCTCAGCGAAGAGCGTCTCGCAGACTACCGGCACTTCGTCAAAATGAAGTCAGCGCTCATTATTGAGCAGCGTAAACTGGAGGATAAGATCAAACTGGGTGAAGAGCAGCTCAAATGTCTGAAGGACAGTCTGCCGCTGGACCAGAGACTGCTGTACTGAACCATTCTGGACTGGTCTAGACCGGACTGGACTCTCAGACTCTTGAAGTATTTGATATCTGCTTGTGTGCATTGGATAGATTTATTACCATGAACACAAAATCATTCTTATATCAGTTCTGCGCTTTTCATTGATTCCAGTTTTCTTTAATATAGAATTTTAGTGAATTCATGCTTTGAATCCGCTCGTGTTTTCAGGGATGTGCCGTATAAAAATATCTCCTGTTTTTTAAAGGATCTTATGAAGTTTTTTCTACCTGTATATTGTACACGTTTAATTTATTTTGGTGCGGAAAGCTAATGGTGCTATTAACTGAAAGGATAGATCTGCTGATTCTTGACTAGATCCTCACTGAAAGCTGTTGTACTCATTTTCATGTAAATGTTTTACACTTTTCTGTTTGTTATTCAATGCAATTGAAATGCACCATCATTAATAGGAAGGGAGGTTAATAGTATCTCTACTCATATGAACCTGTATAATTTGTGATATACTGTTTGTAAACACGCTTGCAGTGCACTTCTGCTGCAATAGATTGGAATAAAAATAAAAATATATAAATATATTGCAACTTTCGTTGTAGCTCTTCATAGTTATGGATGGGATCCAGTTAATTTATCTGTCTGATATCACACTTGCTCCAAGGAAATGATTCATAAATATTTGCTGTAAACTAGAAGATAATGAAGTTACTTCATGACGCGTTCAGGAGCCTCACCCACCCTCATGATTTTATTATATTTATGAGTCACTGTGTTTTCCAATATGAGGCGAGTGATCTCAGATTCCTCATTGTTTGATTTTATGATGTTGACAGTGATCATAAGCCACGGTCAATCATTCACAGGAACATATTCACCAGCTTATTTGCCCAGGCTTTCTGAGCAACAGGAAGTTGAGTTTCAGACGGTTTCCAGTCCAACGGCGAGCGCTGAAGATGAAGGAAATGCTGAGCGAAGATTCACATCGAGAGAAACTCACGGATCAGTGGGTGCTGATATGGTAATATGATCATTTTATACTTTTCATTATAATTTATTTGTAACTTTAATAAGATTTGATGCATATTTATTGGAAATAATATTTTGAGATGTCCATAAAGAGCTTGAAAAAAAAAAAAAAAAAGAAGAATGACAATGTTTGAAAGTCAGTTTTATATAAAGTCAGTCTGAGTTGTAAATATGAAATGCAAAACGGTGAAGTATCACGTCTCGTTGTAATATATGACAGAAAACAGTCTGTTATGTGATAGGAATATGCAAATAAGGGGCTTATGTAAAATAATCATATTCATATGTATATTTGCACTACCCCATTCAGTTTGGAAGGAAATTAGTACTTTTATTCATCATTTAATTGATCAAAAGTGTCATTTATAATGTTACAAAAGTTTTTTTCAAATCAGCATATTAGAATGATTTCTAATCATTAAAAGGATCATGTCACCTGAAAACAGAAGTGACACCGAAGACTGGAGTAATGATGCTGAAAATACCGCTTTGATCACAGAAATAAATTACATTTCAACAGATATTCACAAAGAAAACAGATATTTTAAATTGTAATATTATTTCACAATATTACTCTTTATATATAAATTTATTTATTATTTTTAATCAAATAAATGCAGCTTTGGTGAGCAAAAGAGACTTCTTACATCAACAATGTAACTGAATACTAATTAAGGGTGTAAATGGAAACAAAATAAATAATAAGAAAGGCCAAAAAATCAAACTTGATTAAGGGGCTGTGAGCCAAAAATAAATATTATATTATATTATATTATATTATATTATATTATATTATATTATATTATATTATATTATATTATATTTAAATTAATATAAACATATATTAAGTTTTATATATATATATATATATATATATATATATATATATATATATATATATATATATATATATATATATATATATATATATATTAAATCAGATTCACTTATATTGTCTTTTGAATTTCAATGAAAAAGAAAGTTAAAACAAAATATAAATTAGAAATGAAGATTCTTATGCTTTAATGCCATATTTCCTCCCCCCTGCTTTTATGATATGATAAGGCGGGCCAAATCAAAGGTCATCCAGGGCCAAATTTGGCCTGCTTTTCGACGATTTAATGGGTGAAAAATTGAATAGTAACTGTGACCTAAATTGTGACAGCACCTACTTTCTGTGTCCATTTTAATCTAATTTAATTATTCATAATTCTTAATGCAAAACAGGGTGATGGACCTGTTATTTGAGCTTTAGGTGAAGTATTACATTTCTGTTTGGTTTCTGAAACATAAGCAACAGGAAGTTGGTGATCTAAACTGAATCTCTGTGTTTCTCTCTCTCTCAGAGGGATGTCTGAGAGCTTTGTTTGCAAGGTTTCTTAGAGACGGCATTGGTTAGTAAAACCCACAACAAGCAATCAACTCCATACAGACCTGTACACACCTTCAACCACTTCAGAGAGACGAGGCTCTTCACGATGGATCTTATCCAGGAGGAAACCGCGGTTTGAGACCGGAAGTCATGCCTTACCTCGTCCACACGGCTCACGCGCAGACCGTTGCGCTCTGGTTTGGGACGATCGGTTGGACGCTCGTTATCGTTAGCGTCGGGCTGGTGGAGTGGAGAGTTTGGGAAGTGTCCGATTTGTCGGTCATCACCTCTGGATTGGCTTGGGTTGGTATTTGGAGAGTGTGTTTTTATAGCCACGCTCCGATTTTATCCAACAACGAGATCATGTTCTGTCAGCGGATTCGTTTGTCGGAGTCGTTCGCGCCACCGGAAATCATCGCGGCGCAGGTGCTGATGCTAGTTTCTCTGATTCTCGGATTGGCGGGAAACGCCAGCGTCCTTTACGGCCTCAGGAACATTTACTTCGGATTAAACAAGTTCAAACCCATCAGACTGGCGTTTTCTTTTGGTGGGGTTTTGCTTATTCTTACCGGAGCTTCTGCGCTTGTTCCCGTGTGCTGGAATCTCAATTCCGTTGTTAACAATCAGACTATATCGTTCCCGGCGGAGTTTCTCATGCCATCGGCTCCGGTGAACCAGTCCATCGGACCTGGTATCATCGTGGGGATTTTTGCATCCATCCTGCTGGTTTTTAGCGGGATGGTCTTTCTGTCCTACAGGGTCCCGGTCGTGCTGGAGCCCAAAGTGAGGCCGCTCCGGCCCGGAGAAGGTGCATCCCATGTGAACCTACAGGGAATTGACAATCCAGCTTTCCAAAGCCGAGATGTGTGAGACTGTGCAGTCCTAATTACTGATAAAGCATGCATCCAAATGCATGAATGTAGGTATCCAAGGTATATTTTTTATATATCTAATAACTATGTGGAATTCAAATATTAGACAAAATCGGTGCTTTAATTTTCTCTGTGTCTGAGAACAACGTTTCATATAGCAGTATACATTCACCTATACCTACATTCATGCATTTGGAAGACACTTTTATACAAAGCGACTTTATCAGTAATTACCATACTGTGTTTATTTCAGGCCCCTGAAGGCCCTTTGCGTAACTATTACTGTACAAACACCCCTCGATCCCATAATAGCCACAATTAAATAGCCGAATTAAAACTAATAATTGCATTAAGTATTATAAATACATTTAGGCCTATCATAATGTGCAAACAATACTGTATAATAATTCTGGCTTGTTGCCACATTAAATTTTAAGCGGAGTTCTGTGTGTAAATATAGCGATTATTATCAATAGTTGTAGATGTATTGAAGCTCATGCAGAAGTCGCTTTAAAAAAAAAACACGGATAAGTTGCATCTGTGTATAAATAACATTTTATTATTACATTCAGAGATCATGTAAAATTGCGGTAAATTAAACGAAACATTATAAACGCTGTTAACAGATTATAGTTCCTCTCACTCCACAACAAATCCTTTAAATGTAACGGTATTCAGAACACAAGAGGAATTAAAAATATTATAAAACAAACTATTTTTTTCATAAGTATATAAGCCTATTTTTTTTTTTAATAAAGCTAAGGGACTGAAGTTCCTCTTTCATTCATTTGCACGTTTTGCGTGCGTGATGTTAATTGCATTATGTGATTCATTATATGTTGTAGCACATTTCAAATGATAAAATACGTCATTACAGAAAACATGGTATGGCGCATGCACTGTAAAAGACTTGAAATGTGAAATTCAACTTAATTTTTAAAGTTGGATTAATATAATTTATGCTGAAATTATTTATGTACAACCAAGCTGATTATACTTTAAAGGGGTCATCGGATGCAAAATTCACTTCACAAGTTGTTTGAACATAAATGTGTGTTGGAAGTGTGTGTACACATCCATCCTATAATGATAAAAATCCACCCAGTGTTTTTTTTAAAATCCCCTTTCTCAAATCAGGCTGTTCTGAGATTCCTGTCAGAATGACGTAGTTCTACACAAGCCCCTCCCACAATAATTGATTGACAAGCCCGTCTTACCTTAGACCCGCCCTCAGTGAGCTGAGAGCTGTCCGCCTCCGGTGCAGGGAAGATAAAGCGTTAGAGGTGTTTTGTTGTTGTTTGCGGCTAAAGTAAACAGTACTGCTTGTCACCCCACTGAAGAGAGGGGCGGGGTCAGCAGAGCTCATTAGCATTTAAAGCAACATGGACTAAAATGGCTTGCTCAAAACAGAGCTGATTTTGACAGGGTAAAAAGGTGTTTTTTACACTACCATTGAAAAATTTTAACCATGTTATGTTATAGACTTTTCATTAAGACCCTAAAGAATCATATCAACTTGTGGAAAATGGGCATCCGATGACCCCTTTAAAAAAAATTAAGGCAGCAAGCAACTGAACCTAAGTTTTTAATTAAAAACAGGTGGAATTTATATATATATGTGTATATATATATATATATATATATATATATATATATATATATATATATTTTTTTTTTTATTTTTTATTTTTTTGTGTGTGTGTGTGTAATTTATTTGAATTGTTAAACGGGTCTGTCATTATTCACAGCTCTGTTACTGTATACTGTTATATGAAGCACTGATTTTGTATAATATTTGAATTTCACAAAGTTATTATAAAAATATACCTTAGATACCATGCATTTGGAAGACACTTTGATCCAAAGTGACTTTGCATTTAAATAATAGATTTTGATCAGTTCATGCTTTCACTGGAAATTAAACCAATGACCTTGGCATTGCTATAGCGGCATGCTTCCTTTGAGCTATATTAATATATATTTTTAAAATTACTTGATGTTATTGAACATGTGAGGTAGTAAAAAGTAAACCAGAGGAGTGTGAGATCAGTCTGCTATCTGAATATAAACCTAAAGTCAGGAGCAGAACTGACTGTAGGAAACACTTCATTACTGTAAGAAGAATATAAAGGCTCGGACAGGGAATTATGAGTCAGACTGTAATCCTGATGATTAAGTCAATGAAGGAATTAAAGGGATTATTTCCTTTATCTTGTTCTGCTTGATCCTGCAAGGACAGCGTAATCTCAGGTAATAAGTCATTTATTTTTTTAGCATTATTGTTGATTTATATGATTGCTGTGTAAGAAGCTTCACATGGATATAAGCTGAGAGACCAGATTCATTATTTGTTTTGATCGAGGTTTTATGCACTGAAACTTTGTACTTCATTAGTGATAAGCAAGTTGATAGTATGCTACTATGTACTACAATGAGATTAAATTGAGTTTAGTGCCACAGGCCTCCGTTACACATTGTGTACTTGTGCACTACTGATCAAAGGTTTGGAATAATTATGATTTTTTTAATGTTTTTGAAAAAGTCTCTGTTCGCCAAGACTGCATTTGATCAAAAATACTGTAAAAACAGCCAAACTCTGAAATTTTATTACAATTTAAATGATGTTTTTGATTGCAATATATAATAAAATGTAATTTATTTCTGTGATGTGCAGCTGTATTTTCAGCATCATTACTCCAGTCTTCAGTATCACATGATCTTCAGAAATCATACTGATTTGCTGCTCAAGTCTAATCAATTGTTACTAATTTTTATAAATTATTATTAATAACGTTTCTTATTATTTTCAGTGTTGAAAATAGTTCTTGCTGCTTTATATTTTTCTCAGGATTCTTTGGTGAATAGAAGGTTCAATGAATAGCATTTGTTTGAAATTGAAACTTTTTGTAACATTATAAATGTCTTTACTCTCACTTTGGATCAATTTAATGCATCAGTGTTAAATAACAATAATAGCCTTATATTTCACAATTTTTACTGTCTTTTTTGATCAATTAAATGCTCCCTTGGTGAACAGAAGAGACTTCTTTCATAAAACAAATCTTACCAACTCCAAAATTAGTGTAGTGTAGCTATTCATAAACACACTTCATTCTTTGAAAAAGTGAAATTTTAACCCATAAAACCGCACAGATGCATGCTATGAAATGTTAAAGCGCTATGGGATGCTCTAATTGTGCTTTCTCATACTGATCACTTAATAAGATCCCAAGATCTTAATTAGCTCATTTAAGTGTTTGATTATAGGGTTAACACTGTGGTGGATCTCTTGAGCATCCTTGGTGCAGGAAGCTGAACTTGCGTCATCGAGTCTCTGGCTTCGGTCCACGGCTGTAGGTGTGGATCTCTCATCTCGACCCTCGGAGACCCGGCTCATGTGAACCGGAGCGGAGGATGGCAGTGGCAGGGCACGTGAAACGCTCTGCAGACGATCACTGCACTAATTGTTCAGATGGAAGTGCAGTCTGTGCCAAAGCAGTTCTCTCTGAGCTCCACATTGTGCCAAGACCGACAGCAGCAGAACAAAAGGCCTCTCTCACGCGCTGGAGCAGCAGTAAACACACATTTCTGCTCAGTGTGGAAGATTGTTTCAAAACTAACTTTAATTTTTTTTTTTTCTCTTACAGTCAATTGCAAATTTATATCTCACAAGTCTGAGTTTATAAATGTTTGAGTTTATATCTCGCAATTCTGATTCTTGTTTTCAGAATAAAAAATTACAACTTTTTGTCTCAGTTCTGACTTTTTTTTTTTTTTTTTTTTGCAAATGCAAGCTTATTTGTCAAAATGTACACTTTTCTTTATATCTTGCAGTTGCGAGTTAACATCTTGCAATTCTGAGGGGGAAAAAAAATCAGAATTGTGAGATATAAACTTGGAATTGTGAGAAGTCATATCACAAAATTGTGAGATAATAACTAATAATTACCTATATAGTTTTAACCCAACAAGTTAAAATTAAATAATAATTCTGATGTTATATCATGCAATTTTGACTTTTTTTTTTTTTGTTTGTTTTTTCAGAAATCTGAGTCTATATTTCACAATTGAGAGTTAACATTTTGCAATTCTGAGAAAGAAAGTTGTGAATTATTAACTCAGAATTGCAAGATAAATTCTGAGTTTATATCTCACAGTATATATCTCACTTTTTTCCTTGCAATTGTGAGAATTTTTTCTCTGAATTGTGAAATATGAACTCAGAATTGCAAGAAAAAGTGAGATAAAACATTGCCCTTTTTTTAATTCCACGGCAAAAATAGGTTTCCATTCAGAAATGAAATAAAACTGATTTAAGCAGGTTAATATATTTAGCATCAATCAAATTTGTTTGTTTCATACATTTTAACTTTCTGAATATTGCTTGTTCCACAGTTTTAGTTCATGCTTTTTAACTGAATAAATGTAATTATTTTTTTCCACAATGAACAGATTCATACTGATTCTAAGCAATTTGAATAAATGCATTTTGATAATTTGCTGATTTTTTTGAGGTCTGAAATCTGACCCGCTTCATTTCTGCATAACTGACAAATATGCATCACATTAAGTTTATTAGTTTATGTTCAAACTGTGTAATCCAAATTTAATATGCAATTCAAATACATAAATATCAAACTAATGCCTAAATATTTTTAGCAATAGGAATTCTTTAATGGGACTTTCATCCATACGGCTGATTATCATAAAGGAAGTGGGCAGGAAGCGGTCGACACCATGTGCTCCTGATAGTGAACAAACCTTTGTATGTAAAGATGGGAAGATTAGCATACAAAGTCATAATGAGTCCATTGTGGAAAGCCAACAATGAGAACTTTGATTAGACGGCATGAACCCGGGCCGATGGACACGGACACTCAGCGGTTAAAACACTTCAGACGAGAAGCTGAAGGGATTTAGAAAGATGATCAAAGACACATTCCTCATGAAGAACATTGTGCTGTTACGGGCTCCGATCCATCAGGACACTTCAGAGATCACACACTCTGGATTTATCTGGTATAATAATTGTCTTATGCAATGCAATTTTGTTTCAGTGAAGATAACTGAAGGTCATCCATCACTTTCACTGAAGAACGTGTATTAATAACACTGTTTCTTTCGAGTTATATTGCAAACTAAAATTAAAACTAACGGGCACATCAACCCGTGTTTGAATAGATTATGCATATTTCATCATCACATTGTCTATTTTACACCTGTTTGTCTCTGTAAATCAGGACGTTTCAGCTCTTGCTTTTCAGTACCACAATTCATAATTATATTTTTGAACTTAAAATGTACAGTTAATAGGGAGTTCAAAAGTCTGAGAGGAACACATTGAAAATCTGTTTAAACTTGGAAATAAAGTTTTTAGAGTTTGAAAAAAAATTGTAAAATGAAGATTTTTTTTTTCATTTTTCATGTAGTACAAATGAAATCCGTACGTGAAAAACCACTAAAAATCTGATTAAAAGAGAAAAATGCAAAATAAATAAATACTGCAAAAAAGCAGTTTCAACTCTTGCTTTTCAGCAGCACAGTTGTTTTTAGATTTTTTTTTTATTATTTATTTACTTTTTAAAACAACAATATTAATATGCAAGGAAGTTCAAACGTCTGAGAGGAACATACAATTCTATTTAAAGTTGCAAATGTTCAATAAAAAAAAAAATCATTATGATGCAAAATGGTGTTCAATTCTCCACTGTTTCTAAGTCACTATCAAACATAAAAACTTTATTATAATATATATATATTTTTCTCTTTTGAGCAGGTAACTCTTTTTTTAATGCAAGTAAAGAATGTGAAATGTTTGCATGTGCCAAATACTGAATCCCTTATTATGCCCTATTTATTATAACACATGAATAAAATTGCATTAAAGAAATTCAATGCAAAAAAGCCTTTTCTCAGACCTTTGAACCCCACTAAATCTATTTTAAAATATTCTTTCTTATGAGCCTCACAAGTAATATTATCATAAATATGCATATGTTACAACATAGGCTACCACAACATATTTTTGTGAAAACTCACATTTGGTAAGCACAAAAAACTCTTCATCTCTTCACACCTATCACGAGACAAACATTCAGCTGATTTATTGACTGATCATCAACTCTGACACTTTGCTTTGACATTTCAGAGAACACAAAGTATAATATAATCTTCCTCTCATTAAATAACTCTCTTTTAAATATAAAAAACACACTTGCATCTGGTTTTCATTTGGATAATTAGCATAAAATTGTCTCTAATAAATGACCTCGTAGTCATAAAAACCTAAGTTGCACTTTCTCGGAAAGTTTGCATCATTTGTTTCCACGATTAGTAGTGGTTTCATTAGAATCACATTCACGTGCAGATTTGGGTTTGAGCTTATAAAATGATTCACAAAATGATTTGTAATCAAAAAAATGAAGTCTAATCTGCCCAAAAACTAAAAACAGCAGCATTATATTTACAATCTTTGAATATATCTGATCATATCAGTGCAAAACGCAAAAGATTAGTTGAAGCAAACTGTGTGTTCATTAATAATCTCACACATATTCTGTCCTCCCGCGTGGAGAGCGTTCTGGACGCGTCATTCGAGCTCTGTTTAGCGCTATAGACTGGTGTAGCGAACACCTTTCGTCTTGCATAAACAAGCAAGAAGTGACCAACAAGAAACCAGCCGCCAAATGCAAAAACCCAGCCGCCCAGCCGAGGAAAAGCGCATCTCCGAACTCCCACCGAGGAACCACGCTCGGCACGCTTTCATCGAAGAACCGGAGAACCGTCAGATGTGCCACATACGAGACAGGCACGAGACCGAGGACACCTGCGACGATGCTAAAGATCCCGCCGAGCATCTTCAAGGTTCTTTTGGCTTCGAAGCTCTCCGTGCGTCTGCAGCTGTTCACCAGGTTGATGCCCGGGATGGCGCATAACAGACCGATCAAACCCGTCGCCACAGCGGTGCACATCAGGATTCGGGCCAGTCGGATGTCCGATGGGAGACCCAGAAGTGAGTTGTACGGGATGCATTCGGTCATCCCAAAATCCTGGACCACGCAGGTTTCCCACAATCCCAGCTGGAAGCTCTCGGTGGGCAGGAGCTCGGTGGAAAGTGTGAGCCATTGCGGCATCATGAGGGTGACCAGCGAACACAAGCAGGCGAACAGCGAGAAAAACAGACCCAGCAGCTCCAGAGTCCATAATCCAGGGTCCATGACCACTGCTCTCCTCCTCCTCCTCCCTGTCTACTAGTTAGTAGACTGAGAAGCGCAGAGAGCTGACAGCAGTCTGCGGCGATATAGAGCCGCGCGTCATCTCGGGATGGGTGGGCAGAAGCCTGATCTCTCTCAGCATAGACACGCGAACAACAGCAGCATTCACTGTTACTTCAAAAAATTACAATATGGCATTAACTTTCTCACAATTCGGACTTTTTTTTCTTCTTCTCACAATTGCAAGTAGACTTATCTGGCAATTCTAACTTTTTTTGAACTGCTTGATACAAACTTGCAATTCAATTTTTTTTTTAACTGCCCGATACAAACTTATAATTCTCACTTTTTTTGAACTGCCTGATACAAACTTGCAATTCAATTTTTTTTAACTGCCCGATACAAACTTGCAATTCAATTTTTTTTAACTGCCCGATACAAACTTGCAATTCAATTTTTTTTAACTGCCCGATACAAACTTACAATTCTGACTTTTTTTGAACTGCCTGATACAAACTTGCAATTCAATTTTTTTAACTGCCCGATACAAACTTACAATTCTGACTTTTTTTGAACTGCCTGATACAAACTGTAAACTGTAAATACATGTAAATATTTTCAAAATATATACTGAATGTGTGTGAATTTATATATACATAATAAATATACACAGTACTCATATACATATTATGTAAATAAAAACTTTTATTTTGGATGCGATTAATCATTTGACAGCACTAAATTAAACAAACGTTTTCAGTACAAATAAGCAAAAGTCAAGCTGCGATACCAAACAGGACCACAAGGAGACGCCAAAGACCACTAAACCGCCTGCCTGTACTACTGCGGATCCATTCAGAATCACTAAACCCCTGACCACCATATAATCTGAAACACCTTCAGCCAGCATCCATTATAAAACACTGGTGCTTTTAACCCTCTGGGGTCTGAGGTGATTTTGGGGCCCTTGAGATGTTTTGACATTCAATCACATTTGTGCTTATTTCAGCTACTTATAACATACTATTGGCCAACATGTAATTTTTTTTTGCATTCAGCACAAACTGTGATGAAATAATATGTGAGCAAGATGGATGTACATGGTTGCATTTTTTTAGAAAAAAAAAAAAAAGATTATACGTGGATAGTACGTTTTGGGGGGAAAGATGTAGCTGAAATAAGGCCATAAAAACTAAGCATCATGTTTACACATGGCACACAACGCTCTGCACTTACTCCCCATTTCTCTCAGCATGCGGACAGGAGAGCTCTCAGTCAATAAATGAGAAAACAAAGTAACTGGTGTGACATATTTGAAAAAGTAACTCAGATATTTTCTTGTTAATTAAAAAGTAATGCATTACTTTACTAGTTACTTTGGGAAAGTAATCTGATTATGTAACTCACTTTACTTGTAAGTAATTACAGTTACTGAGAAAAAAAATGTGTAATTAAATTACAGTTAGGCCTGCTTATGAAAATGTTAATGACTACAAAGGCGGTTACATCTGAATTTTTTTACACACACACACACACACACACACACACACACACACACACACACACACACACACACACACACACACACACACACACACACACACACACACACACACACACACACAGATTTAATTGATTTCTTTCCTAAATTGCAGTCTAAAATATGAGACGCCAGTGTTTCAGGAGTTTAGGACACAGAATTGAACACATGCTGATTTAATAACTGTTATATTTCCTATTTGGGTTTATCTATAAGCTTTAATTTTTATTTAAGATTAACTGTTCTTTTTCCAAGGCATTGTTAGATTGTTGCAGTGTTTCCTGTCATAGTTATGCAAATATTTGATTTCAAAACCATTCACAGCTATTAAACTATTTCTTGTTATGATTTTAAATCTGTATTGCACCTCAGAACAATCTCAAAGTAAAAAGAGGTGCTAAAGTCTATGCTTTAAATGAAATTATAATGATCTAAATTCAAGTGATGAAGTCTGATAGTAATCAGCGTTGAGTTCTACTGTAAGGTTAACCCTGCCTGCTTTAAATGTTTCAAAATGATAAAGTCAAAAACATTAGAAATTTAGAAAAGTACAATACAAGAAGAACATCTTAATGTTGGCCTTAATGTTGGCCTCTCCAGAATAAAATGATACTGTAAATGTCTTCGACGTATAGTCAAAAGCATAGTATGCTTTAATGCTTACCAAAAGTCTGAACACTGAACTATTGCATGTGTCAGGTGTTACAAGTTCTCAAGTTCGTGTAATTATGAGTTCAAAGATGTGAACGATTTATACAAGGTGGTATCTCGTAATTAAGGTAATTACAACATGGTGTGAACGCACCTTTTGTTTCGTATCACAATTGATTCACATGAGCAGAGTGAGAGCGTGAGACAGAGCCTGGAAGCATGTCTCACGCCAAATGCATGAACCACATACAGTATATATATTATATGTATGTGTGTGTGCGTGTGTGTGTGTGTGTGTGTGTATTATATGCCAGTAGTGTTTGGGAGCTGAACATGAAAGCTGAAGTTTGAGAAGGAAAAATACTTTCAGATAAAACTCTCCCACGCTGCTCAGACAATGGTTCACATGTTCAAAAGACTTGAATTAGGTCTTTCATTTAGTTTAGAAGAAGGCTTGATGACTTTCAGTTAACTCAGGATCACAAAGAGGTCAAGAACTTCAAACAACTGACATGGTATCTTTTCCTCCAAATTACCAGACTACAGAAAAATATATGAAAAAAAATATAAAAATGGATTTAAAAATCTTTCAAACAGGGGCGTAGATTTTAGTATGGACGCTATGACATGTCCTTACTACATTGTCCCTAGAAATAATTTTGATCAAACAATTAATTATATGTGTATGTAAGCACTGGTGTTGTAATTTTGGCCGCATCTCAAACAGGTCACACCATTGATATTACCTGAGAAGTTAAAGAAATACACTAATACATGTGTGGAGTATAAGAACATATAAGAGCCGAAGTGTTTGACACATACGAGCAGAGTTCAGCTGAATGCTAAAATTAAGCTTCTTTAACTTTCATCATACTTTTTTTCTTAATTCAGTTTATATCATAAAACTAGCGAGCCAATTGAAGTATATGTTGAAGTTTCCATTGTGCAGAAGAGTAGAGCTTATGGTTAAAACATCAAGCCTTGTTCAGTGAGCAGCTTTGCTTGCACTACTGCAGTATTACCAGTATTTTACATGATTTATTCAGGTGGATTCCATAAAAAAAAAAAAAAAAAAAAAAAAACAAGCCTTAAAAACTACTCAAGATATTATGTGTAATATTGTTACCATATTTTTTTTAAGCAGATAGCTCGTTCCATTTTTTTTTTTACAGTGTACCATTATGACCCCACCAACACTGAAAAAAATAATTTTCATTTTGCAAGTTTTTGCACGCATGTTTTTTAAGTAAAATTTAAATACAGAAATAAGTAAGATCTACTTAACTAAGCTATCTAAAATTAGTAAAGGAAATAAGTAAATTTAACGTGGCCAGGTAGAGTCTGATGAGTAATTTCTACTTAATTATTTTAAGTTTACCCTACTCAACACTCACTCACAGTTTGTAAACTTCACTCAAACAACATAGCACTGAAAAAAAAGCCTATAAAGCATGTGGTTAAGTTACAAGCACATATGTAAACAAGTAGACAGCTCGTTATTCATTTAAAGATAATATATTGACTCAATATAGTTATTAACCAGATGAACACGGAGACATGAATACTTGGCACATGATACACAATGATACACAGTGTTTGAGTATGAATGGGTCATTTTGAGTAAAAAATTTACTCCAGATGTCACAAAACAGCAAGTTGCTTAAAGTAACCATAAAACAGTGTAAATACATCTTGAAAATTACACTAATTTTTTTTAAGGTAAATGATACTACATTTTTTTAAGGTAAGTGGTCGCAATTTATTGTAGCTATGTTTAATAAAAATAAAAAAAAATACGTTGAAAGTCAGTCAACTAAATTAGTTTATTTTAATGCAGCTAAAATAAATTGATCGCAACCGCTTACCTTTAAAAATTTAGTAAATTCAATGAATCATTTTTATTTCTACACTGTAAAAAGTGATAAGTTGACTTGACTTAAAAAATAAATAAATTAGGGAACCCGTTGCCTTAAAATTATTAAGTAAATTATAAAAAATTAAAAAAAAAGTTCTATTTTTTTAAAATTATTATTTACTTAATAATTTTAAGGCAACGGGTTTCCTAATTTTTTTTTAACTTATCACTTTTTACAGTGTAGAAAAGTAATCTAAGGAATGAAGTGGATGAATAAATGAATCTAATTTCTGGTTTATTCTAAAATGTGTGTGTTTGACATTAAATCTAATCCACTTCATCTGCGATAAATTATAAATCGATCAATCAAACTCGCTTTGCTGTGTCTGGTTTGAGGCTCGTGTTCAAACTCCTCCGACTCAAATCTCTCTGGTGAAACACACATTACTGAGAAAGTGAAAGTGAAGATAAAACAGACAGAGGAGAGGAGAAAACTCGCGGAAACAGCTCGAGTATGCAACATTTATTTTTCTCTTGAATATGTAGAATGTCATTAAACTCTACAACATTAATGAACTACAACATTTCCAGCGATGCGAATCAATCCTGCGGCGCCACACACGATAATGAGATTCCTCATTACTTAAGTTTAGAACAATGAGAGTGGTATTGATACGCAAAAATGGACTTTGGCGTGCATATTACGCAGTTTTGGCGTGCATATGATACGCATCTACCCCGCAACCCTAATCCTACCCATCGCGTAGCATATACATTTTTTGCGTATCAATACCACGAGTTTTGGTTTTTATTTGGCGTACTATTTATACGTACTTTCATGAGATCGGGTTGAGCATTTGGGTTGAAAAAACAACCCAGCGTTTTTTAGAGTGCAAACATTACAAAATAAACGATTGTAATTGTTGATAACAGTATCTTTTGTCGACACTAACCTGAGTTTACAGTTTCGTTCTTACAATAATACTGAACAGAACAAGTGTAAACTTGTTTATAGCAGTTTATATATGTTGTACAAAGGTCAGAACCAAAATATTTGGCTCCATTTCAATTTATGAATTCTAATTGGCCACAACCAGTGTTGGAGGTAGCGGATTACAAGTAACGCTAGTTACGTAATCAGATTACTTTTTTTCAAGAAACTACCCTGCTGAAAAACAAAAACAATAGAACCCTGCCCAAAACACAATAGAAAATGTAATGGTTTTAATGGTTATAATGGGAATTGTATTGGTTTTAATGGAAACTATATAATGGTGTCTACCGGTATGTGATGGACTCTATTGGTGGGATGTTAAATCCTATTGGAAAAATGCCCAAAACACAGTACAAAAAGGAATTTTGTAATGGTTTTACTGTAAAAAGCTAATGGTTTATATTTTAATGGAAACCATTGGAATTTCTGTGATGGTTTCTATTGGGCTTCTATTGGGTATTTTTTTTAGTAGGGTAGTAAAGTAACGCATTACTTTTTAATTTACAAGAAAATATCTGAGTTACTTTTTCAAATAAGTAACTCTAGTTACTTTGTTTTCCCATGTATTGACCGGCAGCTCTCGTGTTGCCATGTTGAGAGAAATCAGGAGTAAGTGCAGAGCGTTGTGTGTAAACATGTAGTTCTAGACTAAATGTGAACATGCGTTAATTCATCTCACTTGCACAAAAAGATTGAGTATTTATGAAAATGCCTGTTCTTGTGTGTTCAGCATGGCTACAGTAGGAGTGGATATGATTGAAACAGCAGCTCTAGGGAGATCCTTCCAGCTGGGGATGCTGTACGACCGCAGGAAAGATGCTCTCATTCCAGGTACCATACCATAATGCAACATTTCATCTCACCCTGATTTGCTGAAGACTCCCAAAATGTGAAAATTTAAAAGATATCAGACAAAATTAATTTTTGAAAATCTATTTGGACAAAATACAAATCTGACTTAAGTGGAATGCATCATCGTTTCAGCTATTTAAACTGAAACATCTGTTATAATGATTGATGTTGCAAGCTACAATTTCATATAATACATTTTAAAATTATTACTGTAATCAAACACACAGGTTTGTAGTGCAAACTGTTTTACAGTTCACCTCACTTTGTGTTCTTATTGTTATTTACCTATAGCGCTATCACAATTGAATCTCACACAATCACAGGAATCAGTATTTCTTGCAGCTAAAATGAACATTCTGGAGGGAAAGGTGCTATTTATAAAGTCACTTGTTTTGTTCAGGACTGAATTTTGAATGAATTAATTGACTAAAAAAATTCACTCACTTACAAAGACCATTGCTTGTTTCGCTCCTGAATTAAACATTCACAGATATTATATATACACTGTAAAAAATGAATGTCATTTTAACTGTAAAATATTTTAAAACACTACAGAGGAAAAAAAAACAGGAACTATAAACAGGAAAATACTGTAAAAGATCTAAACAGACATTTAACGTAATTTTACAGTAAAATGCTGTTAACTGTACAGATTTTATTAGTAAAAAAAGAACAAATCAATGTATAATTTACTGTCAAAATCTGTAAACTGACATTCCCATAATTCTCTGCGTGACACTCCACATTTAAAAGTATTTTACTTAAATAATCATGTTTCTTAATAGTTTTTGTTATCAGTTATGTGCTTCAGGGTTTTATGTTACATCTTCTGTTGATTGATGAATGTTCATTGCTTTATTTAAAAGTCGTGTGTTACTATGATGGTGTTTTGCGTTTTTGGGAATGACTCTGTCTACCTTCTCTATATTAGTATATACTTCAGCTTGTGAAAAAAACACTTGTGATGAGCTGCATGCGGCTCAAGATTTCCAGATTCGCTGGGTGCATCGGCATAAAAGGTTAACGATGCGATGCATCGGTTTAAAAAGTGTGCATGGGATACAAATTGGCATTTGTATCGCGATGCATCATTTCTAACATATTTGCACTGGTAAAACTGATTTATTTACATATAATTATTAGTATATGCGCTATACTTTTATTATTTAGAAAGTGACCAATATTTTCTATAGACTGATTTCTCTAAACTGCGCGTTCTCTCAGCACCACTGCTGCTACGTGCATATACTGTATATAACATATCACAACACTACGGAGAACGAGGCGTGTCAAGCCTTGCCATTAAACATTTCGTTCACGTTCTGTTCTGACATGCTCATTCTGAGCGTGCCGTGCACACCTGAAGCGTGCGCACATTAAAAAGCCTGTCAAACATCCCTCTCATCCCGAAGCGGTAGTTGTGTCAGAAAGATTGTTGACTTCTACCATATCGACCCGAATACAAGACGAGATGACCCCCCTTTTTCAAGATGTAAATTTTGGAAAAGGCTTTTTGAAAACTAAATCTTGTGTTTAATTAAGAAAAACATTTTTTCTTAAATCATTTTCATATTGCATATTTCTTTCCTCTTTTAATTTTTGTTTTGAATGTATGGTAAATACTGGTAAACAATCACATTTAAAATATACATTTTTTGATACACCATAAAAATAACCGGTAGCCCATCTGAATTATATAACAATTAGGCTATGCATCTCATAGTAGCCTACCAAAATTTCATTATCGGTAGAAGTGAAATCTTAAAATCTGGCTACTGTCTTACGTTTTAAAATCACTTACAGAGGAAGTTTGTTCCCATCAGGCTACAGTCACGACTCGTGCCGCTGTAAGCTTTTATTTTTATTTTGTTTTCACTCGCGATCTTCTAACATTATTACAACACAAATTAGATTATGTATTTCTTGGCACGCTCCTTTATATGTATTTGGCGACACCTCTTGTTGTGGGTGTATTATTGACATATCAAAGTCTAGACCCTGAATATAAGATGACCAAGTTTTTTCAGAAAAACTAATCTGAATGAGAAGAGCACGCCATCTCCTTTTATACCTGTTTGTATGGGGGAGTGGCTGAAATGAAAATTTCTCTCGCCAATTCTCATTGGCCTTTTATGAAGTATCAGAGGTGTTTGGGGCTCCCGAGTGTGACTCCTAGTGTCAATACGTTTGAATAAAGGGGCGAAGATACCAATTTTCTACATCACTTTTGGCATAAAGTGGCAAAAAGTATGTGGATCATGCGTGCCTCAGTGTCTTTACTGCTACTAGTTCTGTCGCATTTCTGCTCATTTGTATATATGAAAACTTTGCACTATTTGTGACCGCGTCACACCATCAAGAGTCACTGATGCTCATTTCACTGGAAACCAAAATTGCTAAATTGCTGTATGCTTGAATGGACCTAAAGTGTAATCAATCACAATTCTTCCCCCTTTTTTTTTTTGCAGGAATCACACTGTGGGATCCAGATAAGGTCCAGCAGAGTTTAAGAATCCGTCCCCAAATTAACGCCGATTTCAAAGTCACGGCTTCAGACTCCATTGAGGACAAATCAACCTTACTGAACATTGACGGCTCCCTGAAACTGAGTCTTTTAGGTGGACTGGTCAACGTCACAGGAGCAGCCAAATATCTCAATGACACCAAGAAGTCTTTCAGACAGCAGAGACTGACTCTACATTATCATACAACCTGCAGGTTTGAAGAACTGACCATGAATCACTTGGCACCTGAAAATGTCATAAATCAGGACGTGTTTGATAATGACACAGCGACACACGTGGTGACAGCAGTGCTGTATGGAGCGGACGCCTGCTTCGTGTTTGACAGAGACGTTTCAGCAGATGAGAACAAAAATACAGTAGAAGGAGAAGCAAAACTGGCCCTTGAGAAACTCAGATTCATTTCAGTAGATGCGAACGCCAGTCTGAAGATGAGTGACGCCCAGAAGAATGCAGTCCAGAAATTCACATGCACGTTTTATGGCGATTTCCAGTTACCGTCGAACCCAACCTCTTTTGAAGATGCTCTGAAGGTTTTCTCTGATCTTCCAAAACTTCTGGGAGAAAAGAAAGAGCTTGCCGTTCCCGTGAGAGTTTGGCTTTATCCTCTGGATAAACTTCACTCAAGAGCTTCAAAACTTCAGAATGACATCGACATGGATCTAATCACTGCAATAGAATCAGTGATTGAGAGTCTAAATACAGCTGAGATGAGATGCAGTGATCTTCTGAAAGACTCACCTGCTCTGACTTTTACTGTATTTCATGATAAAATTCAGCAAATGAAGCAAAACTGTTACAAGTACAAACTGAAGCTCATGAAGAGACTCGGCTCTCTGCTGCCGAACATCCGTGGAGACGTGATGAAGGAAACGGCACTGAACGAACTTCTACAAGAACATGAGGAATCTCCTTTCAGAAGATCTGACTTTGCAGAATGGCTGAAAGAGAGAGAAAGAGAGTCTGATATCATTAAATCAGTCCTCCGACAGCTGAAGGATGCTGGTGCACAAGCAGAAGTCCACATAGATCTGATATTAATGGATCTGGAAGTTGGAAATCTGGTTTGTTTCACGTTCACATCATTGGACTGGACAGATGTGCTACTGCTTCAACAAAAGGCCTGTTTGAGTCCTTCAGCGAAAGGAAGAAATAATGAGAACAGCCCTGATACAAAGCAAAAGTCTTGGCTCAGTCCTGAGATCCAAAAGACCATGAGGAGCAACTTGAAGACATTTAAGAACTTGATTGATTCAAAAGATCGTAAACCAGCCAGGTTCATTGTGTCCTCGAGAGAAATGGAGAATAATCCTGGTTCCTGCATTCTGCTGTATGAAAGTGAATGTGACGAAGCTGTTTGTTTAATCCCTCCATCACAACCTGCCTGTCCAGTCACTGAAGAGATCAATGAAAACACTGTTGTTGTGAAGGTTCCTCCAGCATGTCCTGCTACAGTAGAGCTCAGATTACTGTATAAACCTCATTATACCTCAGTCTGGACATCTAAACCAGTGCTGAAGGATCAACACACAGTTACTCTGACTGATCTGAGAGCAGGAACTAAACATGAGATCAAATGTGCAGCGCTGGGGAAACTCAACTACACCGTATACAGTGACGTCACTGGCGTTACCACAGAGGTATGTACAGTATGATGATCCTTCAGCAAAAAGTAGTTGAGAATGTGTACCTTATCTTGGTTATTTGCAACATGTTAATTTGTATAAAATGGTTCTTTTAGGGAATCAGCTATCGTACTGTTATTGGTGAGTCATATATTTTTCCTACCTATAAGTTGTTGCTAAACATGGTTCATTTGAGCATGGAACTTAAAGTTGTATTGGCCTGTTTACAGGACATTAAAGCCTGTATGGCTCCAAACTGAAATTAAATGATGATAAAACCGAGGTCATTGTGTTTGGCCCTAGAAATCAGGAAGTGGCTCAATGCTTATTCTACCCCCTTTTCTGGTTTAATTACAACTGGTGTCAAAAATTTATGGTTTGTTTTGGGTTCTTTTTTTATAAATGGCTGATTTTGAGAAAGCAATAATGGTGATTTGTTTTTGTTTTTTTTTCATGAATGAATTACTGTAATTCTCTCTATTTTGGAACTGATAACAGAGGAAGCATTAACCTTTATGTGGCTCAAAAATTATTTTAATATTCCATAATTCCAAAAGAACATCTTTAAATAAAAATGATAAACCATTGAAGTGTCCATTAATGAAACCACTCCTAAATATTAATAGCTCTGACCACCTGTGCACTGTTGAAGACAAACATTCACATACTTAACTTTATATTTTATATCCAATGAACACATTTATAAAAACTTGTTTTTTGTTTTTGTCTTCTTATTGCCATTGAAACCGAAGACTCTTCTGCAGGACGAAGTGAAGTGATCAGAAGGTGGGAGAGTCCTGTTATATTTTACAGTTATGTGTGAATATGCTGAATTTGCTACTCAAGTTCATCAAGTTTTATGAAGCTTTTATGATGCGCTTAAAATATACAGGTAGATTTTGAAAGAGTCAATGTGTGACAGTCATTAGATCAGATGCAGATCACTAAACAACTATTGATGATGCAAGAAATAAACACGAGGGATCACAAAGTTGGGTGATGTCTCCCTTCGCATTGGAAGTGTTACAAATGTTCTTTTTGCCTGGTGCCTTTAGAAAATATCAAAATTGAGGTGTGACCTCATTGTATATGTAAAGCATTTAAAAACTGAAAATGATTTTTTTTAAAGTGTGGTTATTGATGAGCAGCTCACTGGTTACTAAAATAAATCCAGAATCTGGTTTAAAATGAGAAAATGTTTAAATTGAGGGAAATTATTCAAATGTAAGCCTTTTTTCTATCTTCTCCTGCAGAAGTCAGAATTTGAATGTTTTGAAGAATCCTGATGTTTCCAGCATCAAGGTATTGTTATTGTTCATCAATATGAGCACAAGTGTTTTTAGAGATCAGTGTTTGTACATCTCTGTGTTTTAGTAACTTTAGATTAAAGTCTCCTGGATTAAACCTTAAAATAAGATATTTAAAGGGGTCATATGATGCTATTTTAAAGATCATTATTTGGTGTAATAGAATATGTTGACATGCTTTAATGTTCAAAAAACACATTATTTTTCAAATACTGTACATTACTGTAGTTCCTCTATGCCCCGCCTCTCTCAAACGCATTGTTTTCTATAAAGCCCCTCCTTCTGATAAGCTCTGCTCTGATTGGCCAGCTGACACAGTGCATTGTGATTGGCTGAACACCACAAGCACGTGTTGGAAATGTAACGCTCCTCACTATAACCGCGAGCTTCAGCTTTCAAAGTAAATATAAAGACAGTTAATAATGTCCTTAGTTTTACCATCAGTTCAAGCCCAAAAGGGGAACAGAGTCACGTGACAGACACAGTGATGATGCTCGTATGTATTTGCACATAAGCCGCGATTAAGAAAGCTGACTCCACTGTGATGTGACCCTGTCTCTCTCTCTCTCTCACACACACACACACACACACACACACACACACACACACAGACACACACACACACACACACACACACACACGACGCGTTACTCTACACTGCACAAAACTCTGCATTTGAACAGTCAATAGCAAATACTTAAATTAATAACAAAACATACTTACAGTCGCTGATTCAGAAGCGCCAGATTGTCAGAGCAAAGTCAGAATTGACCCTTTTTTATTTTTTAGAAATAGACTTCGTGCAGCCAGCCTTGTACTCTACTAGGTTCATGAAACTATGCACTACTTTGTGCGTTGCACAAATTTGAACATTTGTGTTGTGCTGATCTGTTGTAAACAAATCTTAATCAATGATTCCTAATTGCATCTACTTTCGTAAGGCCAAATAAAGTGCTTTTGCTTTTGCACAGAAACACACAGCGTCTCCCTGACATTCGTGCATCAACACTACTGCAGTTACTGAAACCACGCCTACTTTCTTTGTGTGCACATTTGGGCAGCATTACGCAAATATTTCCACGTTGTGACGTAGACATGTGGGGGTGTGTTTGAATGAGGCGTTTTAGCCCGATCTGGATCAGCCTTCTCTTTTAGAGAGAATAAATCCTTTTGTGGGAGACTTTGAGCTTTGTAACTCTGCAGATCTTATACATGCACAAACAGCTACATAACACACTAAAGAAAAGGAAAACAAGAAATTGCATCATATGACCCCTTTAAGAGTGTCATTTAGCCTCTTAATGTGGAGTTTGTTTTTTTTATTGGAGCAGCTCAAGCCGTCTGTGATCAACCCAGAGATCAGCACACAGAGCCAATCGTCAGGTAACCAATAATGACATGTGATTTAAATCATTAGAGATTGAGGTTTTGTTACAACCCTAATCATTGCATCACTATTTCAAGACACTCATTGTTCCAGTCATCAGTTTTGAACACATACTCGGGTCATATGTGACCCTGGACGACAAAACCAATCTTAAGTGTCAATTTTTCTGAATAAATAATCTTTCCATTGATGTATGGTTTGTTAGGATCGGACAATATTTGTCTGAGATACAACTATTTGAAAATCTGGAATCTGAGGATGCAAAAAAATCTAAATATTGAGAAAATCACCTTTAAAGTTGTTCAAATGAAGTTCTTAGCAATGCATATTACTAATCAAAAATGAAGTTTTGATATATTTACGGTAGGAAATTTACAAAATATCTTCATGGAGCATGATCTTTACTTAATATCCTAATGATTTTTGGCATAAAAGAAAAAATCATTTTGACCCATACAGTGTATTTTTGTCTATTGCTACAAATATACCCCAGCGACTTAAGACTGGTTTTGTGCTCCAGGGTCACATATTAAGGAGTTTTCTAGAAACTAGGGAACATAAAACACTCACAATTGAACTAGAAGAACACTTCTGTATGTAAGATCAGATCAAGTCTCCACGTCAGATGAATCAGATCCTGTCAGAAATTATGCAGTTTTAGGAAGGGTTGTCTAATACCCAAAACCTGTTAACAGCAAGTCTTGTCTGGTACCCAAAACCGTATTAAAATTCTTGAAAAAAAGTCAGAGAAGAGCAGAAGACGAAGTAATGATGATAAAAACGAGCAGTTTATTGATTAATTGTTTTATGATCAGCCTCAAATCCAACAAGTGTTATTATACCACAAGCAATAGCAACATCGACCTGTGACGTTAAAAAGCTCGAAAACATTCTCTTATCTCTTACTCATGAAAACAAAACACACAGTCATAAGATTATAACAATGATTAATAATTAAAAGAGTTTGTTGAACTCTGCTCATGTAAACATAATAAAAGCATGTGATGTGATAGTCGTTGAACTGTGTTTGTGTCTGTAGTATCAGTGTCCTCATCGAAGACGTTTAAACTGAGACTGAAGGAGGAGTTTCAGTATCTGAGTAGAGAAACATCACCTGGAGAAAGACAAAACCTGAACGATGTCTTCATTGAACAGCACGTCACCGAAGACCCTGATTCTCACATCAGTGACGGCAGACGGATCATGCGCAACAACATGTTCGAAGGCCAGCACATCAGGAGCGTGTTGATGAAGGGAGATGCCGGCGTTGGAAAAACCGTGACTGTGCAGAAGTTCGTCCTGGACTGGGCTGAAGAGAAATCAAACACTCATATCGATTATATATTTCCAATACCTTTTCAGAAGCTGAGCATTATCAGAGAGACGGTGAAGAAGTGCAGCTTCGTGGAGCTTCTGCAGCAATGCTTCGAAAACACTGAAGATCTGAAACTCAGCGACTCTGACAGAATCATGCTGATCTTTGATGGACTGAACGAGTTTAAACTTCCTCTAGATTTCCAAAACACAAAGAAGATTACTGATGAAAACGAGCCAGCCTCCATCTCTGATCTACTGATAAACCTGATCATGAGAAACCTGCTTCCTGACGCTCAGATCTGGATCACCAGCAGACCAGCGGCAGCCAATCAGATTCCTGATGGATTTATTGATCGTGTGACAGAGATCCAGGGCTTTATTGATCTACAGAAGGAGGAATATTTCAGAAAGAGCATCAGTGATCAGAGAATGAGAGATAAAGTCATCAGTCTCATCCAGACATCACCACGCATCAAGAGCATGTGTTATTTACCAGATTACTGCAGAATCATCGCAGCGATTCCTGAGAAGATGTTCAGAACAGACAGGGATGATTTCCCCAAGACTGTCACTCAGATGTACAGCAGACTCCTGTTAGCTCAGACTGAACTGATGCGGGAGAGAAGAGAGACCATCATAGCTCTGGGCAGAATAGCCTTTCATCTGCTGGTGAACGGAAACACTCTCTTCTGTTACGAACACTTAAAGAAATGTGGCATTAGAGATGAAAGCGATCTGATACGCACATCATTCATAAAGAAGATTGAAGACAAAAGCAAGCGTGAATTACTCTGTTTTGTGAATCGCAGAACACAGGAGTTTCTGGCAGCTTTATATGCGACTGAAGTCATTAATGGGGATAATCAGCTCCAGCTCGGAGATCTGTCCAGTCTGAAGCTTGACTGTGGAGTGACGTGCTTCACAAACTATAGACTCTGGGAAGTGATGGAAAGTGCTTTAAAAAGTCAGATGGATCTTTTCTTCTGCTTCTTACTGGGTTTGTCGCTGGAGTCCATTCAGAGAGCTTTAAAAGACCTTCTGAAACGGAGAGAAAGTCACTCTTCATTCGGTCAAGAGGCAGTTAAAAACATTAAGGGGATGATTAATTCCTCTCCAGAAAATACAGACAAACGCAGTCTCCTGTTTGACGCTCTGAAAGAGCTGGACGAACGATATTTAATCCAGGAAATAAAAACACAGCTGAAATCTGGACTCAAACTCTCTCCTGTTCAGTTTTCAGCTCTGGTGAATTTAGAAGAGTAGCTGGATGAGCTTAAGTCACATCGATCGGAGGATCTGAGGGTGATTAAGGGGAACCAAGGATTGAGTGATTCATACACTGTAAAAAAATTCCGTAATATTTACGGTAAAAAAAACAGCAGCTGTGGAATTCTACAGTAAAAAATACGGTAATAACATTTTAGGTTTTACAGGTTTAACTTAAATTTACAGTTAAATACCGTAATTTCATTAACTGATGTAATGTTAATATACCAACCTATTAAAGTACTGAAATCTGTTTTGTACCTTTGGAATACACTGATAACCACCAAATGCAGGAGGTGATGAGAGTCACATGATGAAACAAAGCCCATCACAAGCAGCTTTTAAATAATAACATATATAGAAGGTGCACAGCGTCATTCATACAAGCACTAAACACCATCATGGTGAGACTCATTAAACTGAAATATGCACTAAACATTAATTTAACAACATTAGATGTAACATACAACCCTAATAAACATAACTGATATGAAAAAACATCAAATTCAAACAAAATTTGAAATGCAACGCAAGGAATTCTGGGAACGTCAGTTTACGGTTTTTCCCTGTAAATTTTACAGAAAGGTTTTTACTGTAGCATTTTCAGTTTTTTTACCGTTAAAATCACGGTTATTTTTTACAGTGTACATCACTGATCGTCATTCATTTGAAACCCAGATCATTTAACAGTGATTTTATAAATAACAGCTAGTTGTTTGGTGAGCATATTTTTCTCCCTCTACAGACTGAAGAAGTGATTCCTGATGACTTAAAGGCCACAAGAAAAAATCTCCACTTAAAGGCCACAAGTTGAGAGCGAGACTGCCATTAAATCAATGATTGACACTATATATGCAAAATTAATTACATTAAGTATCTGCATGTAAACTTCTTAAGATTTCTCAAAAAACAGATGTTTAATTATGTTTACATTTTTTTGTGTCAAAATATTTTTTAAATGCGGTTGCAATTATTTTTATGACTAGTAGTAAATCTAGCAATTCTTTCACTTTACATTGCTATTCTTGTTGTGGTAAAAAGTTAATAGAAACAGTTATTTTACATAATTTTACATAATTTTTATGATTAAGGCTGCGCTCAGCCCCGACAAAACGATGCAAAACCTTGTTCTGATGACGCAAGAGTTGCAACTACGGCAGCTGAGAAGGCCTTTCTTTGTTCAGACTGTAATATGATCTATATGACCTTATTAGTTTTATTGTGAGTATTAGGCTTCTCATTATTGCTGATCACTGTTGTTGTGCTATGATATTGTAATATTTACCATTATATAATCAGAGGAGTATAGAAAAGTTTATGAAAATGTCACTCCACAATACAATAGAAAAATATATAAATGTGTATAGTATTTCTATGTTACATTAATCAGTGTCTAGCACACCTTTCTAAGGAAAGAATATGGACCAGAAGACATTGCAATTACTACATGATATTTAGACTTAAAGAAGTTCCAGATATACTTGTGCTCTTATTATTTCACTTTTTTCGCCTTTAATGTAAATAAACATGTGCAAACAATATACTTGCTCTTGTGAATTTATTTTGATGTTAATTTTATTTACTTACAAATTCCCACTGTATATAGCAGTATGTGTGTGTACACAACAGCCAAGATTTGTGTCCGCTTATTTATTTTTCATCATAGGGATGTCTTACGTTTTTAATACCTTGTATTTTCTTTCTGATTTTTATGTAAAGCACTTAATCACCATCGTGTATGAAATTTGGTATGTAAATATATGGAAGAATATTCCAGACTATTTTCAAAAGGAATTGCAAATTGTTGGGTGAAGTCAGCTACAATGGGCTATCAGGTAAAATGGGCCAAATAAGCTTGTAGCATCATATCTCTTTAAATTTTTACAGAAAATCACAGTAACTGATCTTGCATTGTTGCTTCAGCACTTGTTGACATGTAACAATATGTTTTATTGGTCTGAGTTTTTTAAGGCAGTCAATAGTGTCATTCTACAGCTCAAGTCAGTTGAGTATTGATTCAGTTCAATTGCATATAACTGTGTAATATTAATCAGTCATACATACAGTATTTATACAGTGTATATTTGCATATGCATGTATGTGCGAGTGTTATTCTTCACTGCACTCTGAACAAGCAGAAGACACACGAGAGAAGGGTTCTACGTTTTTCACATCTGTGTGTAGTTTGGTGTTTATGTGGCTAATTATTTTATTTTTGTGTGTAGAGTTACTATGCATAAATAAAATTTTTAGAAGAGTTAAAACAGTTTTCAAAGAAGTGTTTGGTTTTGCAAGATGTGTGTGACGTTTTGTATGTTGTGTGTGTGTTTAGTTGTTTTGTGTGTAGAGCATTTTGAAAAAAACTATTAGTAAACAAGCAAGTAAATTCTCACTATTATAATCTCAACTATTTATGAACTAACTACTTTTGCATCAATATACTCCTAATTACTGCTTATTAATACTTAATAAAATAGTGGTTGACAATAAAATTTGAGAATTGTGTAGGATTAAGAATAAAGTCTTGCAGAATAAGACATTAATATGTGCTTTTTAAGTAATAATAATTAGCCAATATCCCAGTAATATGCATGCTAATAACCAACTAGTTAATAGTGAGAATTGGACACGAAAGTGTTACCAATATTCTTAGTAACTTACCAAAGTGTTTAAAGTGAGAAGGTTACATAAAAAGCATGCATTTTAAGGTTAGACTTCGATGTTAAATCCACTATTGTATTGTATATGAATGTTCTACCGTCTATACACATTATTAAATTCAGTTACATAAGAAGTAACTGTAATTAAATTACAGAAAAAATAAGACTAATCCCTTAATTTTTCAAGGGAAAAGTAATTAAACTACTAATTACTTAGTTACACCCAACACTGATTACTAGATATTTTTCTTACAGTGTACCAAACTGATCAACAAACACAAGTACAAGCTACTAACAAAGTGTATCATAAATGAACAATTAGTAAATTACGGAATTATTTTTTTAGTATTGATATTAAATTAAACAATTGCAAATAGCAGCTGACTTAATTCACGTGACGTGTGCACTACTACGCATCTTTGTTTTTCTTTTTTTCTGTAATTTAAATGGTATGTTCCTTTTTATCATTTGAGTCACTTATCAAAAGTTGCTAGCTAAAAGTTGCCAAATAAATTTTAAAAATAGCTAAATTTGTTGCTAGGTGCTTTTGGAAGAAAAAGTTGCTAGGGTAGGGTGTCTCTGCGCAGACGTCGCGCCGCGGTGACGTTCACGCACGCACGGTGTATACGCGCCCTGACGTCATCACTGTACGTCGCCGTCCTGCCGCATCAGTTTATTCTGATGTTATGATGGATAAACACTACAAATCATCACTACAGCTTTAATTTATCACACAAACAGCGATATGGCGGAGGCAGAGGGTGAGATTCATCACGTGCGCGTGTTTGTTTGATCGCGGTCATCGTGCACCTGCTCTGTATATGACAGTCGTGTTATTATGGGCTCGTTTGAGCGTATTTCATGTCTTTAATGTGTTTGGGTTTATTCCCGCATGTGTTTTTAACATGTTTGTGCAGCACAGGTAGAAATACACCTGTGAAATCTGATCTGAGTGATATTTTTGTAAGGCCTCTGCGTGCGTCCGTTTCTATTGTGTTTTATTGTGATGAATAAATATTATTGAACACCTACTACAATGTATTTCTTAAGATACACTCCAAAAAAAGGTCTATGGTACTACTATGTTTTTGAACATGTACCATGGTTTCATTCAGTGGATTTGTTTTATATATTTATTTTTATGTACATTTTTTTTTTTTACATTTAGTTTAGAAGTAATTCTAAACATGTAGTTAAAGTGTTTACTAAAAATGTTTTTAAGATGTAAAAAAAAATTGTGACTTTCAATGTGTGACTGCATGCAGTACTACAGTATTTTATTAGACTAGGGATTTCAGCAGCTGCATGATATTGCAGTATACTGTAATATTCACTGTGTTGCACACTATTTTTTTTACAGCTTAAAAACCATTTTAAACGAACGCTTCTGTTTATATGTATGAAATTAGTTAAGATATAAAAATTAAAATTAATAAATTTAAAAAATATTAAAAATACATAAAGATAAATTGTTCCTAGTGTATGTGAATATATTTTGAATTTTTATTTTAAATGTATTTTTTAGTGCATAGTGATGGAATAGTTGAAGAGGTGAAAAGATGCATGATATTGCATACTGTATGCATTAATAATCACTATGTTACACTCTGGTAGTTATGTGTTACTTTTATTTATTTATTTATTTATTTTTACAGCTTAAAAACCATTTAATGAATACTTTTGCTTACAAGGTTGAGATTAGTTTTAAACTAAAAAAAAAAAAAAAATGCAATATAAAAATCATAAAACAGAAAACCTAAAAATAAAGTATTCCTACTGTATATGAATGTTTTCTCATATTTTAGTTTTTTTTAAATATGTTTTAATGGATGTTAAAGCACATAGTGAAGCAGAAGCATCAAGATGATGCAAAATGTGAAAAGGTGGGGAAAAAAGGTGTATAATATTGCAGTATACTGCAATTCATTTTAAATTAAATTAATAAATCAATATTTATTTTACTTTCTAATTATATTTCATATATATATATATGAAATATAATTAGTAAGTAAAATTAATCATTTGTTCCTACTGTATATTAAAGTTTTCTCATATTTTCATATTTTTTTATTTAGAAATCATCAAAGTTTTAGCATTCAAAAGCATCCCAGGATGCACCTCATGAAGTTCGACAAGAGAATGTGTGTTTGGTAATATATTTCCTGAAAATCTGGTTTATTCTCCTCAGGCATCAGCAGTGGCACTCCTACAGAGGAGATGAACGGCGCTGGGAACCTGATGGACTTCTTGGATGAGCCGTTCCCAGACGTTGGCACTTACGAGGACTTTCACACCATCGACTGGCTGAGAGAGAAATCCAGAGACACGGACAGACACCGGAAGGTGAACCGGACCGCCTGACACTGATATGGTGCATTGGAATCATTAGTGCACTGGTTTATTTTGTGTGTCTTTGCAGATCACCAGTAAGAGTAAAGAGTCCATTTGGGAGTTCATTAAGAGTTTGCTGGACGCCTGGTCAGGATGGCTGGTGATGCTGCTGATTGGTCTGCTGTCAGGTGCAGAGACATGCCCACTCATGACATCACTGACTAAAAACACGCCTATTAATGACATCACTGGCCAGAGACACGCCCACTCATTCCATAACTGACACAGAGACATGCCCACTATTGACACCACGGTTGTGGCTAGAAGGGATACAGCTCCGACCGGAAATGAACAATGAAATTAATTTTCTACCTATTAGATTGTGTTTTATTAACATCTACACCTACCCCTTACAAGAATGAAAAAATAGTAATTATCGTTGTACAGTGTGACAAAAATTACGCTGTGTTGATATGCGCATGCCCAGTAGCGCCATACGTATCCCTTCTAGCCTTAACCTGACACCTCTGTCCAGAGACACGCCCACTCATTACATAACTGACACAAAGACACGCCCACTCAACACCACTGACCAGAGACACGCCCACTATTGACATCAGTGCCCAGAGACTTGTGACACCACTGACCAGAGACACGCCCACTTGTGACACCACTGACCAGAGACACGCCCACTATTAACATCAATGGCCAGAGGCACGCCCACTCATGACATCACTGACCAGAGACACGCCCACTCATGACACGACTGACCAGAGACACGCCCACTCATGACATCACTGACCAGAGACACACCCACTCATGACACGACTGACCAGAGACACACCCGCTCATGACACAACTGTACAGAGACACACCCACTCATGACACGACTGTCCAGAGGCACGCCCACTCATGACATCACTGACAAGAGACACGCCCACTCATGACATCACTGACCAGAGACACACCCACTCATGACACGACTGTCCAGAGGCACGCCCACTCATGACATCACTGACAAGAGACACGCCCACTCATGACATCACTGACAAGAGACACGCCCACTCATGACATCACTGACCAGAGACACACCCGCTCATGACACAACTGTACAGAGACACACCCACTCATGACACGACTGTCCAGAGGCACGCCCACTCATGACATCACTGACAAGAGACACGCCCACTCATGACATCACTGACCAGAGACACACCCACTCATGACACCGCTGACCAGACCTCTTTCAGCATGTAACGTCTGTCCGGTCTGTCTCAGGCACGCTGGCTGGAGTGATCGATCTGGCTGTTGATTGGATGACGGATCTGAAGGAAGGCGTGTGTCTGTCTGCGCTCTGGTACAGTCACGAGCAGTGCTGCTGGACGTCCAATGAGACCACTTTCGCCGACAGAGACAAATGTCCTCAGTGGCAGAAATGGGCTGAACTGATGACAGGATACACTGAGGTACAGCAGAGTGATTAATAAATAAAAAATTTTAAATATTTAATTATTATTATTGTAGTCACATTGATATATAATTAGATGATACACACACACACACACACACACACACACACACACACATATATATATATATATATATATATATATATATATATATATAAATAGCATTTCATTTTTTAAAATAGCATTTCAAATTGAAATCACAATTTTTATCAGAAAAATGCATCTTACATATAAAAAATGCACAAGATTTTCTATTAATATTTCTTATTTGTTTAATTTATTTATTTACAATTTGCCCTACAAACAAGCACAGTAAACCTGGAATTTATTTAATCGCATTCACAATTTTTATCTAAAAAAAAAATTATGCATCTTAAAAAAATCGAAATAATTTCTTATTAGTTTCTTTAAAACCTGGAATTTTTTTAAAATTGGCATTTTAAATTATTATTGCAAATTTTATTAGAATTTTTTTCATGCAGCCCTAGTTTGTGTTTCTCTTCACACTCTGATGTCTGTGTGATTCTGTCATCAGGGCGCAGGGGTGTATGTGCTGAACTACTTCCTGTATGTGCTGTGGGCGCTCTTCTTCTCCTTCCTGGCCGTGTCTCTGGTGCGAGTGTTCGCTCCATACGCCTGTGGATCTGGAATACCAGAGGTGCAGAAAACATAGCTAATATGTGACCCTGCAACACAAAAGCAGTCATAAGTAGCACAGGTATATTTGTAGAAATAGCCAACAATACATTGTATGGGTCAAAATTATCCATTTCTCTTTTATGCCGAAAATCATTTGGATATTAAGTGAAGATCATGTTCCATGAAGATATTTTTTAAATTTCCTACCGTAAATATATCAAAACCTAATTTTTGATTAGTAATATGCATTGCTAAGAACTTCATTTGGACAACTTTAAAGGTGATTTTCTCAATATTTAGATTTTTTTGCATCCTCAGATTCCAGATTTTCAAATAGTTGTATCTCATTTCGAATGACTTATGACTGGTTTTGTGGTCCAGGATAACAAATAATATAATATAACTCTCAAAGAGGGCTGAGTGTGTGTGTGTCGTTCCAGATAAAGACGATCCTGAGCGGCTTCATCATCCGCGGGTATCTGGGCAAGTGGACGCTGCTCATAAAGACGGTGACGCTGGTGCTGGCCGTGTCGTCTGGCCTCAGTCTGGGGAAGGAAGGGCCGCTCGTGCACGTCGCCTGCTGCTGCGGGAACCTGTTCTGCAGCCTCTTCTCCAAATACAGCAAGAACGAGGGCAAACGCAGAGAGGTGCGCACATCGTGCTGGACGAGACGTGACTGATATAAGACAGGAGTCGAGGGAATATGCTGAAATCTTCTTCTGCATACGTTTGTTTCAGGTTTTGTCGGCAGCTGCGGCCGCAGGAGTGTCGGTTGCATTCGGAGCTCCAATCGGAGGAGTTCTGTTCAGTTTGGAGGAGGTGCAAACACACACACACACACACACACACACACACACACACACACACACACACACACACTCACTCACTCACTCACTCACTCACTCACTCACTCACTCACTCACTCACTCACTCACTCACTCACTCACTCACACACACACACACACACACACAAACACACACACACACACACACACACACACACACACACACACACACACTCACTCACACTCACACACACACACACACACACACACACACACACACACACACACACACACACACACTCACACACACACACACACTCACTCACACACACACACACACACACACACACACACACACACACACTCACTCACTCACTCACTCACTCACTCACTCACTCACTCACTCACTCACTCACTCACTCACTCACTCACTCACTCACTCACTCACTCACTCACTCACTCACTCTTTTCAGTGTTTCTGTTTTGATGTCTTACACACCTGTCTGTAAATTTCTATTAGTTATTAGTTTCGGCTGAACAATTTTGGTTACCGAACATTTGGTGTATCCCTAATATATTTATAAAATATTTAGAATTAACAAATCAAGTTTGTCAATGATTCAGTGACTCGTTCATAAAGACAGTCGCTTGCATCATTTCCAAACTGAATCAGCAGTTTGAACGAATTGAGTGAGTCAATGATTCAATGACTCATTCATAAAGACAGTCACTTGCTTCATTTCCAAACTGAATTCATTTTTTGAACGAATCGAGTGAGTCAATGATTCAGTGACTCGTTCATACAGTCAGTTACTTGCTTAGTTTCTGAATGATTCAGCCCTAATCTAAATATCTTTTGTGTGTCTGCAGGTGAGTTATTATTTCCCTCTGAAGACGTTATGGCGGTCTTTCTTCGCGGCGCTGGTGGCGGCTTTCACGCTGCGATCCATCAACCCGTTTGGCAACAACCGTCTGGTTCTGTTCTACGTAGAGTATCACACGCCGTGGTACATGGCCGAGCTGGTGCCATTCATCCTGCTGGGTGTGTTCGGGGGCCTCTGGGGGACGCTCTTCATCCGCTGCAACATCGCCTGGTGCCGGCGGCGCAAGACCACGCTGCTGGGCAAGTACCCGGTGCTGGAGGTGATCGTGGTGACGGGGATCACGGCCGTGCTGGCCTTCCCCAATCCCTACACGCGGCGCAGCACCAGCGAGCTGATCTCAGAGCTGTTCAACGACTGCGGCGCGCTCGAGTCCTCGCAGCTCTGCGACTACATCAACAACCCCAACATGACCCGACCCGTGGACGACATCCCCGACAGACCCGCCGGCCCCGGCGTCTACAACGCCCTCTGGCAGCTCGCGCTGGCGCTCATCTTCAAGATCGTCATCACCATCTTCACATTCGGCATGAAGGTGAGAGCCACCAAAGCGACTTACAAATGAGGACAATGGAAGCAATCAAAATCAACCAAAGAGCAATAATATGCAAGTGCTATGACAAGTCTCAGTTAACCCAATGCAGTACACTTAGCAAAAAAAAACCCCCAAATAGATAAAATAGAATTAGAATAGAGAGTGCTAGAAGTTAGAGGGTCAAATAAAGATGGAAGAGATGTGTTTTTAGCCTTTCTTGAAGATGACTAATTGTGTGTTCACACCAAACACGAAGCGAATATGCGCATGTCACTCGCTCTAGATCACTCGCAGGATGTTTTTCGTGTCACTCGTGTGAATAAAAACATTGCGCTATCAACCATTGTGAAGATAACTATGATTGCTGCTTTGTACCTTTTCTGGAAGTCCAGCCAAACACCGACAGTAAATGTAAAAGTCTGTGAAAGTGATTTTGTGCCTCTTTGGTATGCACTATAATGTGCCGTTCACTTGCAGATCGCAAGCTTCTAGAGGCACATAAGTCTGAAGTAGTGAATTTAGGTAAAGGGGTGCAGAGCCAGTGGTGGTTTTATAGGCAAACATTAATGCCTTAAATTTTACACGAGCACCTATTGGTAGCTAGTGCAAATTGATAAACAGAGGTGTGACTTGCATTCTTTTTGGCTCATTGAAAATTAATCTTGCTGATGCGTTCTAGATTAATTGTAAAGGTTTGATAGAACTGGCTGGAAGACCTGCCAAGAGCGCATTGCAATAGTCCAGCCTTGACAGAAGAAGAGCTTGAACAAGGAGCTGTGAAGCATGTTCTGAAAGAAAGGGCCTGATCTTCTTGATGTTAAATAAAGCAAATCTGCAGGACCGGGCAGTTTTAGCAATGTGGTCTGAGAAAGTCAGCTGATCATCAATCATAACTCGAAGGTTTCTGGTTCTGTTTTTGAAGGAGTTGTGGTTGATGTGCCTAACTGGATGGTGAAATTGTGATGAAACGATGGGTTTGATGATACCACAATGTCCTGGCAAGGTTGAGTTGAAGGTGATGGTCCTTCATCCAGCAACGTGCGAGCAGCTATCGTCAGATCATCAGGATGGAATGAGAGGTAGAGTTGAGTGTCATCAGCATAGCAGTGATATGAAAAGCCATGTTTCTGAATGACAGAACCTAGTGATGCCATGTAGACAGAGAAGAGAAGTGGTCCAAGAACTGAGCCCTGAGGCACCCCAGTAGTTAGATGTTGCGACTTGGATACCTCACCTCTCCAAGATATCTTGAAGGACCTACAGTATCTGAGAGGTAAGACTCAAACTACTGGAGTGCGGTTCCTGAGATGCTCTTTACCAATAGTGTTGACAGGAGGATCTGGTGGTTAACCCTGTCAAAAGCAGCAGTAAGCAGATAAGAATCGACGATTTGGAATCTGCTCTTGCCAGTCTTAGGGCTTCAACAACTGAGAGCGAGGCAGTCTCGGTTGAATGTCCACTTCTGAAACCAGTAGGGCTGTAACGTCCCAGTCGATTAGTCGATTAATTGGTCGATATGGTCTGGTTCGACCAAAATTCTGATTGGTCGATTTTTTTGCCGCGCTCATTTCATCAGGTGGAAAGCACTAATTGATAATGGGGGTGTTTTCAGAGCACCCCTGTTTCACAGGTAACAGTCTGTTTTCAGAACACCCCCATTGTTTTCACTTTTTTTGGATTAGCCCAACCCACTGGAGAAGAGAGACAGATAAGTAGGCTTTAGAAGATTTGATGCTGAATATTATTTATTTAATGCTTTTGTGTTTATTAAGAGTAAAAGCTTTAAGTCTATTCGTGTCTCAGCCGCGAAGCTGAGCTCTTATGTTCAGCCTCGCTCTGTGCGAGCTGCGCCGAGCGGCTGAAATAATAGTGTCTGACAGTTATACCTACAACATATGACAAAAATAATTTTCTAAATTATGTTGCACATTCCTCAAAAGTTCTTGTGATATCACTAGTTGACAACATAGTACTGTTTTCAGAAATCACAGGCTATGATATTGCGCAGGTGCACGTGATGCACCGCTGTCAGAGACAACAGACTCGTGTGTCAGACTCATTTCAGTGCAAAATAATTAGGTCAAAAACGATTTAATATACTACAAATAGCCTATTAGTTTTTTATGTTTATTTATAATTAATTTAGGCAGACAACAAGGCTACCAAGTACTGAGCACAGTGCGCATCTAATTAATGTAACGTACGTTTATTTTTCTCCATAACGTCATTTTTAGTTGATTTTTAGTCGAAAGTTTCAGGACTTCAGTCGACCAAGATTTTTTTTGGTTGATTACAGCCCTAGAAACCAGACTTGTTGCTGTCGAGGAGGTTGTTCTGTGTGAGAAAGGCAGTGACTTGGTTGAACACAGCTCTTTCAAATGTTTGAATTAGTTTGAATGTTTGAAATGTTGAAACCAGTCTGTAGTTCTCTAGAAGAGATGGGTTAAGGTTGGGTTTCTTAAGTAGTGGGGTTATACGAGTCTGTCTAAATGCTGAGGGAAAAACACCAGTGTGAAGGGATGTGTTAATGATGTGAGTGAGTGCAGGTATAAATGCAGGAGAAATGGCTTGAAGGAGATGAGATGGAATAGCACAAGTGGACAAGTAGCAGGATGAGTTTAGAGACTTCTGCCTCAGAGAGCGGAGCGAAGCATGTGAACGAGTGTATGTTTGCTGGTAAGATATGTTTGACAGTTTGTGGTGTGGAGAATTGTGTTTTTTTTTTTTTTTAAGTAAGTTTTTTGGGCTTTTAAACCTTTTTTTATTTTGGATAGGACAGTAGAGTTGCGACAGGAAAGCATTGGGTGTAGAGAGGGGAGCAGGATCGGCAAAGGACCTCAAGGCGGGTATTAAACTCCGGCCGCCGTGAGCGCATTTATTTCTTTATAGTATATATACTGTGTGTATATATATATATATACATACTGTATTTATTTTATTTCTTAATAACATTAATTATATTAATTTTGTAAAAAAAAAATTGAGTTGGATTATATCAAAGTAAAAAAAAATCCTGTTAAAAGACTGATAAATAAATGCTCATTTATTTTCATCTAATTTTTTTTTAGTTATTATTTTTATATTATGTATTTAAATGTGCATATGTATTTATATATTATAATTTTTTGTCTATTTATTTACATATATATATTTAATTTTCCCCCAGTTGAATTATATTCAAAGTTCAAAGAAACAGTTAAAAAGACATATCAGTGAATGCATATTTATAATGAATTTTTTTAAATCTGTTTTTACATGGATGTTTAAAATTATATATTGAAAGAACAACACTAAGTTTTTTTTAATCTAATAGTTATATTTTATTTCAGCTTCATTTTTGATCTGCGTTGTTTCCGGGCAAATATGCGTATGCTATAATTAAAAAATATTTTAATAATTTCTTTGACATTGGCACAGACATTTTTTAAAACAATATATGTAAACATTTATTAATTCATCAGGATTATTGAATTGAATATTAATTGATATATATATATATATATATATATATATATATGTATATTTAAAATAAATTAAAAAGACAGTTCAATAAATGCATACGTTTTCCAAACTCATTGAGCCATTATGTTGAATAATTGTGATCTCAATACTGACCAAAACAATTCTGATTCTGAATGTGATTCTCCTCAGATCCCGTCGGGTTTGTTCATCCCCAGTATGGCGGTTGGCGCCATCGCCGGTCGTATCGTGGGCATCGCGGTGGAGCAGATGGCGTACCATCATCACGACTGGATCATCTTTAAGAACTGGTGCCGTCCAGGTGCAGACTGTGTCACTCCGGGTCTGTACGCCATGGTCGGCGCCGCCGCGTGTTTGGGTGAGATGCTCCAGATCCAGAATCTCTTCAGCTCTCCTATTGCGGTCTTTGATCTTGAAATGAGCTGATAATTAATCAAATGCAGCGCTTATCTTTTGATTTTGTTGACATGAATTAAATTTAAATATAGCACGGGAACTGAAGATCGGATTTATATCTGTTTTATGTGGCCAAGTGTAAATGGAAATGTTTTAACAAATCAGATAGATATCCGATCAGCGAAAAGGCATGAAATGATCAGGTCCCCAAGTTTTGCTGGTGTAGATGATGAAGTGTTTGTGTTTATGCAGGCGGTGTGACGCGGATGACGGTGTCTCTGGTGGTCATCATGTTCGAGCTGACCGGCGGTCTGGAGTACATCGTTCCTCTGATGGCGGCCGCCGTCACCAGTAAATGGGTGGCCGATGCTTTCGGTAAGGAGGGCATTTACGAAGCTCACATCCAGCTCAACGGCTACCCGTACCTGGACCAGGACGAGTTCACGCACCGCACGCTGGCCACCGACGTGATGCGACCGCGCCGCAACGAGCCGCCGCTGGCCGTCCTGACGCAGGACAGCACCACGGTGGAGGACGTGGAGACGCTCATCAAAGACACCGACTACAACGGCTTCCCTGTGGTCGTCTCGCGCGAGTCCGAGAGGCTCATCGGCTTCGTGCAGAGACGCGACCTCATCCTGGCCATCAGTAAGACACACGCACACAGTGCTGCGTTAGCATACGATTCAGCTTATGTTTAACCCTTAAAGGGGTCATCGGATGCAAAATTCAAAATGTTGTTTGAACTGAAATGAAAATATTATTAAAAATATTGATAAATCATAACCCCTTTCTAAAATCAAGCCGTTCTCAGATTTTTGGCGATGAATGCGGCTAAAGTTTACCCTCTCTCGTCACCCCATGGAAAAGAGGGGCGGGGTCAGCAAAGCTCATTAGCATTTAAAGGGACATGCACTAAAACGGCTTGCTGTAAACAGAGCTCATTATGAGAGGGTAAAAACGGTGTTGCTTTACACTGCTAAAGTATGTTATAGACTTTTCATTAAGACCCTAAAGAATCATATCAACTTGTGAACAATGGGCATCCGATGATCTGATATATATATATATATATGATATATATATGATTTTTTGTAATAAATTGTAATAATATTTTGTAATAAATTGTAATAATATTTCAGTGACGTTTCCACTGAATATTTGGTTTAATTACTGTAATCATTGAATATTTTTCAATTGATTCATTGATAGTTTACAACATTTCCAACTGCATTTTTCACTTCTCACGAAAACTAATTTAATGCCACGAATAAATTGTACATCATACATCGTCATCATTGCAGGTATGTGGTGAATATTCAGTCCAAGTGTGAAATACTGTATTATGTGCCTCTGTGTTTCTCAGAGAACGCGCGTCAGAAGCAGGACGGGGTCGTCAGTAACTCTGTGGTGTATTTCACTGAAGATGCTCCGCAGATTCCCGCCTCGAACCCGCAGCCGCTCAAACTCAGACGCATCCTGAACCTCAGCCCCTTCACCGTCACTGACCACACGCCCATGGAGACGGTGGTGGACATCTTCCGCAAGCTGGGTCTGCGCCAGTGTCTGGTCACACGCAGCGGGTAAGAGCCTAAAGAAATGCTTGTTTTCTGACTAATAATTAGAGCTGCTCGATTCTGGATCAACTGAGAATCACAGTTTTTATTGTCTCAAATAGAGACCACGATTCTGAACTAAACAAAATAATTTGTGACAGTCTGTGTTTCATTCCTGGATGAATCAGTGTTTTTTTAAACAAGTCTCTTTAATGAATGATTCAATGACAAATACATTTTTTAACAGTCGCTTGTTTCCACCTATTTGCGAAACGACGCAATCGACACAAACGTTATTTGAAGCGCCAATTACTTTAATCTTAGTATTTCTGTGATTAACATAAATGACCATAAGACAGAAATGTGACCCTGGAGCACAAAAGCAGTCATAAGCAGCACAGATATATATGTAGCAATAGCCAACAATACATTGTACGAGTCGAAATTATCCATTTTTCAGTAAGATTTCTTGGTAACACTATATACAATACGGTTTAAGTCAGTTAACTATATTAACATGAACATATTAGTTAATGTTACAGTCAACATTTACTAATGGGTCAAAGACGTTAAGATGTCCGCATCAAAAGAATTGTACAAAAGTGGTTTTATGTCCATAGAAAGCACATTAAATGTAAGTAAAGTATCTACTTTTAATGTGTTTGGAGAATAAAATATGAACATTTGGTTGAAATAATGTTACATTGTCATTCAGTGTAACTCAGTATTTATGTAAAAATTCAAACATGTTTATTCTGACTTGTACATATTAAAATATATACAAGAATAAGGGAGCATATTACATTTTATTGTGTTTTAAATGCGTAAAAAAGTCTTACGGACAATTGGGCAAAACCTAGGATAGTGGAAAATTTTAAAAATGTAATATTACAACTAATTAGTATTTGGGGTGAGAGTAATTAGTCTTTTAATATGTCATGCATTGATTTTTGTTGTAAATATGCCATATTTATGATATTTATTTTTTGCTCAGAAAAACAAAAACACAATTGCAATTAAATTAAATTTTTTTGGGGGAAAACAACAACAATTTAAAGCATTATTACACTTATTGTTTTTATGCTTAAACCCTTTTTCGTCTAATACATTATTAAAATTACTAACATGAACATTTTATCAATACATTTTGTAAAATATATTAACTAATGTTAAAAAATGAGACCTTGCTGTAAAGTGTTACTGTTGTTTTTTTTTTTAAAGAAATTAATACTCGTGCATTAAATTGATCAAAAGTGCCAGTAAAGACATTTATAATGTTCTGAATTTATAATGTTTCTATTCATCTGTGAATCCTGACAAATAAATGCATCACAGTTTCCACAAAAATATTGAGCAGCACGACTGTTTTCAACATTGATAATAATCAGAAATGTTTCTCGAGCAGCAAATCAGCATATTAGAATGATTTCTGAAGATCATGTGACACTGAAGACTGCAGTAATGATGCTGAAAATACAGCTGCGCATCACAGAAATAAATTACAACTTAACACATATTCACACAAAAAACTGCTATTTTAAATTTTAAAAATATTTTACGATTTTTTAATGCATTTTTTAAATAAATGCAACTTATTGAGCAGAAGAGAATTTCAAAAACATTCAAAAAACCCAACCAACCCCAAACTTCTGGATAAGTGTATATTATAGACTTCAAATGAGGCGAACGGATGTGATAAAATCCCCTTCTAAAGCATGAGTTAGTTGTGTGTAATCAGCTAATCAGAGCTTTGATGACTAAATCATCTACTCTTTCTGTCTCACATCAGACGTTTGCTGGGAATCATTACTAAGAAGGATGTTCTGCGACACATGGCGCATATGATGAACCAGGATCCCGAATCAATCATGTTCAACTAGCAGCGCTGTGAGGCGCGGACTGAAGCTGTACATACCGCACAACATCTGATCTGTTACTAAACACACTAAAACATGGCCAAAAGCGGACGACGGGAAGATACACGAGTGTTTTTTACTGCTGTTTTTGCCATATTTATATTTTACGTGCATTGCTTAGTTTAAGCCGTGATGATCAACTGTTAAACGTGATGAAAATGAGGGCATCTGACAGGTTTTACTGTGATTTTGAAGCGAAAGCTGCTACGCTGGATGTGAAATGTGCAAATGAGGGTCATTTCATGGGTACGTCAGGTCTTTGTGAGTGTATTATATTCGTTTATTAAATGCAAAATGGAAAAATAATTCAGAATACTAATCTGCTGTATGATAGTGACTGTTTCGTCCAACACTATAGGTTTGTGGGAATCATATCTGTTTTGTTATTATTTATTAATTTAATGTGAATTGTTAGTTTTGAGCTACAAGAATGGTGAGTTTTTTTGCTGTTTTATTGAAACATGAATATTGTCCTTGCAAAATAAACACTGCATCTCTGTTACAGATATTAATGTTCATCCGCTACTCCAGTTCAGCACATAAAACTGAGGGTATGTTATAATAATAAAAAATGGTATTATTAAATACCGACGTAGTTTCATTGCATTCATTTTTATATTTAATTCATAAAATGTTTTCAGAAAGTACAGTGAAAATTATATGCAGCTTAATGGTGATTGTCCCGTATTGTCATTTTCTGAAGTTGCAACCCTAGACAGAAGGTAGGGTGACCATACGTGTTATTTTACCACGTCCATGTCAGGATTAGTTTTGGCTTTGTTTTCATGCTCGCTGAAGGTAATGATCGGGATGATAGTAACACTTTTTGTTTGAGCATCATCAGTAACTCAGTGCTTGTTTGTGCTGGATCTCTCAAACGTCGATATATATCGTAGCCACATCTACTACAAATAAAACTCACTTGGACGTGTGCTGCATAACCACAGATTGTGTGAGTTAATGTCAAAGAGTTGTGTTGTTACTGCTGGGGTGAGTTGTAACACAGGCCGGGGATAGATGTAACGGTGTGAAGTAATTTGCTGAAATAAGACCCACACATCCAAACTTTATTGAGGAACAAAAATAATCAGTTTTGCATCAAGTGAACCATTTAAAGTGACAAAAAAACTTTATATTGTATTGCTTTTAAATTTAGCACAAAAACAATTGCTGTGTGTGTGTGTGTGTGTGTGTGTGTGTGTGGGTGGGTGGGTGTGTGTGTGTGTGGGTGTGTACTGTGTTCCTGTCACATAAGGGTTCAGTCACTAGCTGTGTTGTCATCTACCTACTTTTATGTGAATTTTGGAATGCTGTATGGAAATGTCAAGATGCGCAGAAATTCTAAAAATGTGCACAAAAAACGTATATATGTGACCCTGGACGGCAAAACCAGTCTTAAGTGTCAATTTTTTGAAATTGAGGTTTATGCATCATCTGAAAGCTGAATAAATTTAAAAGCTTTCCATTGATGTATGGTTTGTTAGGATCAGACAATATTTGTCTGAGATACAACTATTTGAAAATCTGGAATCTGAGGGAGCAAAAAAATCTAAATATTGAGAAAATCACCTTTAAAGTTGTTCAAATGAAGTTCTTAGCAATGCATATTACTAATCAAAAATTAAGTTTTGATACATTTACAGTAAGAAATTTACTAAATATCTTCATGGAACATGATCTTTACTTAATAGCCTAATGATTTTTGGCATAAAAGATAAATTGATCATTTTGACCCATACAGTGTATTGTTGGCTATTGCTGCAGATATACCCCAGCGACTTAACACTGCTTTTGTGCTCCAGGGTCACATATGTGCTCATTTGAGGCAGATAGTGTTTTTGTCTCCCCCTAGAAATCCTGGCCAGGACACGTCCGGGGGAAATGGCACGTATGATCACCCTAAAGAGGGGCACACGCTACCAGTATGAAAGCAAAAGAAAAAGGCGCCTAAATTAGAAAAAAAACCCAAAGAAATCAAGTTGGAAAGGTGCCGCCATGCACTGAGTGACGTGGAGACAACCGTAACCCTGAAAATGAAATAAATGAAGAAATGAATGAATAAATAAATACATAAATTAATGAATAAATAAATAAATATTTATATATTTATTTCTGCAATTATTTATGTATTTAACGATTTATTTATATATTTCAACATTTATTTGATTTGGAGTAATTTGGCCCTCCATAGTATACAGCTCAAAAGATAAATCTTGAAAGACACAGTTGTATATTTCTATAAAATATTATTATTGAATAAGGATATATTATTGCATTATTTTATTAGATTTAATTCATAAGATATTTTCAGAAAGTACAATAAAAATGATGCATGGTTGAAAAGATAAATCTTAGACTCTCTCTTCACAGGAAAAACTATAAAAAAATTGAGAATTGTAACATTATAAATAAATGTGCATGTATTTGTTTTCAATGCAGAAGACTGACAAAGTACCAAACATCTGATTATTATTATAACAATAAGAGAATACTCTGCTACTGTGTTTCTTTTTACAGTAACATTTACAGGTCACAGTGTAATAGAAACAAACTCAAATGTAACAGATCTACTTTTTCCATTCACAAAATAGTTAAAAAAAAAAAAAAAAAAAAAAGTGTAAAAAGCTTCTTCAAATGGTAATTTCGTAAAAAAATAATAAGGAAAAGGTTGGAGTATATGCGATGATAAATGTGACGTTGTGGTCACATGACGTTACCAGATGAGTGTGTTTCTTCATCAGGTTTGGAGAAATGTGTCTCTGCATCAGTGTCTCATCAATGGATGCTCTGCAGTGAATGGGTGCCGTCAGAACGAGAGTCTAATAAAAACATCACAATAATCCACAGCACTCCAGTCCATCAGTTAACATCTGGAGAAGACACAAATCCAGCATTAAGGTGTTTTTAACTAAAATACGACTCCATAACTCATAATAACTCTTCCTCCAGTGATAAAGTGGTCTGGTCTGAATCAGGAGAGAAATCTGCACGGATCAAAACAGCTCTAAACAAATATGTGGCTGGATTTTGATGCTAGAAACAACAAGAGATGCACTTTTTCACTGGAGGAAGTGTTATTATGAATTATAGACTCGTATTTGAGTTATAAACGTCTTAATGCTGGATTTGTTTCAGCTTTTGTCTTCTCCAGATGTTAACTGATGGACTGGAGTGCTGTGGATTATTGTGACGTTTTTATCAGGTGTTTAGACTCTCATTCTGACGGCACCCATTCACATCCATTGCTGAGGCAGTGATGCAGTGACGCATTTCTCCAAATCTGATGAAGAAACAAACCCATCTACGTCTCGGATGACCTGAGGGTGAGAACATTTTCTGCATATTTTAATTTTTGGGTGAACTACTCCCTTAACTTTCAGCAGTCTGATCACACAAGTCAAAAACAAGATAGTATCCAGGTCACAGAAGAAGCGGTGTGTTAGCACGCGATCTGAAGCGCTGCTCTAAAGGGGAATGGAGACTATGGTCGGCAGAGGGCCGATGGGAGGAGGGTTGTATTTCTCCACACGCATTAACCTGCGCAGAATATCGTCCCGGTCTTTCGGCCAGCTGTAGACGTGCGTGTTTTGCAGCCAGGTGGGAACGTAACACTGGCAACGAGAAGAAAACAGGTCCTGCTTCAGTGAGAAATGCCACACATCTTACAGAAGCTGAAATGATATTGATGTTTTGCTTCTACAGTTCGGTGCATTGCTCCGTGAAGTGTAGAGAATGTGAGGCTAGATTAACCGGTTTAGTGCTGTAACAAGCTCACAAACATGCTTTGATTTGCTGAAATGCTTGGAGTTAAACTGCAGTGTTTGTTGAATTTCACAAACCTTTTTCGCCCCCGGGAACAGAATAGGAATGAACCTGTAGTTCCTGCAGCCGTTCTGAATGAACTCACTCTGCAGCTGATGGAGGCAAGCAAACACATCAACAGTGTCACAAAAACTATAGATGATGTGTTTTTACAATATAAGCAAAACACACACCCTTAACCCAACCCTCGCAATTATATTATGCTTGTTTTGACTAAGGCAGCGCATGCAATCCCAGAATGCATTGCAATGACCTCGATGAAATATTTCATCCATGAAATGATTTTTTTTTTTTCAAAACGTATGAGCAACTTAATTAAAAAAGTACTATTATTATTAATACCACTACTATTGCTGCTAATAATAATTGCTATTATATTAATGCATTCATTATTTGTGTGTGCAATTTATTTTTATCTTATTACAATATCTAATTGCATGCTCAAAGTAAACTACTGGAATTAGCAAAAGTATTAATAATTATAATATTATTGTTATATTTTATTAAATTCTGTATTTGAGTGTGCAATGCATTTTTATGTTTATGAAAATATATTGCATGCTCACATTAAAATGTATTGTAATTAGAAAAAGCATTAATAATAATAATAAATTACTATTATTTTATTGCATTTTATATTTGTGTGTGCAATGCATTTTTAAGCTTAATAAAATATCACATTGCTCGCCCGTGCTAAATTCTATTGGAATTAGCAAAATCATTATTATTATTATTATTATTATTATTGTTGTTGTTATTTTAATGCATTCCATTGCATTCAGGATTCAGCAAAAGTATTATTACTATTATTATTATTATTAATTCATAAAAATGCACAACAATAATAAAAATAATTGTTATTATTTCAATGCATTCAATATTTGCGTGTGTATTGCATGTTTGTTAAAATATCACATTGCATGCTCACACTAAACTCCTGGAAACAGAAAAGTATGAATAATAATAACAACAATTATTATTATTATTATTATTGTGTATTATGAATTATTATTATTATTTAATCCATTCAATACTTCCCAAACTCTACTGGAATCAGCAAAAGTATTCTGAATAATAATAAATGAAGGCAGAGCTTGTTATTCTGGACCTGTTTGTGGATGTACACAGTGTTGGACGTTCTCTCGTCTCCCTCCACGCTGCTGTTAATGCCTGATATGGTCTCGTAATACCGCAGGCTGATGATGATGATGATTAGGTAATCTTTCTGCAGGGAGAGAGAGAGAGAGAGACGCTGTAACTCTAGGTGTTTAGATGATGATGATGATAATGACATCACTTCCTGTCTCTGCATGTTGACCTCATTGAGATATCGCTCCATGCAGTCGATCTTACTGATGCTGTTCAGCTGCTGCTCGAAAACATCAATCTGTGCACAAAGACGCAAGAATTAATCCAAATCCTCAAAACTACAGCTAGATTAAACAGGAAACTGTGAAATGATCTGTACATGCGTGTCAAAGCCGTTGTTCCTCAGCAAAGACCCAAACTTAATGATCTCCTTCAAATGCTCTTCACTGTCAGCTTCGTACGTGACAAAAACTTTCCCTGTGTGCAGAAAAAAACACGCGACACACTTGAAAGAGTAGGTCAAGCCGCCTCAAAACCAAACACGTGCAATGTATGAAACCTTGCAATGCATTTTTCCTCTTGCAAGAAATGACCATATAATAACTGCTATACCCCACAAATTAAATTAATATACATTTTTTAAAATCAATCACAGCTAATAATTATTATAAATAATAATATGCATTCAATATTTGAGCGTGCAATTTATTTTTGTGCTTATTAAAATATTGCATGGTTACACTAAACTCTATTGGAATTATTATTATTATTATTATTGTTTTATTAAATTCTGTATTTGTGTGTGCAATGTTTTTTATGCTTATTAAAATATCACATTGCATGCTCACACTAAACTTTATTGGAAATACCAAAAGTATTATTAATAATAACAATAATAATAATCATTATTATTTTATTGCATTTGAAATTTGTGTGCTATATACTTTTATGAAAATTAAATCTATCACAGCTAATAATAATTATTATTATTAATAATAATAATATGCATTCAATATTTGTGCACACAATTTATTTTAGTGCTTATTAAAATATTGCATGGTTACACTAAACTCTATTGGAATTATTATTGTTATTGTTTTATTAAATTCTGTATTTGTGTGTGCAATGTTTTTTATGCTTATTAAAATATCACATTGCATGCTCACACTAAACTTTATTGGAAATAGCAAAAATATTATTAATAATAACAATAATAATAATATTTATTATTATTATTATTATTTTATTGCATTTAAAATTTGTGTGCTATATATTTTTTTATAAAAATTTAATCTATCACAGCTAATAATTATTATGAAAAATAATATGCATTCAATATTTGTGTGCACAATTTATTTTAAATATGCCTTGATTAAAATGAAATATGAAAATGAATGAAAAGTGTTTTTGTTGTTTTTTCACAGCGTAGAGTATTGCAGACAATCACACACGTTTCCGATGAGCTTATGAATGCTTTGGGCCAATCAGAGGCGTTTAGATTAGTCAGCGCTGAAAAAATGTTTTATATATATTCTATTAATCAACATTAATAATCACTTATAATATCAAGAGCAATAATTGACAATAATGATTTTTGTCGCAATATTGCATTCCTATAATAAGTCTCTGTTTTTTAAAAGCAGCCTATTATTTATAAACAATTTTTTTTGTAACAGTTTAAAGTATTCTGACTGATGTAAACGTAACCAATCAAAGACAACAAAGATACAATTAATAAAGCAATTATAAAAATTGCCCTTAGGACTGTAAAATAAACACCAGGGGGCAAATATTGCACCTTAATGGAAAAGTTAATTTCTGACCCTGCTGTCCACGTCACTGCCTGTGCTTTGGTCGTGTTGACGTGCAGACAGGAAGTAGTACTCACTCTGTTCCTGTGGCAGGTGTGTGATACACTGAGTGGCCTGTCTGGGGTTCACAGATGCATTTTCACTGAAGACACACACGTACAGAAGCATGCACAATGCATAGACTGTTAAAAGCGTGCAAGCCTTCATTTTTCAGCATGAATGACTCTTTCTTTTCCGTTTCATTCTGATTTAAAAAGCAAAAGGTCTTCTGTTTCTGAACCATAACTGAGTTGCAGTCGGTGTAATATGATGCTACGGGACTCACTTTTCAGAGAAGCGTGTGTCCATTTCTCTGTACTGCATCAGGCCTGTGAATGAACACAAAAATGCAGATTCAGAATATAAAATAACCACATGTAGGCTTGCAGTGATTCTGAGAGTTTGCGGTGAAACTCTTACGTGTGAATTCTGTCTCAACCTCTTTTGTATTTTGAAACAACATGATATCCAGGCTGCTTTTGTATAAATGCTTGTTTTGAATTCAGAATGACTGTGTTTAGACGCCTTGCATCAGATTCTCATGGACCAAATGCAAATGAGATTTATTTAGTGCTGTTTTTGTCTCTTTTTGTGCACTTTTGGTTTAAGAAATTGTTTTGGAACAACATAGAGGTGAGTAAATGATCGGTGGACATATATTATTTATTTCTATTTCTCTTGATTAGAATCAAACATTCTACAGCCTGATGTTATAGAAGCATGCTTTTAAACACTTTTTTTTTTCAATTTTGAATTTTCAAATGCTCATATTTTCCATTAGGCCATATGTAGAGGATTTTAACAATATAGAAACTCAAGAACCCTATATAGCTAAAAATGGTGAAAAGAGGGATATTTGATGAAACTAAACTGCTGCCTTTATATAATTTTCCTGATGTACATTAGTCTTCAAACGTTTGGCTTTGTACTATTTTTATTGTGTGTGTGTGTGTGTGTGTGTGTGTGTATACACACACACACACACACACACACACACACACACATACAATAAAAATAGTTCAACGCAAATGTGTCGTTTTACACATTCATCTAATCTGATATCTAATCTTTTGGTTGTTTGAGAAAGAAATATTATTAATTATAAGTGCTCTTTGTCTGCTTTAAGTAACATAAGCAACAAAGCAAGATATGAGACTTATAATATATTATAACTATGAAAAAATATAATCCATTGTGATTTAAGTGGATGCAACGTGTTCACTGTGTTATAAATCAAGCTCTTAGAAGCTTAACCACAAACAAGTAAATATTATAATACATTAAAACTGTTCTTATGAATATTCATGAGATGATATAACATATTATAATTTTTTATTTATTTTTTATAATGCATTATGTATTCATTATAATGCCTTAAGAATTAATGTGTTATAAATACAGGCTTCGTAGAAAGTGTTTCCAATGTGTTTAATGCATTTCAATTTGAATGTTCAGAAATAACGTTTTCACAACGTAACGGGAACATTAGAAAAACATTCTGGGAACATACAGTATTTTTCTATTTATAAAAAATCATCCCCATCCTGAACTTTTGAACGTAACGCACCTGAGGGTCTGTAGGGCGGCTGATGTCCGGGTCTGGAGCTGCAGTGATGGACGGGAATCATGGGATGCTGCGGTGGACCGAACTGACAGCACGGCGGCCGCAGGTGAGCCTCGGGGTACGAGGGCGAGGGATGGGGGTACATGTTCGTGGACGGAGAAAAGGAACGCAGAGATCTGGGATACTCCAGACTCTCAAGACTCTGACTCGGCAGAGAGTGAGGCCTGCTGGGAAAAAACGAGCCCTCGTCCGAGAGCGTGTGGTAGATGGCAGACGGGAGGCAGGAGGGCAGGCTGTGAGGAGAATCTGCCCTGACGGGACCGTCCCAGCTGGGGAAGGGCGTCTGATGGGTGTAGGGCTGAGCGTAGCTCCCTGCGTTACGCTGGAGAATGATCTGCGCAGCTTGTGCGCCGGCTGAGGAACGGCTGTGAGTGACGTCTGACTCAAACTCTTCACTCCTGGTTTCGTCATTCTCCTCGGGATAGTTTAGAGACGTGTACTGATCGCTGCCGTGGGCCATGTGGGTCGAGTGTCTGGCAAAAGAGAAAACAAACAAAAAAAAGATTATATTTCAATGCATTTTCTAAATGCATGTTATAGATCTTATACACAGATGATTTGTTTACATATATATATATATATATATATATTTTTTTTTTTTTTAATGTTTTGACCTCATAATGATCAACTGGATCTTCTGTCGAAATTTTGTGATGGAAATCATATGTGGTGGGAGAAAAAAAAAAAACTATATGTGACCCTGGAGCACAAAAGCAGTCTTAAGTCGCTGGGGTATATTTGTAGCAATAGCCAACAATACATCGTATGGGTCAAAATTATACATTTTTCTTTTATGCCAAAAATCATTAGGATATTAAGTAAAGATCATGTTCCATGAACATATTTAGTAAATTTCTTACCGTAAATATATCAAAACTTCATTTTTGATCAGTAATATGCATTGCTAAAAACTTCATTTGGACAACTTTAAAGCTGATTTTCTCAATATTTAGATTTTTTTGCACCCTCAGATTCCAGATTTTGTACATTTTACATTAAATATATCAAAACTTAATTTTTGATTACTAATATGCATTGCTAAGAACTTCATTAGCATTGCTTTCATATTTGTGTTTATGTGTGTAAGTGTGGGTGAGAGCAGGTGTGTGTTTGTTTACAGGCAATTTTTACACACACACACACATGCACAAATTTTATATTAACAAAATATTCCTAATTTTTCTTTCCTTGTCTTCTTCCTATACTTTGTGACATTTTCTGTAAAACAAAACAATTTCTCACATTAAGCAATGCATTATCTTTCAATTTAAAGGATGTCCCACTTTAGCTGAACGCTACCGCCCCAATTTATCTAACGTTCAGGTAAATTGGGACAGTAACAAAACTTGACATTTAAAATAAAAAAATAGAACAAAGCAACTTGCATATCACTGCATAAAATCGAATAATCACGAATGCATGTAATACAAATTTTAAGACCACCCATTATTATCTGCAATTATTTTTAAAGGCGCACTACACCAAACCCTTATTTGTCCCAGTTTAACTGACTTCACGCCTTTATGAGAGAAAGCAGATGTTTTGCGTTTAATGGCAAAGCGTTGCCCATTGTGTGAAACTTTGTGAGTGCATGCAAAAAAAATTGTGTTTGGAATACATATGATTATGGTTTCTGTGCTTTATGTTCTCTCGTAAAACATTTACGTTCATCCGAGAAACTTTGCGTCCTTTTATAATGGAAATAATATGCGGTGAGAGGAAAAACTATTTCAGTGCTTTTGCAAGCGCAAAGTTTCTCATGGGATTCATTTTTTCCGTCCCATCTTCTTCTTCTTCTTTTTTCCGATCACAATGCTTCGTAATTGGATATTTAAAGAGCAATAACATTTCCGTCATCATTTATTGAACTCAGAAAACATGCTCCACTTTCACTCGGTGAGCAAAAAACACACATGCATCATTATTAAAGTATTCATATGACTCTTGTATTGTATTCAAAGGCATCTGATAGGTTTGGGGGCGAGGAATAGACTGAAAGCTGACACTCACGGCTTTTGTTGTAAATATACAAACCAAAATGAAAACAACATTTCCTTTCTTATTAACTCCTCAAGTCAATAGAGTATATGTGATATGTTTGTAGGCTATACAAGAGCATGTCAACAGCTGTCATAGCGTACAGTGCTGCTCATACAGTGTAATTATTTTAATGCAAGCGTGTTTGCACATGCTGTGTTTGACTTTGCACCGGCTGACAGAAACCAAGAAGACTTCTGAAAGCTGTCAGTGACCAGATGACGGCGAAAGAAAGAGGTCAGCGCTGTTTTCTACCGGGGAAAAATAGGTCTTAGTGTAACAGCCACCCATGCAGCGCCCCTAAATAGGACACACTGCATTATGACTCTTTATCTGTGTGCCAAAATTCTGCAGCTTGTGCAAATCTGCAGACCACAACTGAGAGATGATGCCACGCAAGCAATTACACAAAACACTTTACCTTTACGCTATATAGATACAGATGGGGTTCTGCCTGAGCATTTGTCCAAGTCTGAGAAATGCAATGACGTGACACTTCATCAGTTTTCGGTGCAAATATAAATCAACGAGTGAAAAGGAAGAAGCAGTTAAACGTTCGGCAGGAAGAGTCATTCTGATAAAGATGAAAGATATATATATATACGCTTAATCACTGATAACCTGATTCTAACGTTTCCTGACACACTTGAGAAAGAAACCGAGAATGTAGAGGGTGAATTCAGGTATTAAATATATATTTGCAATCACACAATATTTTGGATGTGGATTTTTTTTTAACTGAAAAATGTTATTTTTAAACTTAAAGCAAATTTTAAAAAAAGTGTAAAAGTTAATTCAGTTGCCATTGACATGACTGGGAAAAAAGTCATTAATTAACCTGAATTCATCTAAAAATATAGGCTATATATATATATATATATAGATATACACACATACACATATATAATGTATATATATATATATATGGGTCATTCTACAGAAACGTCCACTTTTGTTATGGCAAGATGTCTTAAAATGTATTTCTTTTTCTAACATTTAAACTTTGACCACATTATTAAATTACCTTTTGACTTTATGAATACATATAAATGACAGCTTAATATTTTCTTTTTTTTTTGTGCAATTATTTCAAGACCACATGTACTATTTTTTGTCACTGGTGTTACCTTCTTTAGCAATATTAAAAGTTTTTACGAAATATTATTTCTCGATTTTTTTTTTCCAGCACATGTAGTCAGTCACAGAAAAATAATGAAAATGCACGAAATAAGGAGATTATGTTTTATTTATTTAATGTGACAGACAAAAATATTACAAGTATTACACAATAAACCACCAGAGACATACATTAGACCTGATATACTGATCTTCACTGGTGTTATACATGAGGAAGGTGAAAATATTCAATTTTCATGAAAAATGCATGTCTGCTGCAAGATATCAAAACACATGCTGTCAATCATGGTATACTCACTAAATTAAATAGTTTAATCCATTTGTATTATAGTTTTTTTTTACAATTCCCTAACAATAAAGCAGGTCACACCAGTGACTTCAACTAAAAGCTTCATATGAAATCATGCCATAAATCAGAAAATTTCTCATAACTGAAAAGAAACAGCGGACATAACATGGGCCTTTTTTTTCATAGATCTTTAGGAAGTCAAGTGATGTCATCAACGTGATTTTTATTTCAAAATAACAGATTTTTGTTAAAAGGTAACACCAGTGACACAGCATTTTATTTTATTATGCCATTTATATCATATTTGATAGTTATGAATTCATTATTGTATTTTAAATGGTAGAAAACCCTGTTTTTGACCTCAAAATAAAGCAAGTGTAATTTTTCAAGTGTAATATTTCAGTAAAGGCTAGGGACAGAAAAATGGACATTTCTATAGAATTACCCATAAAGCACCAAAATTATATTTTTTTATATTATAGGTACAAGGATTAGTATAGGAAGTACTAATAATAACGCAATGCTTTACCTGTTTAGCTATCTGAACTAATTTCAGGATATATTTTTAAACCTGTTTAAGTCAAACTCACCTGAGCGCGAGCCGCAGGAGTTACAGTCACTTCAGGAAGTCACACGGTTTTGTTTCATTTGTCATCTCGATTCTTGTTTTTTCACTTTCTACAGCGATTTCGAGTTCAGTTTTAGATGCAATAGACGCGCATTTCAACAGGCTGCTAGTTTAATACGTGACCGTTCGGCGTGAAACGACATGGTGTCAAAGTGTGTTTCGGTTCGTGTGTCGGAGGAGAAACGCGATTATAAAGAATGGGAGGAGTAAAACAGCGCGAGACCGCGTGGTGCACAGGTTCAGTGCCAAAGCTTAACACTTAATTAAATAACATAATATGCCAGGTAAAAAAAAAATTACAAAAAAAATAAATAAATAAATAAATAAATAAAAAATTGTACTGACGTTCCTATTTATGGAGAGCCAAATTACTCAAAATTAAATCATTAAATAAATGTTGAAATATATAAATAAATCGTTAAATACATAATTAAATGCATAACAATAAGTTATTTATTTAAATACATAAATGAATGAATGATTTTATAAATATAAATATATGTATATAATAAATATATGAAGGAATGAATGAATAAATATTTATGTATGCCTTTATTCATAATGATGTTTTAACGATTTATTTATATATTTCAACATTTATTTAATGATTTAATTTTGAGTAATTTGGCCCTCCATACCCATGAAGTTCGACTTTTTAAATGATTTAAAAACATGTTTTCTTACGAACGTTATTGCATCATTTTGCAAATATTACGTGAACGTTACTTTTGAATGTTCTCTGAACGTTCTGAAAGAAGCGGACTAGTAACATTTTAAAAACCTTTACACAAAAAACGTTACATAAACAATGCATAAATAACGTTTTTGTACTAAGATAACTTGTAACGCACATTCTTGTAACGTTACTGGAATAATATTTATTCATTATTTGGAGAGAACCTTGCAACATTAGCGGTTTTATAATTATTCTAATTTTTTTTACGTGTTTTTTTTTTTTTTAATGGCAATTTAACAGTTTATAAAACTATTACTAAAAGAGCAGGATGTGTCTATTGTTTGTTAAAACTGGGCTGAACAGACAGCAGATGGCGCGCGGTCTGAGTTGTTTGAACAGACTGCAGAGGGCGCGCTATCGCGCCTCATCTGGCGCATGCGCAGTGCCATCTTCATGTTTGAAGCCGCACAATGGGCGGAGATCTCTACCGTTTCCTTCCAAAAAAATCAACTGAGGATCTACCCACGGGAAACGGTTCCTATGTAGCGGCTTTAGAGCGACATGCCAGGTACGTCCGTTATCAAACGAGCTTTTCCCAGCAAGCTTATCACTAGTTGCGTTATGACTCAGCTTGCTGTGGCTGAGCTTTTCTTGCACTGTCAATGGAAATAGTTTGTGCATAACGGGATACATTGTTACAGTCATGCATGCATGCAAAGCAAACATTACACTGTGAGAGTAGATGCATCATTTACAGTGTTTATAGTGTCCATATATCGATCGTTATTTGTTCAGTTGCATGGATTGTATTCATTGTAATGGCTTTTTTTGCAAACCGTTGTGAAATGAAAGTTAGATGTACGACAATCTAGATTGAGATTTTAGATTATAGTTTACAGGAATAGTTGATATAACTGCAATAATGCACATGCAACTAAATGAGAAAATACATTTGAAAAGAGTTAAATGCTATACTGATTAAAATATAGAAAGTACGTTGTTATTACCACGGTATAGTGATGCGTATACCACTGAATTGCTACAATTAAATGTCACGGTATTTACATGCATGCTTGGAAAAACCAAGGTACTTTTTTTAATGATGTAGAGATATGCAAAATATACATTTTAAATAGTAAAAAAATAGCTAAACATTATTAAAACAAAACTTTTACGTTTTTACAGGCAAATTTTCACACTTTTAGAACACAAACAAGAAAAAATATCAATAAGAACAAAATAAACGTGTATTCTGTGTACCTCTCTGAAACAAATATTAATATTTAGCGGTTTTGCTTCGCTGGTAAATTTTTATCGGTTTAACGATGTTTAGATATTTAAACGCAGGGTACATATAAAGCAGTTAAGAATATTTTGGGTGTAGCTAAATAAATGCATATGAAGCTTATAAACGCGGGTTTTGAGATATGTGGTCGCGCGCGTGTTTGTAAACAGAGTTCTCGGGCCTCGTGCGGTTCGCGCGCTGTTGCTAATAACAACCAACATTCTTCGCCGTTACCAAGCAACGATATCGCGACGCTATGTTTTATCGGGCGTTCATCGCGTAATTCTCGTCGGGTTTCCTCAGAAAGGCCCGGGGTTTGTTTAGCATGTAAGTGTCAAGCAGCCTGCCCTGTTTACAGTGAGCTCTGTTAGCCAGGCAGCTGCTAAACAACTGCTCTCATGAAATTAAACACGGCTAAAGTTAGATTAGCAATCACTGCAGCTGCTTCATTAATGGTTAATGCTAATTAGTGAACCGCGACTGCTAATGTCCTCAAAAATAGGCTACATGAACGTTCTCACGTGACACATGATGATTACATCATCTTTGGCTTGTGTTACAACAACGAAGTACTATGGTAATACCTTATTTATTATGTATAGCCTACTGTGAAGTACCTTAAATACTGTGGTATTTGAATTTGAGCCATAGTATATATTCGAGGACCATGTTATTGCCATCTGAACCATGATACTGCCACAGTACTTTCTGTCATGTGTTTAATTTAATTTATGAAACACTGAGACCATTATAGGGATGATAACCAAACTTTAGGTTATTATAGTAACCTTGCAATACCTATATTTTTAAAAGGATATAGTTCGTTGAGCCTTTAGATAGAGTATAATGTAAGATCTAAAAAAATAAATGTTTTTATTTATTTATGGCTCTTATAGTCTAATATAGTGATAATATGTAGGGAAACTGCCCAAATTTATTCATAGCTTCAACTAAGCAAAAATATGAATTTGCTGCAGATGCTGATATTTCTATGATGGAATTCTGATGCTTGTAAATCAATGAGATATCAGTCGTCACTCTATATGTGACCCTGGAGCACAAAACCAGTCATAAGGGTCAATGATTCGACTTTTTCAACAATATTTGGCTGAGATACAACTATATGAAAATCTGGAATCTGAGGGTGCAAAAAAATCTAAATATTGAGAAAATTGCCTTTAAAGTTGCCCAAATTAAGTTCTTAGCAATGCATATTACTAATCAAAAATTAAGTTTTGATATATTTACAGTAGGAAATTTACAAAATATCTTCATGGAACATGATCTTTACTTAATATCCTAATGATTTTTGGCATAAAAGAAAAATCAATAGTTTTGACCCATACAATGTATTTTTGGCTATTGCTACAAATATACCCCAGCGACTTAAGACTGCTTTTGTGCTCCAGGGTCACATATCTCCAATCGAAATGATTCAAACATATAATGCAATGCAATGCTGATTGAGAGATGAAGAAATAAAGCTCCTCAGAAGATGTGAGATGAAGATCATTCCTCCGCTGAGGAACAGTGAAAGTAAAGCTCCTCAGAAGATCCTGATGATCAGATTTGAGACGCACTGATGTTTCTAGAAAATGATTGATGGAGGATCAAGTAAAGCTGAGCTGCTTCAGTCCAGTAAGTGTTCATCTGGAAACATGACTGCAGTTAATCTGACGTTTACTTGATCAAAATCAGTCAAGATTTGACAGCAGAAAGCTGGATGTTTGTACAATTACACTAAAAGAGCTTTTACTGGATAAAAACCTCTTAAACTGTCAATCAGAGACAGAAGACATGAGGAGATTGCGTGTAACTGCAGTTTTGAGACGCATTAGAAATTTGCATATCAAATATGCATCATGGAAGCGCCTTTTTATAATACCTGATCTGTAATACTTTCATTTGCATTGCAGGACATAAAGTGATGGATTGGCCGTTTGACAGGATTTCCCTGCAGAAGTATTTACTCCACCAGTGCTCGATCTGTCGATTATAATATTGTTCAGTCGACATATGTTGCACCGGTGCCGTCCACAATCCTGCATTCATACTTCCAGCGGCCTTTTGCATCCCACATCCCTTCGGGATTCTCAGATCTTAACAAGATCTAAAACTCTGTTTTCTGGCCAGTATTTGTGGTTTTATGTGTTGTCCTGAGCCGTGGTGCATCATGGAGCCCAACATGGAGTATATAGTGGCACAGGTCACGCAGAAGGAGGTTGGACGTCGCTTCCAAGTGGGGCCGGAAATCATAGACTACATCCTGGACAGACAGAAGTCACATGACCTGGAACACGATCAGAGCATGCTGGACAGGATGGTGGACAGTCTGGCAACCACATGGGTCAATGCGAGCAATTTCAAGGTGAGAGAGTTTGTAAGAATCGTTTTTGATAGATGAGTTTGTTTCTTCATCAGATTTGGAGAGATTTAGCATTGCATCAGTGTCTCAGTGCTCTGCAGTGAATGGGTGCCGTCAGAATGAGAGTCCACTCCAGTCCATCAGTTAACATCTGGAGAAGACAAACGCTGAAACAAATCCAGCATTAAGATGTTTGTAATGTCTAAAATACGAGTCCATAATCCATAATAACGCTTCCTCCAGTGAAAAATTGGTGTGAATCAGGAGAGAAATCTGCACAAATCAAGCACCAAAACAGCTCTAAACCAATATGTGGCTTGATTTTGATGCGAGAGACAACAGCAGATGCACTTTTTTTTTTTACTGGAGTGGTGTGGATTATTGTGATGTTTTTATCAGCTGTTTGGACACTTATTCTGACGGCACCCATTCACTGCAGAGCATCCATTGCTGAGACACTGATGCAGCGACACATTTCTACAAACCTGATGAAGAAACAAACTCAAGGACAGCAAATGTTCATTTTTGAGTGAACTGTTACTTTAAATAAAAGCTGAGGAGAGATTGTGTAATTCAGAGATACCATTATTTCTGTTTTCTGAGTAATAATTTGCTTTCTTGATTCAGTTTGGTTGATTCTAAGGATTTTTAGGCCTCTTCTATAAGCATGCAAGTAGTTCCAGGTTAGAGTTGCGTATCATCGGCGCACATCTTTACGATCTCACACTTTGTAATGCTTAATGTTGTTTCAGTGGAAATGATTGCTGATTTAGATGATAAAGCATTTGTTATCGTTTCAGGAAGAGTCACTCCCGTCGTCACTGATTCAGTGAGACTCTTGGTCTGATTTATAATTTCACAGGACTGCATTTTTGGAGGACAGGCAGTTTGTATTCAATGAAAACTAAGACATTGTGTGTATTTGAGTGACCTGACAGACTAAGCATTTGAGAAGCTTGACAGGCGTTATGAGGTTTTTTCATTGCCGTTGATTTCGTGTCGCTTCTAATGCTCAATCTTTAGGGTTTTTCAGTATTTTATATTCTGCTGGTTGTCCTTCTCAGTGCTTTTGCCGCAAAATAATGTTTGGTTTGAGGATTCGCTCAATATTAGTCTCATTTTCTGCTCACCATTTTTACTGTGATTTACCTTTGGCTTTATATCAGTTTGACTGCAATGTTTTTATCAATCTGTGAGGTAAATTACATTTTCTGCAATGTTAATAAGGAATTATTTCTATGCTATTCTATAGTAGTATATGCTACTAAATAAACATTATTAATAATAAATTATTTATTACTATTTTGAGTTTTATCATTTCAGTTTTTAAAAGTTTTTGTAATTTTTAAATGTGTGCCTTTATAATTTTTTTATTAGGTTTTAAAGAAATATATTTCTATTTAGCTTTAATTCATTTTTATTTCAGTTTTAGTCATTTTATTTCCTCAAATTAAATTTATTTCAGCTCAAAATTTTTTTTTTTTAAGTTCACGCTATTTGTTTAGAATATTAATACACACACACACACACACACACACACACACACACACACACACACACACACACACACACACACACACATATATATATTCAGTAAGTTCAAGTTTTTTAAGTTTATTATTTGTTTATAATATTAATATATATTTGTTTTATTTTATTGCAGCTTTATTCAAATTACTACAAATGCATTTGTATTTTTCTTTTTTTTTCTATTTAGCTTTCATTTATTTTCAGTTCTTTAAATTATTTCTTAAAATTATTTTTATTTATTATTTATATCAGTTCTACAGTAATTTCAGTTGTTTCTTGTAAGTTTTTCATCTAATGTTTATGTTTTATTCTGTTGCAGCTTTATTTCAACGACTGAAAATGATTTTTAACAGTTTAAGTACCAATAACAGCAGTGATTTTTAATGAGTTTTTCATATTGCACACATGTATCTGTGTGCCTCATCATGAAGTTATTGCAGGGAGTTTCTGTGGCTTTAACCAAATGTAAATCTGTAAATGAATCTTTATTCAGCATCTGAGTTTGCAGCTGTTTTTCTGGTATTTTCTCTGAACATCTGCTGCTAGATTTCACTTGACACGTCCATAACCAGATGCACATGAAATCTGTGCCCTCAAAACTCAATTAGTTATACTTATAATAGTGTTTTACTGTCCGGTCGATTACATATACTGTACTTGGCTCCAGTGCTTTTATTTGGTGGCTCTGAGCCGTTATGTGATCGGTGTTTACATTCTTCTTCCAGACGTTCCTTCCTGTCTGTTGTTTTCTGTCCAGCAGGCGTATATTGTTTCTCACATTACCATCATCATGTCTGTCTTGTGCGCTGCATTGATCAGATGGTATGAAATATTCAGCGCAGCTCCAGCATTAGCATGTTTAAGTGCTCATGAGTCTCCACACGCTTAGTATTCAAGAGCGGCGCTGGACGGCACGCGGGTGTCACCTTCAGCGAGGAATGAGTTTATTGACTCAACACAGTTTAGATTTAACAAAATGTAAAAAAAATAAATAAAAATTCATGAAAATCAAACACAACCATTTAAAAACAAAAAAACACATTGCCTCTTAAAATGAACATCCTGCAAAGGTAATTTGATGGTGCGTGTGAATGTGAAAATTAGGGCTGCAAAAAATGCCATTGTAATTTTTTTTTTTTTTCACTCATAAAAGTTGTGATTGTGATTTTAAAATGCGATTTTAAAAAAAAAAACAGGTTTGTTATAGGTGTGCTTATATATGAGAATGGCTGTAATAATAATAGTAGTAGTATTTAGCAATAATATTATATTAATAAAAATGACTAAGTGAAAGCAAAATATGAAATATAACTATTTTAATATTTCACTGGAAAATAAAAAATAAAAATAAAACAATTTGTAAGAGAAATATCGTAAAACTATATTATATAACATAGTAAATAAAATATAGTAAGACTATGCCATTGCAACTGTACAATTACAATACGTGAAACTTAAAAATCTAATTGTGATTAAAAAATAATAATCCAGGTCTGTGTTGCTTGTTTTTGTTTAAAAATGTTTATGTGAATATGGTTATAATAATAATAACATATAATGTTATAATGTCATTTTTATTATTACAAAATAATATAATAATAATTATATGACTATGTCGTGCAACTATAAAATGCTAATATTTATGGCCGTTTTAATTAATTTTTTTAATTGGAAACTTTAAACCATCAAACTTTTATTTTGACGGAAAAGCGTTGTTCTGTTGCCAGCGTCTCTCGGCTCAGAGCTCATGTAAGTGTGTGGGCTGAACACTGTTAAAATAGCTCACTGACGAGTGAAGAGCAGGGTGCTTGGAACCGGATGCTTATCTAATGGTTTCCTCCGCATGTAACAGAAGGAGGAGTTCATTCGATTGTTTGAGGAGCCGGCCAATGGCGTGGGTTTGGGGGCGGGGCTATCGGTTTGCCTCTGTTTCTTTGTATCTGAATGTTTTTCTTTTTGATCAGTGGCAGGAGTGTTTGGAAACTAAATCATTATTATACATTTTAATGACACCTTTTGAGCCAACTCATACATATCAACACTTTTAAAAGCATAGTTCACCCAAAAATGAACATTTTGTCATCATTTACTCACTGTCCTCTCGTTCCAAACCTGTATGACTTCTTTTTATTCTGCGGAACATAAAGGAAGATATTTTTTTAAAAATGGCTGTGTGTTTTGTTTTGTGTTTTTGGTCCATGCAGTGAAAGTTTTCAGTAAATGCAGTTCTCTGAGTTTGAGTCGTTTTAATGTGCGTTCAGGGAACATGCGGCAACCATCTTCACAAACTTGGTGCTTATCAACAAAAGAGAAGCTTTAAGAGCTCCCTGCAGTTTTCCTTTCAGATTAAAGTCTGATGTTTTAACATTTGAAATTAAGAAAGCTATAAATATTTGCGTTGGAATTTTACAGTTCTAATGTAAAATAAAATAATAATTATTTTCATTATTATTATTATATTTTTCTAAAATACTTAGATTTTTATTTTACAGTAAAATATTACAATATCAATTACTTTTGAGTAATTTTCATATTTTTAAATAACAACAGTAATAATATTTTAAATTACTTGATTGTTTTATTTTATAGTTAAATATTACAATAGTAATATTCCTTATTAAGTATCTTTTTATATTTTTATCTAATAATAATAATATATATTATAAATATTATTGTTATTATATTTTTAAAAGCTTGATTTAAAAAAAAAAATATAATAGTAAGATTCCTCATTTTATTATTTACTTATTTTTTTTTAAAAATATTTTAAGATTTTAATTTAATAATGACAATAATAATATTTATTATCATAACTGTTATTATTATTATTATTATTATTATTATTATTATATTTTTAAATGCTTGATTTTTTTACAGTAATATTATAATAGTACTATTACCAGTTTGTTTTTATTATTATTATAATTTTTTATTTGAACAATTTATTTATTTATTTAATATTCTATATATATTATAATTCTTATATATTTAATAATAATAATAATAATAACTTCACCACCACAACCAAAACTTGGCCAAATTGCGCAACCCTAAAAACCAGCACCACAAATTTTTTTTTTTTTATATTTTGCTCTAATTTCTTTCACGTTCTACATAAGAAAGAAATGCATACAGCTTTGGAACGAGTTCGTTTGGGTGAACTATCCCTTTAATGCACATATTTATAAATCCATCCACAGATTTCACTCACAATCATCAGAAGATTCTGCTGATTCTGGGCTGTTGAGTTAAATCTGACATACAGAAAGTGGTTTGACTGTGCAGATGGTGTGTGTGTGTGTGTGTGTGTGTGTGTGTGTGTGTGTGTGTGTGTGCATCAGCTGCAGTGAATGTAGTTCTGTTTGTCATGATACAATTTCATTAGCAGCGCTGCTGTTCTCTGCTCACTGTACTGACACTCTCAGAGTAATAAGACAGTTTAATTAGCAAGTCTAATCAATAATCTGTCTAATTGTTATTATAATGGACAGGAGGTCAGTTTGATAGGTCGGTGCAGTATGAGCATGCATGTTTTCTTCACACCTCCGTTTAACGGCTCAGAAACGGCTGAGCCTCATCAGCCAATCAGAGCGCTCGTCCCAAGGCTGGCCTGGAAACCCAGCGTCTCCGGCGAGAGTAATCACCCCACTCTCCGTAACGAGGACAGCCGGGGTCCCACTGCAGCCGGGACGTCTTATTTTACCTCACGCACGCTCAGAGTCACAGTGAGGCTGCTGCAGCCATGCAAGAGATATAATAAACATGCAAATGTTTAAGAAACCCACGTGACGTGAGATCTGCTGTATGTTAAGTGTAGAGAACATGCATCTGCTTCATGAAACCGTATATAGTACATACACTCATGCACAAACAGATGCACAGCTTTCATGAAACATGCTATTAATGCACACATTACAGCTGAACAATAGTTAATGCAAATCAGTGCCATAATGTGGTGCACGTGCTATAAAGTGTGCAGTCAAAATATTTAATTATTGATTTGTCATTTTTTATATCTCTTCAAAAATGTTTACATTCTCAAAACAGTTTTGTTGTTTTTACGAATTAATTTTTTTTTGTCTTCATTTTGACATTGTCAGAATTTTTTTTTAACTATTTCCAAACTTTTTCAAGAAAGTGTGTTGTTGCTTTTTTTTTCTAAATATGTCATTTTTAAAAAATTATTTTCTTAAATATATTATTTTATTATTACTTTTAAAATATTAGTTTTGTTGAACGTATGAGAGGACTGCCACAGTCACAGATCACATTAATATTTTTAAAATCACTGTCATGGCAAAAAAAAAAAAAAAAAAATGATAAAAGAAAAAAAAGCCATCCAGAAAATTATTGATTTATATAATTAATTAAAAATGTATTTAAAAATAAGAAATAGAATCAGAATTTTTATTGCTTTAATTTTTTATTTAAACATTTTAATTTAATGCTAATTTGCACACATTATAAAGTGCGCAGTCATAACTTATTCTATTTTTGTTATTAAATTTGTCTTTAATTTCTTTTGTTACGTTGTTACCATCTTCAAGAATCGACTAAAAACACATCTCTTCCATCTTTATTTGACCCTCTAACTCTAACACTCTATTCTAATTCTATTCTTTAAAAAAACTTGCCCCTTTTAGACTTGAACTCTGTTCATTTTCTTAAAAAAAAAAAAACGAACGAACACTATCTTTTCTATTCTTTTTTAATTCTGTCTGTTTTCATTTTATTATACAATTAACAAAAAGCAAAAAAGGCCTCTAAATTATTTTTAAAATCACTGCATCTTGGCAAAATAATTAATTTATTTAATGAATCAAAAGTTAAATTTAAAAATTTATTGCTTCAAGTTTAATTAATTTCACCATTTTAATTTAATGCTAATTTGCACACATTATAAAGTGTGCAGTCCATTTTGTTAATTAAGATTATTTTTCTTAAAAAAAATTGATTGTTAGTTACATAATTGTTTTAAACTTTTAATGTCTCAGATAAATTGTGAGTACTGAATTGCGCGCTAGGGGTCGCTGTTGTTATTAATTTCTGTCTTTGTTCATTTTAGTTTGTTTATGGGTTCCAAAAATTGCACCATAGCCTAAACAGACTTGTTCAGGTGATGCGAGTTGTGTTGGGTTCGGTGTTAGCAGGGCTGATCTCACTATACGTTCATTGAACAGCCCAATCCACCCCGAGACAAAGATGGTTGAAGTGTAACTCAGCGGCCCAAAGCTGTCCTACAGTCCTGCTGCTCTTCACGACGACGGTGACGCTGAACAAACACAAACTCTGCTGTTCACCTCAAATACTCTGCTTGTCTGACTCAGCCCCTTTCACTTTCACACAATCTGTCATCGTTTCCTACAAACTCGTCCTATTTTTGTGGATATTTGCCAATGAAACACAGTTTAGTGGGCATTACCCATAATCCTTTGCTGCTTTGATTTGCATACACAGTCTGATTTACAGAAAAGAGGTTTTCAAAGCAGTTTTGACTTTTAAATGTTACCGAATGCCATTTGTAATGTAAGTTATAGCTGTTATTATTAAAACAACCTACTTTTTTATTATTTTGATGAATATTTTTGGTCTTTTTAAGGTGGCGCTGCTGGGAATGGACATAGTATCTGCTTTAGTGACCAGACTACAGGAACGCTTCAAAACACAAATAGGAACAGGTGAAAATGCTTCTAAAATAATAATAATTATTATTATTATTGTCATTAAATAATAATAATAATAAATATTATCATTATTGAATATTTATTGTATTTTTATAAAAATAAAATATTTTATTTTTTTAATATTATAATGATTAAAATGTACTCTTTAAAATGTAACACTTTTTAAATAAATATCGTAAAGTTTTATGTATTTGACCACTAATTTGAAACTCATTTTTGTGAGTTTATTGATTTATAACAATACAGATGCTAATAATTTCATAATATGTCTTATATTTGTTTTCCTCTCAGTTCTGCCCAGTTTAATCGATCGTTTAGGTGATTCTAAGGACCAGGTTCGAGATCAAGCGCAGTCACTTCTGTTAAAAATCATGGACCAAGCGGCCAATCCGCAGGTGACACACGTACAGCGTCCCGCTTTAGAGTAATGTGAAATAAATTGTGGCTAAAACTAATAAAAGTATTATTGTTTTCAGTATGTTTGGGACCGAATGCTGGCCGGATTCAGACATAAAAACAACCGGACCAGAGAAGCTGTTTGCTTTTGCCTTATTTCCACTCTTAATGTGTATGTACCTGGGTTTTTACAAATATTTTGAATCAATTTTAATTTTTATATATTTTTTCTTCTTCTGTTTTTAAACAATTCTATATGTTTTAGTAGTTTTTAATGTGCTTTTGTCATTTTTAGTAGTTAAATTTTTTTTTAGGCATTTATTTTATTAATGATTATTAATATCTTATTAATTTTATTTATTTATTAGTGCTGTCAAACGATTAATCGCATCCAAAATAAAAGTTTTTGTTTACATAATATATATATATATATATATATATATATATATGTGTGCACTGTGCATGTTTATTATGTATATATATATATATATATATATAAACACACACATGCATGTATATATTTAAGAAAAATATGTTATGTTTATATTTTAAATATATTTATATATAATATCAATTATATGAATATAAATATATACATGTAAATATTTTCTAAATATATACTGTATGTGTGTGTATTTATATATATATATATATACATAATAAATACACACAGTACACACACATATATCATGTAAACAAAACATTAATCGTTTGACAGCACTAGTTTTTAAACATTTAATATTTCAGTTTTAGTTTATTTTAGTACATCAAGGTAAACTAAATTAAAATAAGAAATGTTGCACTGACGACTAAACTAAATAAATACATAAATAAATAAATCAATAGTTTTCAGTGGTTTATTTCAGGTAACGTACAGTACATTTATTTTATGGTTTTAGCTTCAGTATTAATTTACTATAAAAACCCTAATTGACTTTTATTCAAAGCTGTGTTTGTTTTCATGTTTTGCAGATACGGAGCTCACGGTTTAACCCTCAGCAAGATCGTTCCTCATATCTGTCACCTGTTAGGAGACCCGGCGAGTCAGGTGAGAGGGGTTGTAGTGTTGTGGTCTATGGGTCCCCCTGCTGGTCATCACAGGAACTGCTGCTGACCTCCACTGTACTGTGGCTATACCATGGTATAGTGATGGAAATACCATGCTGATGTGTTATTGGACGTTTACTTTATTCAGTCATATTTACATGCCACTATATAGATATTTGGAGTACCAGAATGCAATGCTCTCAGCTTCTGCTGTTTTTGTTATGGCATGACTGGCTGTTTCTGGTCAGGTTCGTGACGGTGCGATGAACTGTCTGGTGGAGATTTACAGACACGTCGGGGAGAGAGTGAGGATGGATCTGGGGAAGAAGGGGCTGCCGCAGTCACGGTAACAAAATCACATAAATAACAGTCATTATTATTAAAATCACTTCTTCATAACAACAGTGTCAACCACATTTTGCAAAAAATATTTTATGTGATTTATTAAAAATGGATTTTAATTTTAGTTTTGTTTTAATTTAATGTTTAATTAGTTAATTAAGTGTTATAAAAAAAATTGGTTTTAATTATTTACAGTGCCAGTATTGTGTGCTTTTTATTCTTCATCTTTTTTTCTTTTTTTTTGTTACAGTGCCATCTACATTTAAAAAAAAACAAAAAAAACATTATTATTATTATTACATTATCATTATTATTATGTAATGCATTGAAAATGTATTTAAATAAAAAATAAATA
>CM071948.1:30029882-30042382 GCA_036784905.1 Acrossocheilus fasciatus | reverse complement strand
AATAGAGTGTTTCAGTGACTGTAATCAACAGAAAGTGAGCCGTGTTTGTGATTTCAGAGGCTGAATGTTGTTTTTGTGCTGCCAGTTAACATGCTGTGATCAACAGAAGTCTGTACGTGAGAGACGGGCGCTAGATGGCCGACACGATGGAATCTAAAGGAGCTCTGTGCAGTTTAAGACGGTCTTAACACCGTTCTAATGAAAGCGTGTGCTCCGTTTGAGAAACGCTGAAGGGATTTCGCTGTGTTTACAGCATCTTGTGTGTGTTTCGTACGAGAGAGAGTGTGTGTGTGTGTGGGACGTTTTGAGATCAGCCCACACACACACACCGCAGCAAAAATAAGCAGCTTTGGATTGGACGCACGGCTCAAATAGGACATTTTTTCACCTTCGGTCGGTTCAGCTACTCGTCACTTCATACGCAACACTTTAAGTAGGTTAGAGAGCGATTTGGAGGAAAAATGAGCACCGTTGCTCAGATATTGTGTGTTTTTGTCTTGAAGGAGGGAGAAGGATCATGTTGTTTGATGCATTAATGCACACGCAGATACGGAGCAAAATCTCTCATCATTCACCCTGAAATCAAATTAAATGAAGCCTATAATTAGGACTATTCAAATTTTTTATTATGATTGAATTTTTAGGACAAGATTTAAATTAAATTCTTTCTAATGTAAAGAAAAAAATGCTTTTTTATTTATAGATTGTGCAGTATTTATTAGTTAGAATGGGTTCTTGTTGAATGCTGAGATAAATTAAATTCAAAATCAAATATAAAGGTTGCCAAAGCAATATTTCACATTTTCGTTTAATTTTAAGCTACTAATTTAAGTTACTTTAATTGAAGTTACTAAAAAATAATAAAACCTCACAGTATTAAAAAAATGGACAAAAACACAACAAAAATGCTAAAACTTCAAATGAAAACAGAAAATATAAAAAATTAAATCTAATTGAAAATAGTAACAAAAACAATAATAATAGTCAGAAATATATCTATTAAATTGATTAATTAGGTGTTTATTGAGATGATCAACTTATTCCTAAATTTACAGTTATTTACTTCATTTTTTTATGGTTTTAGGGTGAAGTTTGAGATAATATTGTGTACAAATGAAATATTATTATTATTATTTATTTATTTATTTTACACACACACACACACACATATATATATATATATATATATATATATATATTGTGTGCATGTCATTAGCTTGGATAAATGTATTATATGTGCGTGTTGGCATGATATCAGCCGTTCTGTGTAATAAACTGCAATAGTTATGAACAATTAGTCAGAGATGGAAGAAATTAATTGTTAATAACGATTTACAACAAAGCAGCTTCACAGTAATAAACATGAAAATAACAGTATTAATTACAGTATGTTAAATTAATCAATTATAAAACACATTTGATTATATAAGTAGCTCTAAAAAAGAAGATTATTCACGATCAGTTCAGTTCAATAGTATTATTTGCATTTTAAACCCCAGTAATTGTGAGTAACATTATATTTACCTCTTAAATATTTTTCAGTGGATGTGGCATTCATTAGCAGAGCCTTATGAAAGGTTCTGTTGCATGCACTTGTTTAGGAGTCTATATAATGTGTTTCTTCTGATATTATTGGATATATTTGGTCCTCCTTCATCAGTTTTCTGTGAGCTGCATCACATATATTGAACGCTGGGCTTGTGTTTGTCACATTCCTCTCATTCTGTCTTAATGAGGATTATTAGATCCGCTCCGAGCAGACAGACGTCAGTACAGCAGCAGCATATTTCATCTGCTCTGAAGACTAAATTCTAGCACTTTGGTTTCAGACACATTTCTTTTAACGTTAAACCCTGAAAGACGTCTTTGAGATCAGTTTTTAGGGTTTTTTTGGTGAAGCCTGTCCTAAATCACAGCATCAGGACAGAATCCGTCCCATCAGAGATGATCGTTCACTCATATTATTGCTCTTCTTGTGTTTGCTAATTAGTCATTTTCATTTTTAATTTTTTTTTTACCAGGTCATATTTGTTGTATAATCTTTGTTATGAAAGTCTGAAGCAACCGAGAGTCTCGTTTTAAGACCTTTAATGACGTGTGGTTTAATTATGTTTATTATGTATAACACATACAAGATCACATAATTCAACTTACAGTAAAAAAAAATAAAATATAAATATTACAACCTACTGCATGCCTAGACCTAAAAATCTAAATTTTGCAATTCTCTATTTAATAAATTAACTCTATTTAATGATTTAACTCAGATGAGCACAGAATATGTTCTGTAACAGAGTACCAGCTCATTAGTTTTAGTGTTCTGCCACCTGCTGGTGAAATGTGAGATTTTTTTTTAAATGATCTGATATTCATCACAATATTCTTAAATAATTCAAATATTCTAAAATAATGTTTTTTTATTTTATTTTGCATTTTGACTTATAACCAGAGCTCTGATTATTTGCTTTGATTATTTAATATGTTTTTAACCAGTAAGGATTATAAATAGTGATGTGTTTCATCTCAGACAAAGTGGATCATATGTGTTATGAATTTTGAAATCAAAAACTAATTAAATATGGCTGATATGTAGATTTAATTACACACACACACACACACACACACACACACACACACACACACACACACACACACACACACACACACACACACACACACACACACACACACACACACACACACACAGAAACATGTCTGTCAGCATTATTGTGTGTGTTTGCTGTATTATCAGTCAGTGTGTGACGGTGTGTTTGTCAGCGATGATGATGAGTGTGTGATTTCAGTCAGGGTCATGAGCGGATGCAGTCAGCTGTTTGGATGACTCTTGAGTGTGAGTGTGTGTGTGTGTGTGTGTGTGTGTGTGTGTGTGTGTGTTTGGAAGAGCACTGATCTGATGAATAATCCAGGACTGATGTCACCAGTAATTTTTAATGTCTCCCTTTGTTGCTCATTATTTAATCAGACTGTAAATGTAGTTAGATATTTAGATGTATAAACTATTGCTGCTTATATTAGTAATTATATATTTGTAAAAATGATACTAATTATTTATTAGTATAATTAGACTGCCTCCTCCTTTTTGACCTGCATTCTCTCTCAGACCCCGCCCTCTAGAGACAGGTCAGCCAATCCGAACGTGTAGGCTTCAGTGATAACTATATTTTATGTTCATTTATTTTTCTTTTTTACATTTTAATAAAATAAAATATTATTATTTTTCATTATTATTTTTTATAACATTTTACACAAAATCGGTTTTATTAGCTTTTTAATTAACTTTTTGTTAACTTTTTTATTATTTTATTATTTTTTATTGTTATTTATATATCTTTTTTATTACACTATATTTCTATATATGTTTCTATTACAATATTCATATTAATATGCATTATTATTATTATTATTATTATTATTATCAATAATAATTGTTTATTTATTTATTTATTTATTTATTTATGTATTATTACTATAAGCAGACTGCCTCCATCCTTTTGACTCGCCTTCTCTTTTATTCTATTTTTATGCTTTTTTATTTTTAAATATTTTAATTCTGTCTTTTTTTTTTCTTATTTTTCATTGCACACTAAATTTGACCAAAATATTATTTAAAAACATTTTATTAGTATTATTTATAAAGTTAATTTTTTTATATGAAATTGTATTTTTATTTATTTTTATATTACAATTTTAATAACTAAAATAAATAAATAATTGTATTTATTAAATTAAATTATTTTATTAATTTAAATTTTTACATTGGTATTATGAGATAACTGGACCACCACTTACTGAAATAAACATGCAATTAAGCGAGGTCATGTGACAACAGTGCGTACATACTGCATACTGTTTCACATACAATCTAAAAAGAAGTATGCAGTATGTAGGGAGCGGTATGCTAGTATTCAATTCTGAACACAGCCCATGTGTGAGGCTCCTCCCCCTGCCCTCCTCCACCCAGCGATGTGGGCGGAGCTTAATCAGTAATTGCTCATCCCAGCATGCTCCAGTTTCCACACACACTCACATACACACACACACACAGGGAGGGGTCGCGTGCCGCTGGAGGCTGTGTCAGAATGAGGCAGCGTGGGAAAGCGTGACGATATGTTGAGGAAGCTGGTGTGCCGGAGGATCTGTGCCTGTAAGCATTTATCTGTCTGAGCACTGCATGAGCGGAGAGACGGAGACAGACAGACAGACAGAGACGCGCATCTCTAGCTCTCTGTGATAGCGACTCACATCTGTCTGTCTCTCTGCCTCTGTCTCTCTGAAATCTGATCGCTGTGATTAAATGCTGCATGCAGACCGCGCGTGTGTGTGTGTTAGGGTGTGTGTGTGTGTCTGTGTTTTGCATTTATGTCCTCAACCTTTAAATTGAAAATGCCATAATAGACATTAATAATGTATTCATTTAGATATACAAATGCCTTGTGAGGGTTAGAGGACAGAAAGTGTCATTTTCTCCGTGTAAAAACAAGAACAAAAGTGTGTTTGTTGACAGAAAATTGCATTATTAACTATTATTACAATTAGACTGCCTCCATCCTTTTGATTTGCCTTCTGTATTTTTATGCATTTTTATTTTTAAATAAGATATTTTAATTCTATGTTTTTTTGTTTTGTTTTCATTTTGCATCAGATTGGACCAAAAATTTTTTTCCATTTTTTATTTTATATTAAAATCATATTTTATATTAAAATTTCAATAATATTTTGTTGATTATTTAATTTAATTAAATTATTTAATTCATTTATGGGCACCAAATGTCCTTGTAACCTGCATTATGAAAACTTTCAATTGAAAATGCTTAATAAACATGTAAAATAACATATTAATTAAAATATACACAATACAAATGAGAACAAATGTGTGATTGCAGTTGTCTCCAGAAATTTCATTATTACTTATTATTATAATAATAATAATAATAATAATTATTATTATTATTAGTCTGCCTCCATCCTTTTGCCTTTTCTATTTTTATTTTTTATGCTTTTTAAAAATTTTAAATAAGATATTTTAATTTAATCTTTTTTATTCTTATTTTTCATTTTACACAAAATTGGACCAAGAAATTATGTTTTATAAAAGAAAACACTATTACTAATTAATTATATATTTGTATTTTTATATTTAAATTATATGTGATATGTTATATATAAATTTGTATAATTATTATATTTTCTAAATTATTTTATTTATTTTATTAAATTAACTAAATTATTTAATTCATTTATGGTCACCAAATGTCCTCACAACATGCCTTATGGAAACTTTCAGTGGAAAATGCTTAATAAACCTGTAAAATAAGGTATTAATTAAAATATGCAAATTGTTTGTGAGGGTTAGAGGACAGAAAATGTCATTTTCTCCATGTAAAAACAAGGATATGTGTACAAATGTGTGTTTGTAGACAAAATTGTTCTCAGAAATTGCTTGAAACATCATTTTGGGGGTGTATCATAAATCATAAATTAAGTAAATAATGTTTTAAGTTCTCTTTTAGGGACCAGAGAAGGGTTTGAGTCTGTTTTTTTTTTAATGTAAAAATAATAGATGTTTGTGGTTTAGATGTCTGGATGAATGTGTGTTTGTTTCCCTGGAGGTTTCTGGAGTAGTTCGGAGCATGTTAGAGGGCCGTTCGCAGTGAAGGATTGTGGGAGAGAGGTGTTGACACTAATGCATTATGAATAAGGTCGGGTGGGTGGGTGTGTGTGTGTGTGTGTGTGTGTGTGTGTGTGTGTGTGTGTGTGTGTGTGTGTAAATAATTCATGGCGATTGATTGCTGGTCTGGCAGATTTTGGTGATGTTTCCTCACGTGAGCAGCTCTTCCGGGGTTTCCTGTGCTGCTGAGTGAAGGAGATGACGTCCTTCAGATTCACACACACACACACACACACACACACACACACACACACACACAGAGACACACACAGAGACACACACAGAGACACACACACACACACACACACACACACACACAGAGACACACACACACACACACACACACACACACACACACACACACACACACACACACACAGCACATCTGAAGTCTGAAGGTGCAGCGTAATATCAGGATGTTCAGATGAACATCTGCGGGTTTTACAGCCTTGTCTTATTCATTCTTGTTTTGTTTGCATGCATTAAGCTGAATTTAACTTGTAGTGCAAACCAGCGTTGTTATAGTTCACTGAAAGAAAAGCTATTAAAAGACATTATTTTAATTTAATTGATTAAGAACAAAGGCGAAATAAAATAAAACATAAATATTGGATGGAAAAACATCACAAAATTTTAAATAAAGGTGTAAAAATACAATTAGAAAAAACAAATGTAAATATATATATGTGAGCCTGGACCACAAAAGCAGTCATAAGTAGCACGATTATATTTGTAGCAATAGCCAACAATATATTGTACGGGTTAAAATGATTGATTTTTCTTTTATGCCAAAAATCATTAGGATATTAAGTAAAGATCATGTTCCATGAAGATGTTTTGTAAATTTCTTACCATAAATATATCAAAATGTAATTCTTGATTAATAATATGCATTGCTAAGAACTTCATTTGGACAACTTTAAAGGCGATTTTCTCAATATTTTGATTTTTTTGCACCCTCAGATTCCAAATTTTCAAATAGTTGTATCTTGGTCAAATATTGTCCGATCCTAACAACATACATCAATGGAAAGATTATTTATTCAGGTTTTCCGATAAAAAAATCTGAAAAAGGATCAAAAATTTACCCTTGCGACTGCTTTTGTGATCCTGGGTCCCATATGTGCATGTGGAAAAAAGCATATATAAACTTAATAAAAATAATAATAAAAATTAAATTAATATAATTACAAATTACCCTTTCAAACCCTAAAACAAACACTAAATATAGCTGCAAGCAGCGATGACGGGCCCAAGCCATCAGTGCAACCGCTACCCCGGTGGCATCAAAAAAAAAGGGGCACAGCGAGCACATGCATTTACAGTAACCCTCTGGCAGTCTGGTTTTAAGGGATACAGCAATGAAAGGGTTAATCCAAACCATCAAGACTGTGAAAGACTGTTAATAAAAAATACTATTTAATAAATCAACACAGCAATACTGTTCAATATATCCAAAATGCGTTCACAATTTAAGTTCCTCAATGTTTTCCAGTCTTGTTGACAAAGTTTGGTGTGAATTCTATGATTTTCATAGGACTAGTGTGCAATAATTCAGAGCTATATTTTTCCAAAAATCCAAATTCAAAGCAAAATAGCCGACTTCCTGTTGGTCGTAGCTAATGACTGTAAATTAGAAAGTTGTCCGGCTTGATGAGAACAATGTATGTTCCGAGTTTGGTGTCTGTAGCTAAAACTAACCCCCCAACTTTTGCCAAAAGGTGGCGCTATAGAGTGCCTCCCCCCCCCCCACATGATTGTAAAGCACTTTCGGTGTATAGCAATACACAATAAAAGCGCTATATAAATGCTTCATTCCTTCCTCTACGCCCTTTTATGGGCTTTTGCCAGTGTCTATATATCATTAATACTGATATGTGTTGAGTTTCATGGAATTCTAAGCATGTTATCTGCCTCAAAATCACTGTAAAAGAATATTCAAGTTTGACACATTGCCATGGCAACAGTATTTTAGATATCAATATTCCCTCAACTGTTTTACATCGGCCGTGTTTTGACATTATTCTGATGAAGTTTGAAGCAAATCGAGTAAAAATAAGATGCTGAATTCAAAGCATTTTGAAAATGACACACTTCCTGCTGCCAGTTGGTGGCGCTGTAAAATTGACTCCTAATAGTCACATCTTTGCGATCGGCATGATACAACGAACAAACCACTGAAGTTTGATCAAAATCAGACAATGAATGTGGACTTTATTAGACACTTCCTGTTTCTCATTTCTCCCCATAATTCATCACTTCGCCACGGGCAAACTGTTCAAGGTATCAAAAATCCCTTAGCGGTTTAGCATCCCCAATTTCTTGGGATCATGTTCACCAAGTTTGGTGGCAATCGGTTGGAAATCCTCAGAGGAGTATATCAAATTCCAGAGCATGCGCTTTTCAAACAGCCCGGAATAGCCGACTTCCTGTTGGGCGGAGCCTATGACATGCAGCATGAAAGTTGTTCAGCTCAATGAGATCTATAAGTATACCGAGTTTTGTATGAATATGTGCAAGTATGTGTGAGCTATACATCAAGTTTTCCGACTGTGTTCCACGGGGCGCTGTAGAGACCCTGTGCCACGCCCGGGTCCCAGCCTCTGCGGCTTCCTAATGCCTAATTCCTAAATGCCAATACAAAAAGTCAAAATGTTTCTAACAACATTTTATCCTTTGGATGAGACGTTTAACCAAGGTCCTGACTCTCTGTGGTCATTAAAAATCCCATGGCACTTCTCGTAAAGAGTAGGGATGTAACCCCGGTGTCCTGGCCAAATTCCCTCCACTGGCCCTTGTCAATCACGGCCTCCTAATAATCCCCATCCACTTGATTGGCTCTCTCTCCTGTCCACCTGTAGCTGGTGTGTGGTGAGCGCACTGGCGCCGTTGTCCTGTGGCTGCCGTTGCATCATTCAAGTGGATGCCGCACACTGGTGGTGGTTGAGGAGAGACCCCCCCCATGAGTGCAAAGCACTTTGGGTGTACAGCAATACACAATAAAGCGCTATATAAATGCTTCATTCTTTCAACTAAATAAATAAATAGTTTTCTCTGTCATTCCTCAGATAAGAACATCGATGATGAGGATTCGGTGGATGGAGGTCGTTCCTCATCGTCTTCTAAAGCAGCGTCATCGGTGCGGCGGACGGGATCCATGCGCAGACCGAGCTCCGCGTCCAGCACCAAGAGTTCAGGTGAACGACCTGCATCACAGAAGCTTGACTGTTATTATACTATTTTTATGAAAATGATGGTTTTGCTTGTGCTTTCTGATTGGGCAATCCAGTGTTCCAGTTTTTCAGTTATAAAAGCAATAAAACATTTCAGTGCTGCCATATTAGCTCTAGCTATCTTTACAGCCTCAATTAAAACCCACTTAAAATATAAGACTGTATATCTAAAATATAAAAATGTACATATAAATATCTAAAATGGTGTGTATAACTTGCAATATTTTATATACAGTTTTATAAATGTTGTGTTTTTATTTTTATTGTATATATAATAAATGTTATACAATTTAATATTTTTATATGTTATTATTTTGTATAGAATAAAATATGTATAAATATATAAAAAAATGTTTACAAATATATATATACACACACACACACACACATAAAACCTATATTTAAAACTTACTGGATATGTTGATGGTCCCTATCAGGTAAGGAGAGCTCTGGTGCCGGTGCTGTTGATGAAGAAGACTTCATCCGTGCCTTTGAAGATGTGCCCACCGTACAGGTAAGCATTAGTCAGCTTCGTAACGTTAATATGTTCAACAATGTTAGGGGTCAGTAAGATTTACTCTTTTTATAATTTAATATTTGTTTTCAGCAAGGATGCATTAAATTGTTCAAAGTGACAGTAAAGACAGCAGCCATATCACCCTGCAGCCCAAGATTGGTTGCCCACTGAAGCTAAGCAGGGCTGAGCTGGTCAGTACCTGGATGGGAGACCTCCTGAGAAAACTAGGTTGCTGTTGGAAGAGGTGTTAGTGAGGTCAGCAGGAGGCGCTCACCCTGCAGTCTGTGTGGGTCCTAACGCCCCAGTATAGTGATGGAGACACTATACTGTAAAAAGCAAATCAGCATATTAGAATGATTTCTGAAGATCATGTGACACTGAAGACTGGAGTAATGATGCTGAAAATTCAGCTTTGATCGCAGCAATACATTAAATTTGAATAGATATTCACAGAGAAAACAGTTGTTTAAAATCATATTTTTTACTGTATTTTTGATCAAATAACTGCAGAATTGGTGAGCAGAAGAGACTTCTTTCAAAAACATTAAAAACCTTGCTGACCCCAAACTACATCCAAATGCATCTGTGTGTCAGTAACTCAAGGAATCATCAATACCGCAGCAATAACATCTGTAATGTGGCGTGTCAGTCTGGACTCTGCATTCAGTGGTTTTCCATTAGAGATCTCTGGACAGATGCCAGTGTTCAGTGAGTCTGATGACGCTGTTGTTTCGCTCACAGATTTACTCGGCTCGAGAGCTCGAGGACTCCATGAACAAGATCCGAGAAATTCTGTCCAATGAAAAACACGATTGGGAACAGCGAGTAGCTGCAGTGAGTGATTTCACATTTATAATGGAATTAAATGGCTGCTTGTTACTCATCGCTCTGGAATACTTGATTGTGATTGGTCAATGGCATCATTCTGTGGTCACGTATTTTTGTATAATGACTCCAAACCATATATTTATTTATTGTTTCAGTGATTTTATACATAGCTGTGCTAGTTTCATGTCTCTTGTTTTCTTTCTTCTCACATAATATAAAAATAATCAACATATAATTTTAATTCAAATCAATATTTAATGTCCATCATTTATTCAGTTGTTTAGTTAGAAAGGAAATGTGAAGTCAACTGGTCATTATTGCAAAATTATGGAAGCCAATTTCTGCCATGGGATTTCTATCTCAATTCTGAGTTTATATCTCACTTTTGAGTTTATCTTGCAATTCTGAGTTTATATCTCATGATTCATAGTTTACACCTCGCAATTCAGAATTTATAGCTCGCAATTTTGAGTTTATATGGTAATCCTGAGTTTATATCTCAATTATGAGTTTACATTGCAATTCTGAGTTTATATCTCATAATTCATAATTTAAACCTCGCAATTCAGAGTTTATAGCTCACAATTTTGAGTTTATATCCTGAGTTTATATCCCGTAATTCAGAGTTTATATCTCAATTCTGAGTTTCTCACAATTCTGAGTTTATATCTCACAATTCATAGTTTAAATCTTGCAATTCTGAGTTTATAGCTCACAATTTTGAGTTTATATCCTGAGTTTATATCCCGTTATTCTGGGCTTATATCTAGCAATTCTGAATTTATATGTCAATTTTGAGCTTATATCTCTATTCTGAGTTTATATTTAAATTTTGAGTTTATATCTCACAATTCTGAGTTTATGTCTCACAGTTCTGTGTTAATATGTCAATTCTGAGTTTATATCGTAATTTTAAGTTGGTATCCCAATTCTGAGTATACATATCTCAATTTTAAATTTATATCTCGATTCTGAGTTTATACATCACAGAAACAAGCTTCCATACAAAACAGAGCCTTTCAGAGTGATCCATTTTGTCATGTTTATTATGTAAAGTACGATCAAACTGGTTGTTATCTCATCAATCCAGTATTATGAGGTCATGTTATTTGAATGTGACCTTTGACCCATCGATTTGTTCATTTACAGCTGAAGAAGGTTCGTTCTCTGCTGTTGGCCGGCGCGAGCGACTACGATGGTTTTTCGCAGCAGTTACGGCAGCTGGAGGGGCCTTTTAAACTCTCGGCTAAAGATCTGCGCTCGCAGGTGGTGCGCGAGGCCTGTATCACACTCGGGTGAGTGAAATGTTTGTTTTTAGAGTAAAAGATACCTCAATAAAAGCTGCTTCATCTCCTTTGACCGTTTTCTGCAATGTAAATCAGTCTTATCCACTGATAGGCATTCAAATATACCTGCATCTCTCCGGTTTGATGCTGTTGCTGGTATAAACCATCATCCCATTCAGCCCTAGTTGAAGACGGACTGACTTCTGAGTGGTGATGACAGACTTAGTTTAATGAAAAGAATCAATTAGTTTAAGTGGTCTGGTTTCAAACATTGGACGGATTCCAGCATCGTAAGATCTGCTGTGCTTCATGATGGAGCAGAGAGTGTGAAGCACTTAGTGTGCATGAAAACACACACACTCTCATTAGACCGACAGGCTCTGTTCCAAACCATAGGCAACATCACAGCTTAAATGGAGGCACAAAAATGACTGATTTGGAACACAAATATAGCTCCTCATGTAAATTGCATAATTGATTTCAAGTTAGCATTTCATTTAACTAATGCACATGATAGTGCATTTTAATTGTATTTACATTTTTGCATTGCATTTTTTTGCATTTACAATAGTGCATTTTAATTGATACATTTTTTTTCTACTCTTGATCGTAATATAGAAACATACACTTCCTGTAAAGCTGCTTTGAAATGATTACAAATAAACATGAATTGAATTGAATAATTTCAAATGTATTTTTAAATATTATATAGATATAAGTCATATATTTATTGATATTTTGCAAGTGTTAATTAAATGTTTTATATATTATATGTAAATAATTAAATATATTTTATTATTATATATTAATATGAATATAAATACTTTAATCTAAAATATTCCTAAATATTATATATAAATATATAAATGTTATATATAAATATAATTCAGTATTTTTATTGATAGTTTTCAGTATTGCATAAATTTAATTGTTGATTAAATATATTT
>CM071948.1:29947382-30027382 GCA_036784905.1 Acrossocheilus fasciatus | reverse complement strand
AGTGTTATCATGGATTATGGACTCATATTTTAGGCATTAAAAATGTCTTAATGCTGGATTTGTTTCAGCTTTTGTCTTCTCCAGATGTTAACTAATGAACTGGAGTGCTGTGGATTATTGTGATGTTTTTATCAGACTCTCATTCTGACGGCACCCATTCACTGCAGAGCATCCATTGCTGAGACACTGATGCAGAGACACATTTCTACAAATCTGATGAAGAAACAAACCCATCTACATCTCGGATGGCCTGAGGATGATTTTTAGGTGAACTGCTTTTTTTAAATAGCTTGACAAGTGACAGTTTCAGAGTGGCTTCACTCTTGACTTTGAGCAGATGGAAAGCTCCATTTATGAAACCCGATGACACAGTGACAGCCTGGATCCTCAGGAGAGGATCTAGTGTCCATGTCTGGTCTCAGAAAGGCTCTCACAGATGAGATCAGGTCTTCGCGAGCGCATACACACTCAGAATCAGGCTGACGTCCTTGATGAACCCACGCACGTTGGCCATGGCAATGTCACCTCGCCTTCGCCAGCACTTCCCGGTTAATGGATGGAGAATCGGGTTTCGGCCGATTGATTGATTCCGGCTCATGTTCTGCTGTGGTGGAGTTTGGCAGAGCCGCTGAATGGACTCACAGTTTTCATCCTCTCGTCTCCTCAGGAACATCGCTGTCCTGATGGAAACCATTAAGAAAGGAGTTCATGATGCAGACTCTGAGGCCAGATCAGTCGCTAGGAAGTGAGTGATTCTGTGTTTGTGTTTAATAATAATAATAATAATGATGATAACTTGATTGTTGATATCCAAATCATCTCAACACAGAAGGGATTCGCTGATATAGACATTTTACTCAATGTAAAAAACTGAAATGCAGACCTAAATGAGCCGATTTTGGGAAAAATGAAAGATTACAATCAGCATTATTTTAGTGTCATGTACTATCGTAGTTTTTATTATGTTTTCTGTTTTAGTAATTTTGTATTTTTATTATACATTTTTAAAAATATGTCTGTTATGTTTACATAATTATATAATTATATTTACTGTAATAGTTTTTTTAATATTTTGAATTTTTAGAAATTTCTATTTTTATGTTTTATGTTTTTTTATTGTAATTTTAGTTTGTTTTAGCAGTTTTGTGTGTTTTGTCATTTTAATTGATTTTTAATTTTTTTTATATAGATCTATTGATCTATGGAGTATATTGCATTTTATATTATTTATATATATATATATATATATATATGTATGTTCTGTTTATATTTTTTACAAACAATCCAATAATGAGGTGATTGTATAAAACGTAGGACCTATTTTATTATCATTTTTTTGGTGTCTATGCTGTTAATGTTTATTAATTATTATTTAAATAAAAATACATTTTATATGTAAATATATATTTATTTATATGAAAATATTAATTATTTTAGTACTTCCATTTAAAAAAAAAAATTAAATGTTGCCTTGGCAGCCCTTTAAAAAACATTTAATTCATGTAATGAAAATATATTTCTATGGTTAATTTTAGTTAAAGATAACCCTGATTACAATTTAGAATAGTAACAATACTGGATAAATGTTTATCACTAACAACTGTGTAGCCTAGAAGAAAAAAAGCCCTCTAATATCAGCCTAATTGCACTGATGCTAATAAAATACACAAATATTGTGTGATATCAATATGGTCATTTATATGTTGTGCATCCATTTTGATAACTTGAGCATTGAGTTTATTACAGTGAGATGATCTGAATCTGAATGAATGTTTTGTAGATGTTACTGGGGTTTCCACGCCCACTTCAGTAAGGAGGCGGAGCATCTGTTTCAGGCGCTGGAACTGACCTATCAGAAAGCACTGCAGTCTCACCTGAAGAGCTCCGACAGCATCATGTCTCTGCCACAGTCCGACCGCTCGTCCTCCAGCTCGCAGGAGAGCCTCAAGTGAGAAACGCTCTCAATTAAGACTCCTTAGTGTGTAAATGAGCTCTCACTGTCTAATCTTTGTGTTTTCACACTCTTAATTTGTCTCGTAGTCGGCCGCTGTCTGCTAAAACACCTGTCGGGAGCAGCTTGAGCAAAAGTGAGAGAGTTTTTTTCATACAAAGAAAATTATTTTGTAAAATACACTGCAATAAATGATTTTCTAGTATAAATATCTACAAATTAGGTAATTAAGATGCATTTAATTGACAAGTGAAATGACTTAATATATCCCAATTTTGTTCGTTTTTGCTTAAACCAAATATATCTGCCAATGGGGTAAGAAAAATAATCTTAATTCAAAGGCTAAACAAGATTACTTTTCTTACCCCATTGGCAGATATTTTTGTTTTAAGCAATAACTATTAAAATTTGGATTGTTTTTTCAGAAAACAAGACATAATATCTTAAATCATTTTACTTGTCAAGTAAATGCATCTTAATTCCAGAATTTGTAGATATTTATACTAGAAAACAAGACAAAAATACTAAGGAAAAAAAAATCTTTTTTTGCAGTGTAGCAGTATAGATGTATATTGAAGCCCGTTTTCACCACTGAATAAAAAATAAAAAAGGTAATTGCGACTTTTAATCTCACAATTCTGACTTTTTTTCTCGCAATTGCGAGTTCTGACTTTTTTCTCGGAATTGCGTAATATAAAATCGCAATAGCGTAAAAAACCCTCATAATTGTGAGATATAACATCGCAGTTCTGAGAAACTGACTTTTTTAGCATGCAATTGCAAGTTTGTAGCATGCAAATTGCAATTGTGAGATTTAAACTCGCATTTGTGAGAAAATAATTTATATCTCACAATTCTGACTTTATAGCATGCAATTGCAACTTATAAAGTCAGAATTGCGAGATATAAATTCGCAATTTTGAGAACATATCAGTCTTTTTTCCACCTCAGAATTGGACTTTAAAACTTGCAAATGCATGCTATAAAGTCAGAATTGTGAGATATAAACTCGCATTTGCGAGAAAAAAAATTCAGAATTGCGAGATGTAAACTCACAATTACTTTTTGCATTTTTTTATTCAGGTAAATGTGTGTTTGTGCTGATACTAGAGTTTTATTAAATACTTTGCATGAACTCAGTTTTTTTTAATTTTCTCTCAGCTAAAGTCGTGAGTTCTCGCACATCCTCTTCGTCCGGCTCTCTCCAGCGATCTCGCAGCGATGTGGACGTTAACGCCGCAGCTAGTGCCAAATCACGAATGCCTGCTGTCGCCGCTACCGCCCCCTTCAGCTCAGCCGCGGCACTGCCGCCCGGTTCCTACGCCTCTCTGGGTAAAACAACCCACACACTTACATGTTTAGAGCGGTGGAGAACAGTAATCAGAGTAAACACTGATTTAGAGAGCCAAACAATCCCATAATGAGGTGATCCTGTGAAATTTAACGCCCCATTTTTGGGGTGTGTGTGTCTGTGCTGTTAATGTCCTTCAGTTATTAATAACAATATTAATAATAATAAATGTCATGAATAAATGAATCGCATCCAAAATAAAAGTTTTTGTGTGTGTACTGTGTATATTTATTTATATATAAATAAACACACATGCATGTATATATTTAAGAAAAATATGTGATGTTTACATATTAAATGTATTTATATATAATATCAATTATATTAATATAAATATATACTGTGTGTGTGTGCTTTTATATATATGTAATAAATATACACAGTACACAAACATATATTATATAAACAAAACCTTTATTTTGGATGTGATTAATCGCGCTTAATTGTTTGAAAGCACTAATAAATAATTAAATAAATGTCATATAAAAATGTATTTATAATTATATTTAAGTTATAATTAAAGGGCATAATTGTAAATGTGTATATACTATATATTATATGTAATTTTATTTAAATGTTAATTTTTTTAATTATAATTTTTGTTGTAGAGAGCCAAACAACCCGATAATAAGGTGATTGTGTGAAATCTAAGAACCCTTTTTAGGTGTCTGTGCAATTAAGGTATTTTAATTACTATTTAAATAATAATACACTTTATATATAAATATATATTTATATTTCAATTAGATCTGCAAAACGATTAATCGCGATTAATCACATCCAAAATAAAAGTTTTTGTTTACATAATATATGTGTGTGTACTGTGTATATTTATAATGTGTATATATATATATATATATATATATATATATATATATATATATATATATATATATATACACACATACATGTATATATTTAAGAAAACATATTTTGTTTATATATTTAATATATTTATATATAATATAAATTATATGAATATAAATTAATGCATGTTAATACATGTAAATATTTTCAAATCATACTGTATGTGTGTGTATTTACATATACATAATAAATATACACATTATGTAAACAAAAACTTTTTTTGGGATGCGATTAATTGCGATTAATCGTTTGACAGCACTAGTTTACATACTATATGTGTGTGTACTGTGTATATTTATTATGTATATATATAAATACACACATTCATGTATACTGTATGTTAAGGAAAATTATGTTAGATTTATATGTAAAATATTTATATTTCTATGTAATATAAATTATATACAAGTGTTTACACACAAATACATGCATATATATATTTTTAAATATATACATATATGTGTGTGTATTTATATATACATAGTAAATATACACAGTACACACACATATATAGTATGTAAACAGACTTTTATTTTGAATCGATTAATCGTGACTAATCGTTTTGCAACTCTAATTTAAATTAATAATTAAAGTACATTGACTTTGAACATGTCTGTACTATTTATATTTAAATAATTAACGTATAATTGTTTTTTAATTATACGTTTTAAAAATTATATCTCATAATAGAATATCACATTATTTAATGAGTTATCCAATTTTGACTCGGTTTACTTGTTGAACGAGCACACCTTCTGTAAAGTGACTACACATAATAATTTTAATGTTATTCTATTATTCTGTGCATGACAACAGAAAGATGCTATGTTGTTGACAATTCCCAGACACACTATATCTGTTTGATTTTGACTATATTTACATCTCTCTCTTCCTTCAGCGTGCTCCCTTTATCAGGGGTTATATATTTATGTATCAGGATAATATAACCAAGCTTTTAGATCAGGCATTAGAATCTATTCCAAGCATGAGTTTTGACAGACTCCACACACACGTTCATATGAGGGGGCTTTGATGAATAACACACTCCTGCATGATCCCAAACCGTTTCTTCTAACACACACTGATGCTGTTGTCTTCTGTTGTACCTCTGCTCTTATTTGCTCAAAGATGCGGCCGGTAATGTGGATGGTAAGATGTGTGTGTCTCATCGTCCTGCTCTGTCTCTATCACTCTGTGCCGTTTTGTGTTGAAATGTCGTCAGTCTGTTTGAGACGCACACAGGAGACGGGTCCAGTTCATTGGCCAGTGTGGGTAATTTGATAAATAAGTGATATAAAATCAAGATGCAACAAGATGCAACACTCTCCAGCATTTATATGAATATATGTTTAGATGAGCGGTTTGAACATGTTCATGTCAGTCAGCATGAGTCTTCACAGCGTCTGTGTTCGGTTTGGGTTTGTTGAATATAAGTCGTGTGTTTGGGTTTTCCATTTAGGTTTTTGTGCATGTATGCATCAGTTTGCACAGTTAAATTAATTGTGCAATAAATAATGTCTGCTTATGTCTAATTAAAATTTTAATTTATTTAAAAACGTTAAATTAATTAATATATGAAGAGTTCATTTGTTTTTAGCAATTTTCAAAAAATCATGTTTTTTAATAATCTTAATCAAACTGCAGTTGGGTTATTTTGATTAGGTAAAAAAATAACAAAAAATGCAGCTAACTAACTAACAATAAAATGCAAAAAAAAACATGATAACATAATAAAAATGAAAAAAAAAAACCCAGAGTTATCTGTTTTTACAAATAAACTCTTCATATGTATTTATAATATTTTGTTTATATGTTTATACATAAATTATTTTTATTATATTAAATAGTTTTTATTGGTAAATAAAAATTTATTTGTAAACTAAATTTATATTATTTGTTAAAATATGAATATTAATTTAAATAATTATTTAATTCACAATTGTAATGTAAATGTTTTCATCTAATATTTATATTTTATTTTACTTCAGCTTTATTTCAATTCAGTTTTCATTATGATTTTAGTTGAATTTTTAGTCATTTTATGTGATTTTGACATTTTTATTAGTTTTTGTTTTTTAAATATGTCTAAATCATTTTAATTTGTTTCAGTTTTACTTTTATTTCAGTTAGTAATTTTTGTACTTCAGCATATTGGTGCAAAGGCAGCATTTCAATATTTTTGTTTTGTTTATGTTTTTCATCTAATATTTATATTTTATTTTATTTTATTTCAGCTTTATTTAAATTATTCAGTTTTATTTTTTATTTTTGTTTTCATTTTAAATTTTAGTCATTTTAAGTACTAATAACTTAAACTATTTTCAAAATTTTCTTGTAGTTTTTAATCAGATATTTAAATGTAATTTTTATATATTAAAAATATTAATGTATAAAAAATATAGTTATTAAATAAATATTAAAATAAATGTTTTTTTTTAGTTACTGAAATGATTTTTGCATTCATCCATAATTTTACGGTTCTGTATTTGTTCTCTGTCCTTCTGCAGGTCGTGTGCGAACAAGACGACAGAGTTCAGAGACTGCAGCTGGGGGCGGAGCTTCTGTGACTGACAGTAGGGGGCGGAGCCGAGCCAAAGCTGTGTCCCAATCACAACGTGAGTTTTTGGTTACATCATCCTGTTCAGCTGAGCTGTCCTCAGGATTTATGCTTGTCAATCCAATATCTTTATACAGAAATTATAGGAATATTATAGAGACAATTAAAGGGATAGTTCGCCAAAAAGGACTTTCATGTCTGATTTCATTGCAAACATTCATTGGTCATGTTTGGGTGAGTAAATGATGGCAGTGTTTTCATTTTGCAGTGAACTGTCCCTTTAAACAAATGATAAACCTTGATCATGAGACGTACAGTATGCTGTAACAAATTGATATTGTTAAGTGCTTTGACACAATCTGTATTGTTAAGAGCGCTATGTAAATAGAGGTGACTTGACTTAACATCATTGGCTGCAGTGTAATATACATTATACTCCAGTTATACTCCAGTATAATGTGGCTCTCGTGTGTTTTCGTTTGACATCCCTCTTAATGAAGAGATATGAACTCCATCTCTCTTCCTGTGCTGCGTCATAAACATCAGCATGCTTTAGACCAGCCGTAGTTCATGCTGATGCATGGACTCATGGGTAATGTAGTTTCTCTTCACTGTCCCGCGTCAAGGATCCAGATCGGCTAATCCGGTGGGGGGTAAAACTCACGGTAAAACACGGATTGACGTCTGCATGCGTCCCGTCATGAAAGCTTGATCCACTGTACTGCTGCCATTGATTCCGGATGTGTTATTAATATGATTTTACTGTCATGTCTGTTTTTGTCAAATCCCTTTAAGGCGAGTCAGTTCACTCTGTGTCCATCTTGGTAGCGCGCTTGGTCAGTTATTTCCAGCCAGTATAGTAATCGTTAACTTCTACTAAAAAAACTACTAAAAATGTATTTATTAATTGAAATAAAGCTAAACTAAACTAAAATATAAATATTAAAATAACAAAAATGTATTCAAAAGGTTGAAATTTTGCTTTGCAACTAACTGAAATAAGTTGAAGTTGAAGTATGAAAATTACTAAATGAGATAAAACTAAAACTGGAATGTAAAATAATATTTTAAAAATAAATTTAAATTATTTAAAAATATTAAAAAAAAACAAACAAAAGCACATAAAACAATTGCTAAAAAATTAGGCTAAAAATGAAAAAAATATTGTAAAAATAAATTAAAACTATGTAGAAATCTAAAAAAAATATTTACTAAAAATGAAGCTAAAACCAAAAAATAATGTAAAAATTAAAAAATATTTTTCAAAACAAAAACAAAAAATAAAAATGACAAAAGCACATAACACTTACTAAAAATTAAGTTAAAACTGAAAATAATGTAAAAATTAAAAATTGTAAAAATAAATTAACAAATATTTTAAAATATTTTTTTTTAAAATGAAAGTTAATAAAAATAACAACACAATTAATAAAATTAAGCTAAAACTGAAAAATAACGTAATTAAAAAAAATGAAAACTATTTAGCAATATTTAAAAATTAAGAAAATTAATAAATATGACAGTTAGTAAAAATTATGCTGAAACTGAATTTCAGATATATATATATATATTTAATTTTAACAATAAGTTAAAACTATTCAGAAATTTTTCTTAAACAAAACTAATAAAAAAAGACAAAAGCACATAACAAAATTACTAAAAATTAAAAAGCCAATTCAAAATGTTAATAAGAAACTCCAATAGATATAAAAGATTGGTAACACTTTATTTTAAGGTCTCTTAACTAGTTGCTAATTAGCATGCATATTAATAGAATATTAGCCATTTATTAGCAGTAATTAAGCACATATTAATGCCTTATTCTACATGACCTTATTCTACATCCCTAATCCTACCCAATACCTAAACGTAACAACTACCTTAATAACTATTAATAAGCAGCAAATTAGGAATTTATTGAGGGAAAAGTCGTAGTTAATAGTTAATAAGTGTTCCCTATTCTAAAGTGTTACCAAAAGATTATATATAAATGATATTAAAATAACACTGTTTCCAGCTTTGTGTATTCAGCTCCGTCTGTTTGAAGTGAGAAAGACAAAAATTTGTCAGTTGAAAATCTCAATCTGGAATAACAATAACAATGGCAACATTTATTGTGATCCTAAAGTTCAAATCATGCAAAAAGCACATTTTCTGTCAACAACAACAAAGCCTATTTTGTAAACAAACACTATTTTGTAAATGATCTCTTAAACGTATTCATAATATAATGCTAAACTGTGCAGAAGCTTGCTATATTAAGTGTTATGTTTTCTCCATTTATCAGTGAACGAGTGGACGGTCTCTGCCTTAAACAGCCTCTGTTTGTGTGTCCGATGCATGGGCTGCTCCCATCCGCTTGTATTGATGTACTCTAGACATATACAGTATTTACAGTAATACTGACATTAAATCAAGTCACAGAACAGCGTTTAAGTTGAGCGTGTCTGTGTTACAGCGGGCAGCCGCTCTAGTTCACCTGGGAAGCTCTTGGCTCGCTCTTCCATGAGAATCCCTCGATCCGTCGGATCCACTGGAGCGCCGTCGGACAAACGCAGTAAGATCCCGCGCAGTCAAGGCTGCAGCCGAGAGACGAGCCCCAGCCGCGTGCGAGACGGTAAGACATTTACACCTTTATGTTAAAAGGGCTCCTATTATGCAAAATCCACTTTTACATGGTGTTTGGACATAAATATGTGTTGGCAGTGTGTGAACACAACCACCCTACAATGATAAAAATCCACCCTCTCCTTATTTTTTAATCTCCATTAAACCAAATCAGTCTCTGAGCAGTGTGACATCACATTGTTTAGGCCCCGCCCACGACCGCTGTATTAGCAGAGGCCCCGCCCTGAGTGAGCCGCACACAATCCGCCATGTTTATCTTCATTTAAAAGCAGCATTCATGTTAGAAATGTCTTCTTATTAAAGCTATAGAAGTTATTCAGTCAAGAGCAGTGTTAATTTTGTCAGCTATTCTCAGTTTGAGTCTTAGTCCCGTGTTAAATGTCCTTGATAGCTTTTATCATATTTACCTTGTTTTTATTTTGGTCAAGTTTTAACCCTGAGATACAGCGCCATAGACATAATAATCAAAACCAAACAGATGTTTTTAGCAGAGTATCTGAGGCACAAGCAGTAAAGACACAGCCCTGTTCTGGAAAAGGGGGCGGGGAGCAGCAGCTCATTTGCATTTAAAGAGACACGCACAAAAACAGTGTGTTTCTGTTTCCACTCAAAATAGGCATTTTCAAAATGATATAATAAATGATCTGTGGGGTATTTTGAGCTGAAACTTCTCAGACACATTCTGGGAACACCTGAGACTTATATTACATCTTATAAGTCATAATAGGCATAATAGGGGCCCTTTGACCACTGAAGTCCAACAGCTCCTGCTCATCACACAGTATGCTTTAATTTTGTTTAGTTATGAAGTGAATGAGCAGCCAAATGCTCTGTAAGTGGGTTAAAACTGTGCAAATAAACTAATAAGCACTGAACGGCCTATTATCCATGTGAGCCAGTGCAGTCTGTGATCTATGTAGCAGCGCTGCATGTCACTGTCATTCATGTGATCCAGTCGATACGAATTCTCTCTGTTTGTGTTCATGTCGTTGTCGTTGTGGTGGAAATCTATGAGCATCATTTACTGCAGATAACCTGAAAGATCTGGTTCTTCTTTAGCTTCTTTCAGCTGTAAACATCTAATTGTTTGTAATTGAGCTGAAAACTTTGTTCTTCTTTTTCATTTGAATGTTGTTGTTTTCTCTTTAGTTCATTATGTTTGATTGAGCATATTGTATTATATTATGTTATATTATATACATTTTGCCATTAAGATGATTTATTATTATAATATTGTTTTTATATATGTGTGATTTAAGCTGCACTTCACCATCTGAAAACTACTCTTGTTTTGTTATTTGATTGTTGTTTTTTTCTCTATAGTTCATTACGTTTGGTTGATTTTTTTTTCTATTAGTTTTGTTTGTTTGTTCATTTCAAAATAAAATTGCATGTTTAAAAATATAACAAAATATACTACTACTACTTCTAATAACAATAGGTATTATTGTTATTATTTGTATATTTGTATTTATTTTTTGTCATATTTTTATTATGTTTTGAAAGGGAAAGTTGAATTTAGATACTACTACTACTACTACTAATAATAATAATAATAATAATAATTTATTTAATATTATCGTTTGTATTTTTGTGTTTTATTATTATAATAATTATTATTTTTATATTTTTATTTAGATTTCTATTTTTATGTCATATTTTTATGATTGTTTTAAAAGGGGAAGTTGAATTTTAATATCATGTTTTAAGCTGCACTTCACCATCTGATCTGTTAATATTTCTGCTGTGATGTCTTCCTCACGGTCTCATTCTACCTGCACGTTTCTCCTCTGCTGATTCCTGCTGTGCACGTGTGTGTGTGTGTGTGTGTGTGTGTGTGTGTGTGTGTGTGTGTGTGTGTGTGTGTGTGTGTGTGTGTGTGTGTGTGTCAGTGCGGGGCAGTCGTATCCCGCGGCCCAGCATGAGTCAGGGCTGTAGTCGAGACACGAGTCGAGAGAGCAGCAGAGACACCAGTCCGGCTCGAGGGTTCAGTCCGCTGGGTAAGAGACCAAAACCAGACCAGACCAGACCAGACCAGACTCCTGCGCATGTCTTTACTCACACTTCAGCTATGAGTTTGGATTTAAAAGTTTCTGTTTCACCTTTAATTTCCCATGAAACATTAGCACTGAATGGTATGACTAAAAATATATATGCTAACATTTTTAAGCCTTTTGATGATATTCATATACAGGTCAATATCAGTGTTATCATTGAGATACTATTACAGTACAGTATTACAGTATTTGAATTAGTTTTAGTAATTTTGTTTTAGTAATTAAATATTTATAGGTTACACTTTATTTCGATAGTCCACTTTAGACATTCTACTAACTATAAGTAACTTTGTAACTACATATCAACTACATGTCAACTAATTCTCATTAATTTGTAGCTACATGTCTACTAACCTTCAGTAGGGTAGGTTTAGGGTTAGTAGAATAAGTTGACATATACTTGCAAAGTTTCTCACAGTCAGTATGTTGTATGTTGTGGACCCATCAAAATAAAAATGTTAGAAGATATTAAACAGACAGTCTACTAATACTCTATTGACTGCTAGTTGACATGTAGTTGCAAAGTTACTTGCTGTTAGTAGAATGTCTAAAGTGGACTATCAAGTGTTACCTATTTATATAGTTTTTATAAATTTTTAGTTAAATTTCAGTTATTTTAATACATCAAGTTTAGATAAATGAGAATAATTGCCTTGTCAGGTAGCTGAAATAAAATTATATTACATGACATTACATTATTTGTATATTTTTATAAATTTTGTCATTTTTATGATTTTCTTAAAAGGTGAATTTGAATATAAATAATAGTAGTAATAATATATTATATTATTATTATTTGTATAATTTACATTTTTTGTCCTATTTTTATGATTTTCTTGAAAGAGAAAGTTTAATTTAATTATTATTATTATTATTATTATTAATATTAATAATAATAATTATTATTAATATTATTAATATGACAAATTATCATTTTTGTTTTATTTTTATTTTATTTATCTTATTTCAAGTAACGGAAATCTTTTTTATGGTTTTAGTTTTAGGTTTAGTTAACTATAATAAACCTTATTAAATAACCTTATTATAATAAATCTTATTATTGTTATTATTTATGCACTTATGTGAAATAGTGTCAGAATATTTGATCATTTTCATTTGAAAGCACCAATAACAACACATAAAACAACAGCATTATATCATCTACTTGTATATTTACTGCATCTTAATACGTAAGAAAACTATCACATGGAGACTTCATGAACATTTTGAGCTCGATGGCCAAATTGAAAGCCTATTAAAATTATTGCTATATTCACAGTGTTGCCTAATTTTATATTGCGGGCTAAATCGATGCAAATCTGTCATCCAGTCCTTCCTCAAACTCTAAAATTAACCCAGTTCATTTCATATATTTATTTCCTATAACTTCATTTAACTGTCTGTGTTTGCGAGTGTGTTGGTGAGCTAAAAAAAAAAAAAACGTAATGTGTCACTAAAAAAATGCGGTTTTGTTTCTGAAATGTGTGTGACCTGATCCTTCCCAGCGTCCCACAGACACTCTCGCTCCACCAGCGCCCTGACGGCCGGCGACGTCCTGCAGACAGGTGATCGCACGAGTCCGGGTCACGGCACCAGAATCCAGATCATCAGTGTTTTTAACAGGGCTCCTGCTGAAGCTGTTCAGAAGTGTATCTGTCAGTCACATCCAGGCTTAGAGCGAGTTTTAGCAGGTTTCGACTCCTGTGAGATGAGCTCAAACACACGGTGGCGCCAGAGACCAGCTCTGCGTTCACTAATGAAGCTTTAACACCAGCTCGGTTTCCCTGGATGTGAACTGGACGGTTATTTTGTATCTTTTTGTTTGATTTATGCTTGCTGTATTTTTGTGCTTTCTTTTTTATTGTGAAATGTTTTTTTTTTTTTTTTTTTTAATGCTCATTTATGTCATAATACTGGACAGGCCAGTTAATCAGCTGATGTTTGGAGATTTTGAGATTATTGGCAGTAGTGTGATATTTCTCCCTTATGCCATTTCCAAAATCAGCCTTGTCAAAGTGTAGCATGAATTTTTTTTTGTGTGTATTTTATTTTATTTTATTTTGAATGGAATATTATGCAAAGTTTTTATTTGTGTGAAAAAAATATGTATGTCTAATTTGCCATCATATATTTTTAATATACAGTTGGGTCCAAAAGTGTATTAATTTATATCTTGTACTTTTCTAATATAATAATAAAAAAAAATGTTTTAATTAAAAATGATTTTATCAGCTTAGCAATTGAATCACAAGTTGAATAACACACGAATATAATCCTCAGAATCACACAGAAAGAGATTTCTTGTCCATTTGACAACATTTATTTATTTATTTATTCATTCATTCATTCTGATTATATTCATATAGAGATCAGTATCAGTTTTTAGTAATATTTAGAATTTTTGTTTTATTTTCTATTGTCATTTTAGTTCAAATTTTAGTAATTTCATAATGTGTTTTTTGTCATTTTTATTATTATTTTTTTGTTTTTTATTTATATACAGTAGTTTTTATTCATTTTTATTTCAGTTTAAAATGTAATTATTTTAGTACATCATGTTAAGCTAATTAAAAATGAGAAATTTAGCTAAAATAAAATAAAAATAAATAAAAAAAATCTATATTTTATTTAAGTTAATGAATTACCAAATGTTTTTAGTTTTACTTAAATATTGCTATTTAAATATTTCAATTTGTAAGCATTTTCTCCATATTAGTTTTGTTTATATATTTATGTAATTCATGCATTCACTCAAAATCCTAAAACTTGGTTTATTTCCAGATTTGAATCATTAATTATTTAAATCATACATTTTCAGCATTATTTCAGACTTTTGGGCCCTGTTGCATATTTGTGTTTAATTTGGAAAGTTTTACTGTTGTTTTGACTTCAATTTCTCGCAGTTTCTTGCATTTTCTGTAATTTCTTGATTTGTTTTCTTGCATGTGTTCAGTCTGTGTTTGTACGGTTGTGTGCTGTGATGCTGATGAATGAAAAGCATGCAGCGGCTGTGTTTGGTTTTTCTGAACATTGATGTGGCGTGCGGTTACTGATCTCTCTCTCTGTCTCTGTCAGATCGGTTCGGTCTCATCCATCAGGCCATGCGGATCTTGAACACGGGCACAGAGGTGGAGGCGGCCGTGGCAGACGCTCTGGTGAGAATCACGTCCTCCATCTCCAGTCTGATTATCATCTGTCATCCTATTCCTGATGTCTTTGTCTTTACTTTCCCTCTGCGTCTGTCTGGAAACCCTGCAGCTTTTAGGAGACTCCAGGACTAAGGTAGTTGATTTATGGACACCTGATTGAGTGTTTTTCCTCTCAAAATCTTCACCATCATTTCATTTGATCTGTAGTTTCTTTAATAATCCAATCATGTCTGTTGCATTTCATTCAGAGGTATGATATAGTATAAAAATAGTTTTAATTGGCATGAAAACAATGTCACAATGCAAAACAAATCCTAAAATAGCCTTAATTTTCTCTGAAAATATTTATTACATGCATATATTTTTGCTTGCGATCAAAAACCTCTTCTGTTCATCAAGGCTGCATTTATTTGGTCAAAAATACAGTAAAAATTGAGAAATATTATTACAATTTCAAATAACTGTTTTCTATGTGAATATATGTTTAAAATCTAAAATCTTTTAAAGAATTTTTATTTAATTTAATAATTAATTATTTAATTTAATTTAATTTGAACTTTTTAAATTTGAAATCTTTTAAAAAATGTTTAAAATCTTTTCTAACATTATGAACCTCTTTGTATTTATTAACTTATAAAAAATAACATGAATCATTTATATGACCAAAAAAAATGACTGACCCCAAATATTTCAATGATGCATATTTTTATTTTTTCCTTTTGATTTGGACTTTTTTTCTGGCCGTGGGATTCAGCTGTATTCACTTACACTCACATGCATTTAATTGTTCAAAAACACCCATCACCGTCAATCCTTTGCATGTGTCTTTTCTGTCTAATTTGAGGTTTTAGCTGCATGCATCGCGGCGTAATCTGAGTAATATTTGACAGATGTGTGTGTGGTTTATGTGCTGCAGCGGAGGCCGATGCGGCGGCGGTACGAATCTCCCAGCATGTACTCGGATGACGACGCTAACAGCGACGCGTCCAGCGCCTGCTCCGAGCTCTCCTTCAGCTCGCGTAACGGCGCCGCCCCGCATTACCTGCGTCAGACGGAGGACGTGGCCGAGATCCTGAACCACTGCGCCAGCTCCAACTGGTCCGAGAGGAAAGAGGGGCTGCTGGGACTCCAGAACCTCCTGAAGAGCCAAAGAGTGCTCAGGTGCAGACGCCATCAACTACACTGCTTACTCAGAAATGTTTTTTTAAATAATAAGAATAATAATTTTTAGTGCTGTCAAACAATTGCAATTAATCGCATTCAAAATAAAAGTCTTTGTTTACATAATATATGTGTGTGTGTACTGTGTATATTTATTATGTGTATATATAAATACAAACACATGCATGTATATATTTAAGAAAAATATGTTATGTTTATATATATTATATGTATATACATTTAAATATTTTCTAAATATATACTGCATGTGTGTGTATTTATATATACATTATAAATAAACACAGTACACATTCATATATTATTTAAACAAAGACTTTTATTTTGGGTTTTATTATGTTTGACAGCACTAATCATTTTATATATTTCTTTAAAAATGTTATTACATTTGATTTAAATTTTAAGAAAATAAATGACTAATACCAGCCCAAATATTTATATCTGTGCACCTTCTTAATTATTAGGTTTGATAATTTACATTTTAGTAATCTATATTCTTTTAATTGTATTAAACAAAATGTATGAAGAGTCTTCAGGTACATTCAGTATCTACTACACTGGTTACTACAAAATAAAAATGATATATATCTTTATTTACATATTGTAATTTATTAAAATTATTTTATTTAAAAATTATATTACTAATATCTATCTAGCTCTCTATCTATCTATCTATATGAATATCTATCTATTTATCTATATCTATATGAATATCTATCTATTTATCTATATCTATATGAATATCTATCTATCTATCTGTCTATCTATCTATATGAATATCTATCTATCTATCTATCTATCTATCTATCTATCTATCTATCTATCTATCTATCTATCTATCTATCTATCTATCTATCTATCTATCTATCTATCTATCTATCTATCTATCTATCTATCTATCTATCATAATTTTATTCCGGGCCTCACAAACAACTTTTCACAAAATAAGTAATACATATTCATAGTTACCGAAAAAGGTGTAGGCCGAAGCCTTGCTTATTAAGCTTATTATTATAATGTAAACAAAAACATTTATTTTGCATGTGATTAATCGCGAATAATCATTTGACAGCACTAAATGTAGTATAATTTAGTTTGACATTAAATATCATTTTAGAAGTGCGATTTCTGATAATAATACGTTTTTCCGTTTTGATGTGAACTATATGATTGGGTTTTTTGCTTAGAAAGTGAAGTAGAAATGTGAACTGATGTGAGTGTGTGTGTGTGTGTGTGTGTGTGTGTGTGTGTGTGTTTCAGTCGTGTGGAGCTGAAGAGACTGTGTGAGATCTTCACCAGGATGTTTGCAGATCCTCACAGCAAGGTGTCCTTTCATAATATTCTATCTTCATATTCATTCTTTCACAGTTTCATTAAATAATGTTTATGTGTGTTTTGACTACTAATGCTGATGACTTTTGTTCTGTTTTATGTTCTGGTGTTGCTTTGGGCCGATGCATCAGAGAGTAAGTGTTTCAAACCTGAAAGTCTTGGCAAACAAATATCATAAATAAATACATTTTAAAAACTTGGGGGCGCTCACACGAGTATTATTTTAGTACCTTTGAGATACAATTTTATAGTTTTTAAAATCAATTTTAATAGTTTTTATTTTTGTATTTTCTGTTTTTTTTAAAAATTAATTTATTTATTTTTAATATGTAGTTTTTATTTTGGTTCAAATTTTAATAATGTTGTGTTATGGTCATTTTTATTATTTTTTAAATGTCTTTATAATTGTATTCATTTTTAGTTTGGTTTTAGTTATTTTAATACAGCATTTCAAGCTAAATGAGAATTGTTGCCTTGTCAACTAGCTGAAGTAAAATAATATTATATTATATTAATAAAGTTATTATTATATTATATTATATTATATTATATTATTTGTATAATTTGTTATATTTTTAAGATTTTATTAAAAGGTAAAGATGAATTTAAATATAAATTATAGTAACAGTAGTAGTAATAATCGTGTGTGTGTGTGTGTGTGTGTGTACAGTCGTGGCCAAAAGTTTTGAGAATTACATAAATATTAGTTTTCACAAAGTTTGCTGCTAAACTGCTTTTAGATATTGGTTTCAGTTGTTTCTGTGATGTACTGAAATATAATTACAAGCACTTCATACGTTTCAAAGGCTTTTATCGACAATTACATGACATTTATACAAAGAGTCAGTATTTGCAGTGTTGGCCGTTCTTTTTCAGGACCTCTGCAATTCGACTGGGCATGCTCTCAATCAACTTCTGGGCCAAATCCTGACTGATAGCAACCCATTCTTTCATAATCACTTCTTGGAGTTTGTCAGAATTAGTGGGTTTTTGTTTGTCCACCCGCCTCTTGAGGATTGACCACGCGTTCTCAATGGGATTAAGATCTGGGGAGTTTCCAGGCCATGGACCCAAAATTTCAACGTTCTGGTCCCCGAGCCACTTAGTTATCACTTTTGCCTTATGGCACGGTGCTCCATCGTGCTGGAAAATGCATTGTTCTTCACCAAACTGTTGTTGGATTGTTGGAAGAAGTTGCTGTTGGAGGGTGTTTTGGTACCATTCTTTATTCATGGCTGTGTTTTTGGGCAGAATTGTGAGTGAGCCCACTCCCTTGGATGAGAAGCAACCCCACACATGAATGGTCTCAGGATGCTTTACTGTTGGCATGACACAGGACTGATGGTAGCGCTCACCTTTTCTTCTCCTGACAAGCCTTTTTCCAGATGCCCCAAACAATCGGGAAGGGGATTCATCAGAGAAAATGACTTCACCCCAGTCCTCAGCAGTGCGATCTCTGCCCCTTTTGCAGAATATCAGTCTTTCCCTGATGTTTTTCCTGGAGAGAAGTGGCTTCTTTGCTGGCCTTCTTGACACCAGGCCATCCTCCAAAAGTCTTGGCCTCACTGTGCGTGCAGATGCACTCACACCTGCCCGCTGCCATTCCTGAGCAAGCTCTGCACTGGAGGTGCCCTGATCCCACAGCTGAATCAACTTTAGGAGACCAAAGTTTTGAGAATGACACAAAAACATCCTCCGAGAGCAACTTCTCCCAACCATCCAAGAACAGTTTGGTGACGAACAATGCCTTTTCCAGCATGATGGAGCACCTTGCCATAAGGCAAAAGTGATAAGTAAGTGGCCTGGGGAACAAAACATTGAAATTTTGGGTCCATGACCAGGAAACTCCCCAGAACTTAATCCCATTGAGAACTTGCAGTCAATCCTCAAGAGGCGGGTGGACAAACAAAAACCCACAAATTCTGACAAACTCCCAGCATTGATTATGTAAGAATGGGCTGCCATCAGTCAGGATGTAGCCCAGTAGTTGATTGACAGCATGCCAGGACGAATTGCAGAGGTCTTGAAAAAGAAGGGTCAACACTGCAAATATTGAGTCTTTGCTTAAACTTAATGTAATTGTCAATGAAAGCCATTGGCACTTATGAAATGCTTGTAATTTTACTTCAGTATACCATAGTAACATCTGACAAAAAGATCTAAAAACACTGAAGTAGCAGACTTTGTGAAAATTAATATTTATGACATTCTCAAAACTTTTGGCCACGACTGTATACAGTATATATATATATATATATATATATATATATATATATATATATATGTATGTGTGTGTGTGTGTGTGTGTGTGTGTGTGTGTGTGTGTTTAAATGTCTATAAAGTTTAAAATTAAAAATGCAATTAAATGTAAATAATTCAATAATTGTTTATTTCATGTTTATTTTGAATTATTTTAGTACTTCAGCTTAAAAATATGAAAATAACACCTGAAATAAAATAATTGTAAAAATATATTTAAATGTATTTAACATTTTTTCAATGTATTATTTTTATTTTAATGCATTAATTATTAATTCATACAGAATGTGCTGTTGCATTCGAAAAGATGCAGCAGCCAAAGACTGACATGAACCAACAATTAAAACATTCGGTTCATATGAAGTTGTGTGTGAGCGCCCCCTACAGCACCGATGCTAAAACACATCTCCTGTGTGTTTGTCAGGTGTTCAGCATGTTCCTGGAGACGCTGGTGGACTTCATCACGGTGCACCGAGAGGATCTTCAGGACTGGCTCTTCATTCTGCTCACGCAGCTGCTGAAGAAAATGGGGGCCGATCTTCTGGGCTCCGTTCAGGCCAAAGTTCAGCGGGCCCTCGACGTCACTAGGTCTGAAACCAGCTCAGTTTGCACTAGGGGTGTGCGATATTGACAAAAAATAATTTCTCTATATTTTCTGTGATTTTATCGATAATGATAATTAGAGTGTGTTATTGTGCTGATATCTTAAGGACTGCCGTGGACAGCTGACTCCTGAAGTTTTTCATATTCTTCATATTCTGTGGTGGTCACGTCACACTGATAGAAATTGATCTTTTCCAGTTTAAACTGATTTTTACATTTTATGCGCATTTTTACCTTTATAAAGCCATTTTTTCTAAAAGTGTCCATTATCTTTTGAGTCAAATTCTTACATTTAATCAGTGAATTAAAATAATAAGACATTTTGGCTGTTACCAAGCAAATTAAATCAGTATCAATAAAATTAATCTTTGCAATGCAGAGGAAACACAGAAGCTGCGTCTGAAGTGGCATGAATGCATTTAACCTGTAGTTACAACTGCATAAATAATGTGTTGATATTTTAAACATAAAACGTCGAATACTGATATTTGAAATTATTTAAATAATAAAAGATACTTTAAATGTGAAATTAAAACCGCCAGCAGGTGGCAGCAAGCCACTGTTAATAAGTGAGTCATTGCGACTGAACTGAATCATTCAGGAGCGAAACACCGTTATTTTTGTTGTTGAAATTGTGCAAAAACAGGAAATATGGTGTCTAAAACTTAAGTCTCTTAATTAACTACTTCTTTATTGAACTGCTGTAAAAAAAAAATCAATATCACATTTGTAAGTTTTTTTTTAATTGTAAATTTTTGGAGAAAAAACGGCACTCTTTGTGTGAAATTCACTAACTATATGAAGTGATGTAAATATATAAATTTTCTGCCCCCATGTCTTGAATTTGTGATAATTCTAAATGCATTTTAATAGACAGTGAAAGAATGCACTCTAAATGCGCTTCACATAATGTAAGCGTGCACTCCGTACGGTGTGTTTTGAATGGTTTTTGTAAAATAATCGATAATGTAAAAATCGCACATTGTTAAAACTAAACTGTAAAAAATGACCATGAATTTAACGGTAAAAGACTGTAAATATGCCACAGTGAGTTCCCCTACTATATACGGTGGAAAACTGTATTGGCCATTACATGTAATTTTACAGTAGTATACCGTTTTTGGAAGTGAAAAAGAACATATAATTTACAGCGAGTAACCGTAAATTGACATTCCCAGAATTCCCTGCTTTTCTCATCACTTTCTCATCACCACCTGCTATTGGTGGTTATCAGTGTATTACAACGGTACAAAACAGATTTCAGTACTTTTATAGGTTGATATATTAACATTATATCAGTTAATGAAATTACGGTATTTAAATGTAAATTTAAGTTAAAACTGTAAAACCTAAAATGTTGTTACCGTATTTTTTACTGTAAAATTCTAGCAACCACAGCTGCCGTTTTTTTTACCGTAAATTTTACGCAACTTTTTTTTTTACAGCGAACAACTACGACATTATCGCGAATTATATATATATCGCACACCCCTAGTTTGCTCTATAAAGCGTTCAAGAGTGTTCAGCAGTGAACTGTATTTCTGTATTTTTGTCCTGTAGTCGATGTTTATTTTCTTCATTCCGTCCTGGTTTTCGCAGGGACTCTTTTCCGTACGATCAGCAGTTCAACATCCTGATGCGGTTTATCGTGGATCAGACTCAGACCCCAAACCTCAAGGTCGGTCCGGACATTATTTTCTCATTTCCCAACGTTTTCCTGCTATGCTTCAGCTCATAACCAGCGTCCAAAAATAACTTTCAATGTCCATCAAACCACCAAATTAAATCATAATATTTGAAATAATAATAACAGTACAATTTGAAATGAAATAGAAAAATACTATTTCAATAATGTTATGGAAAATAGCTGAATTATTAATAATTATAATAAATTTGCTTCCTTGCTGAATGTCTGGTTTATACATTTCGTATAATTGTCATTGAGCTTTTATTTTAAACACCACTGTTAACACATTGTTAATGCATTTACTAATTTTACCTAACAATGAGCAATTTATTTGTTACAGTATTTATTAATCCTTATTATTGTTAGATAATATAAATACTGTTCATTGTTAGTTCATGTTGCTCAGACCCATTAAATATTAGCAAATACGTTTGACTGTAATAATGTATAAATAGATGTTGAAATTATTTTTAACTAAGAATAATAATGGTAAGAAATCAACCTTATTGTAAACAGTGTTATATGGTATCACTGAAGTACTATTATAGTTTTTATTAATATTTTGAATTACTTTTTAATTTTGTTTTTAAAATACATCTATATAGTTTTTATCAATATTTAAATATTTTTTCATTGTAATTTTCGTTAAAATTTTTAGTAATTTTGTTATGTTTTTGTCTCTTTTTTAGTATTTTTTTCTGCATAGTTTAATTAATTTTTATTTCAGTTTTAGTTTTTAGAACATTATGTTAAACTAAAAATATAAATGAGAAATGTTGCCTTGGAAAATAACTGAAATATAATACATTTTTATATTTTATTTCATTTAACGTTTATTTTCAAATGTTTTATTCCTGTTAACTATAATAACCCTGATTGTAGTGTTATCAAACCATTCGAATGTCTTTGAATCATTCATGTTGATTATGAAGACATTTCCTAAGTCCTCATAATTAAAATAGCTTTAAAAACACACTAAACAACGTTTTATTAAAAATGTAAAAATGGCTGTAGTTTTGTGAGAGGGGCAGGTTTAGGTGTTAGGGGATAGAAAATACAGTTTGTACAGTAGAAAAAACATTATGCCTATGGAATGAACCCTTAAAACATAAAAACCAACGTGTGTGTGTGTGTGTGTGTCTGTGTGTGTGTGTGTGTGTCTGTGTGTGTGTGTGTGTGTGTGTGTGTGTGTGTGTGTGTGTGTGTGTGTGTGTGTGTGTGTGTGTGTGTGTGTGTGTGTGTGTGTGTGTGTGCGTGAGCAGGTGAAGGTGGCCATCCTGAAGTACATCGAGTCTTTGGCTAGACAGATGGATCCGTCAGACTTCGTGAACTCCAGCGAGACGCGGTTAGCCGTCTCTCGAATCATCACGTGGACCACAGAGCCGAAGAGCTCGGACGTCAGGAAGGTCAGTGTGTTTTTCCTCTTCTCTTCGTTGAGGCTCCGGCTGAAGTCGGGTTTGTCAAAGTGAGCTGTGGTGTGTCTCAGACGCTTCATATCTGGCTGAACGAGGAGGCGCCGGGCAGGAGCTCCACTGTGGCCTCCCTGCCGGGGGAAAGTAACCTGGAGGAGAGATGTAAGCAGGTAGTGACCCTTGACCTTTGACCTCCTGACTGCCTGCGGAGGTCACGCCGGGCTTGTCTAACACTGCTGCTGTCTGGAGGGGTTTGGTCTGATGTGTGATGATGTTTCAGCATGGCAGCTGATGACCGTCTTTCTTTCCTCATTTCTGAGCCACTAACACCTTTATCTGAAGCTCTTGAATGACCTTTGACCTTCGGCAGTGCAGATGATGTATTTACTTTGGCATGAATAAAAAATAAAAGAAACAGGGATGTGAGGGACAGACGTTTAGTCCATTCATAAATAAAAACCTAAATAGTGTTACTTAAAAAAAAAGAAAAAAAAAAAAAAAAAAGATAAATATTACTCAATGAAATTACAAAAATTTAACTGGAGATAAAAATACTAATAAAAATTACATGACATAAAATTACTACAATTTTAACTTGAAATCAATCAAAATAAATTAAACTCAAACAGTATTATTTTAAAACACAAAAACTAATAACAAAAAAAAAGACTTAAAATGACTAATCTTTTAACTGGAAATAAATAAAAACATATTAAACATAAATTATATTACTTACAAAAAACTAACAAATATTACATAAATTACTCAAATTTAACTGGAAATAAATAATTTGAATAAATTAAACCCAATTAGTACATTAAAAAAAAAAACTATTACTGAAAACTGAAAACAAATAAAAAAATAAAACCTTTATAGTGCTATTTAAAAAAAAAAACTAATAAATTACATAACAGAATTACTAAAAATTTAATTAAATATAAATAAAAATAAATTAATCATAAATATTATTATTTAAAAAACTAATCAAAATTACATGACATAAAATTAGTAAAATTTTAACTGCAAATAAATAAAAAGAAATTAAACCCAACCAGTATTATTTTAAAAACACAAACTAATAAGAAATAACATAACGAAATTACTCAAATGTAAACTGTAATACAAATGAAAATAAGTGAAACATAAAAAGTATTATTTAAAAAAAAAAAAAATTACATAACATTACTAAGCATGAAACTAAAATGAAAACTGATGATATAAAATAAAAAATAAAATAATTTAAAATATTAATAAAACTATAACAGTATATAAATAATACTAAAATAACACTGGTTCCAGAGGACAAAAAAAAACATGAAAACAAATGAATGAGATGTGACCTATGACCTTACAATCTAAATATCTGTCCCTCGCAGTCTTTATGCATTCACTTCAGATTCAACATGACGTCTACTCCTCACTCAGGTCCATTGGGATGTGTATCAAACTCATGTTGTTGCAAGATCTTGAAATGCTTTTATTTGCACCCTAATCAGGGACAGTGTGAAACGTCATTTTCTCTTCCTGTTGTGAAGTGACAAAGTCTCATATTGCCAGTTAAAGGCATCTCATTAGTGTTTTATGTGCTGGTTGTGTGTTTCCAGGCTGCTCAGATGGTCCTGATCGCCCTGTTTGAGCTGAACACCCCAGAGTTCACCATGCTGTTAGGCGCTCTGCCCAAAACCTTCCAGGATGGAGCCACTAAACTCCTGCACAGCCATCTGAAGAACAACAGTAACGCGACTGCAGTGGTACACGCTGATCTCGCTCTCCGTCACCAGTAGTGTGTTTAGGCACCACGCAAACCATGCAGTTTTTCTAATTAGCCATTTAGAAGTCCTCCTATGAGTGTCTGCATGTATAATTAAATTTAGATGGTTTAATGTAGATTGTTCAGTGTCCGTGGTGTGAAAATGATGGCGAGCGATTCATGTGAACGGGGCTTGAGAGAGAGTTGCCGCCACCGTGTTGCCAGATCCAGTTATTATAAGCATCTTTAGACTTGTTTTTTTTTTTTTTTTCAAATAATGATACTTTTTAGGAAGTTAATAAAGTTGCAGTTTTAGGGTTAGCGATATCTTTATCTAAATGATTAGAACTTATTTCAGTTTATTTTATTTTTGGGGGGTTGCTTTTGTTTGTTACCACAGCAATACCTGGCAACACTGCATCGCCGGCACTAAAAACTGACAGTAATAATTAAAATGCCAAATATGCAGACACTGTCCATAAAGAGTTTGCTATTTCATTCAGTTTTGTGAGTTAACCTTTCACAAAGTCATGCTAAAACATTTATAAGAGCACTAGGCAAAGTTCCTGTCGTATAGCATTGATTACTGTTGAAAACTATTACAGTATTATTGTATGAATAATAAACAAATAATAAAAAAATTTTTATATATCCCCAGGGACCGTTTGCTTAGGGCCCCCAAAACTTTAAACTATGGCTCTCAAAATGGCTGAAAAACTAAATTTGAATTTTGTACTTAAACATTATCAGTATTCAAATTATATTCTAATTTAAAAGGCATAATTTTGGCTTTTGGCTTCTCTCCTGAGGGCGCATCAAGCAAAATATTACTAAAGCACGTTTATTCAAAGCAATAAAATAACACGACTATCTTTGAAAAAAGTGCATAATGTTTAAAATAATGTTTATAAACCATATATAATTAATTGAGTTGGTTAAACAGTTAGAAACAAAACAGCATCCTGTAAGTATAGTTTAATACAAAGGACCTAAAAGCAATCACAAAGAGCACTTTTTTCATTTAAAAACATGAGATGGGATGCAGAAAAAACACCATAAAGTCTCAAGACATGTTTTTTAAAAGATGAACTTACATTAATTTAACGTGGTTTTCTAAACATGTGGCTCTCTTGTGCGAGACGCGAGTGCAACGGTGATAGATGTACTTTTTGAAAATGCGATTAAATTGGTTTTAAATTGGTTTCAAATAAACAAAATCTATATTTTGAATGAACAACGCAGCAGCCCCGCATCCAGTGCGTTCAACTGGATTGGCTAAAATAAGCATTAGAATGCAGTGACACCTACATCGTCATCGCATCTTGTGTGCCACTGATAACACTGCCTGACGCACACCTAAAATGTGGATTTTTATTTTAAATTCGAAATTCGAATTTTTTTTTGACAGCCCTACTTTAAACCTCTAAACACGCCCCTGTCTGTCACTGAATGTTACGGTGTGCTGCTTGCTCACACGTCTGTGTCGTTTGTTCAGTCTCAGGCGTCTCCCAGCGGCAGCAGCAGTGTGGGACGCACCCCTCCACGACCCCCGGTGACCCGCAGCAGCCCGCTGACCTCACCCACCAACGGCTCGCACGGGGGACTCTCACCCAGGTACATCACCTCAAAACAACCATCTGGGAGGGCTGTGGGACATGAGCAGGACCACATGGAATCTGAGACTGCAGAAATAAGAAGAAAAACGCTGCAGAGTTATCCACTCATCACCGAAAATATTTATTTAAATAAATTAAAAAATATTAAATATTTTAGTTTATTTTTTTTTAAATGAGCATATTAATGATAAATAAATAATAAAATAATAATAACACTAATGATGTATTATAAATATTATTGTTATTATTTTATTTATTATTATTAATCAATAATAAATATTTTATATTAAGTTTATAATATTCTCAGCTACTTTTCAGTGTTATTTTTATTAATATTTTGAGTAGTTTTATGTGTATTGTTTTAATTTTAATTTTGGTAAAATTTAAGTTAATTTAGCTGTTTTTGTCATTATTATTCGTTTTTTAAAAATGTCTATATAGTGTTTACTAATTTGATTTATTAGTTTTAGTGTATTTAATTTCACATATTTTAAACTAAACTATTGCTTGAAGTAAAAGAGAATGAAATAAAATAAGTTTACCTTTTTTATTTTTTTTTTATTTCAGGTAACTTTTATTTTATTTGAAGTAAAAATATATATATTTATTTTTTATGGTTTTAATTTTAGTTAACAGTAATAACCCTGCTACACGTCACCTAAAATATGTTTCAGATATTTTAAAACATAAAGTGTAACAAAAAGTGTAAGTAAAAGAGAATAAAATAAAAATAAAAAAAGTTTTTTTATTTTTTATTTATTTTTTTTTAATTTCAGTTAACTTTTATTTTATTTAGAGCAAAAAATATATATATTTTTTATGGTTTTAATTTTAGTTAACAGTAATAACCCTGCTACACATCACCTAAAATATGTGTTAACTATTTTTACAAAAATTTTAATTAAATAATTTAAACATTTATTGTAACTAAAAAAAAAAAAGATTATTTTATATTAAGAACATCATATTCTCGGCTAAATTTAACACATTCAATCATGTTTAATGTAATCTATTTACAACATTTATGTAACTGCAACACAAACTGACACCAAAAATGCAGATTTCATCTGGTCCTGGTCATAACTCGAATCATAGTCTTTCTAATTGTCTTTTGCTCCAAAAGACAAACATTTGCTCTAGTGATTCTGTCCTCACCAGTAACCCATCTTTGAACACGGTTTTACACGCTTTAGTTTAATAACCGAAATGAATGGCAATGGCTCTGAAGGCAAATAGATGTTGATGCTATTTAGATTTGTTTTTAGGATGTTTTTTGTTTCTGCATGAACTAACAAACAGCTTCTGCACTAAATGCACATCAAGAAATAACATGAAATCCATGTTATATTACTAATATTGCTCTGTTTTTGCATTTCAAAGGCTGTTGCATCTTATGTTGCAGATTTTAAATGTTTCTGTTTTTGTTGTGACACAACACAATAATTTTTGTTTTGATCAGCCATGATAAGCGCTATTTTGTCAGTCGTTTTTCCACTTTTTTGTTATTGAAAGGAAAATGTAATTTTACAGTTGTTCCTACACTTTAAAAGGTGATAAGTTGACTTAACTTAAAAAAATTGAGGAAACCCGTTGCCTTAAAGTTATTAAGTAAATGATAATTAAAAAAAAATAAATCAAGTAAATTGTCAAGTTCACTTAATTTTTTTTTATTATTATTATTATTTACTTAATAATTTTAAGGCAACGGGTTTCCTCAGTTTTTTAAAGTTAAGTCAACTTATCACTTTTTACAGTGTAATACAGTAAATTTTGTTAAATAATAACATTTTGTGATTTTTGGCTGAAATGAGCAACAACAGTGACTGTAATTTCTTCAACAACTCAGATGTGTGAAGGGTGTTTATTTGTTATTTCTTTTAATAATTATTTTCAGGAATCATTCTTTAACTTTTATATGTTTCAATGCTTCAAAATGCTGCCTGAAGTGACAAAATCTCAACCATTCAGAATCAGTGTTATTTTAGTATCATTGATATACCATACTGTTGTAGTTTTTGTTAATATTTTGAATTACATTTTATTTTTAGATTATCTGGTTCATTTTATTTTAGGTGAAGCTTTAGTGATTTTGTTGTGTTTTTGTCATTTTTATTAGTTTTTTAATATGTCTGTATAGTTTTTAGTTTTAGTTATTTTATTTCTTAAACTAAATGAAATTTAAACTAAATGAAAATGAGAAATGTTGCCGTGGCAGTTAGATGAAATATTTTATTTTAGTTTATGCTTATTTTATTTTTTTATGGTTTTAGTTTTATTAGGCTTGTGGGCCAATCAGGTTTCATTGTGGGTGGAGTTAAGTTGACTTAACTTAAAAAAAGTGAGTAAACTCGTTGCCTTAAAATGATTAAGTAAATAATAATTTAAAAAAAAATAAAAAAATAAAGTGAACTTGACAATTCACTTAATTTTTAAAAAATTATTATTTACTTCATAATTTTAAGGCAACGGGTTTACTCTATTTTTTTAAGTTAAGTCAACTTATCACTTTTTACAGTGCACTATGCATAAAAACAAAAGCAACTATAGGTCTATTTGTGCTCACAGCTGGTTTGGACCAAAACTCACTTAAACTTGCAAGACATGATGTATTGTTTGATGGCGTCATGTTTGGTGAGGATACGGTAGTTAGAGAACTAGCATCTTTCACTGTTTCCTCTTTTCTTCCTCTCTTCCTCCTCTGTTTCTACACCTCCCTGCTCTCTCTTCATCCTCCTCTTCCTCTCGGCTCAGTCGTTTGTGGGGCCGGAGCTCAAAGTCTTCCTCTATCCTCCCTCCTCCCCACCCCGGCCCTGCCACCCCCCCTCTCCGGGCCTATCGGAGGGCGTATTCGCCCAGGTAACACACCTCGGCCCGGGCGTCAGGATACTAAGACATAAGAGCAGGAACCTCCTGCACAATTATTGGTTTTCCATTAGTAGTCTAATCAGTCAAAGTCAATGCATGACATTTAAAGAAATATTTTGGGATTAAATGGACCCGGAATGTTCCTTTTAAGGCAAAACACTACAGGCAAACCCAGTGATCTTTTTCATGCACTGGTCAGTTTTGCTATTTTGCTTCCATAACACGTCTTATTTCAAACTAGAGGAAAGAAAGCATCCAAAATACACATTTAAAGGGATAGTTCACCCAAAAATGAAAATTCTGCCATTAATTACTCACCCTCGTGTCGTTCCAAACCCGTAAGACCTTCGTTCATCTTCAGGACACAAATTAAGATATTTTTGATGAAATCTGAGAGCTTTCTGACCCTCCATAGACAGCAACGCAACTGAAATGTTCCCAGACCCAGAAACATAGCAAAGACATCGATAAACTAGTATTTGCGTCTGTAGATTTCAGTTACAATACATATCTTTAAAAATGTACTCCTGCACATGCACCAAAATGTACAGTTTTATTCCTGTCTATATTTGAAAGGTTTTTAGTGAGGGTTTTTTTTTCATATATAATTCACCTAAGTTTATTATTGCATTTTTATATACACTGTAAAAAGTGAAAGTTGACTTAACTTAAAAAAATTGAGGAAACCCGTTGCATTAAAATGATTAAGTACATAATAATTAAAAAAAAAAAAAAAAAAAAAAAAAGTTAAGTGAACTTGACAATTCAATTAACTTATTTTTTTAATTATCATTTACTTAAAAATTTTAAGGCAACGGGTTTCCTCAATTTTTTTAAGTTAAGTCAGCTTATCACTTTTTACAGTGTATTTGCGTCTGTAGATTTCAATTACAATACATATCTTTAAAAGTTTTTTCTTCATCACTTCAGCAGCACTTAAATACACCAGAATTTACAGTTTTATTTAATATCTATGTTCTGAAGGTTTTTAGTGAGGGGTTCATATGTCATTCACCTGGTTTTATACAACACATTTTTCATAAAAATATATAGTATATATAATATAAAAGTATATTTTTACGCCGTTGACCTGTAGTGTCTTGCCTTGAGGGTGTTTTAACAATCCTAAAAAATTTTAGCAAATGTGCAAACCTTATATTTTGGTCAAACTTCAGTCTCATTATATTTGTCCCAGCGTGAGAGTCTGTGTCCCACATTTCTGTCGTCTTTCTGTCTCTCATCCATCTGTTTTTGTTTTTTTTTCCTGCTGCTTTTTGCGTCATGGTGGATGCAGATGTTTGCTGTGTGTTAATCTGTCTGTATGAAATGTTTAAGATGTGTCACTTTGACTTTGCAGCTGAGCAGTAAATGCATTCATCACATCTGTGTGTCGTCTGTCCGCCGTGTGTTGTATGTTAAAGTCAATGCATATGGAGTCACGCCTCACTCTCTCTCTCTCTGTGTGTGTGTGTGTGTGTGTGTGTGCAGTATGCTGGAGTACGACACCGAGAACATGAACTCAGAGGAGATCTTCAGCTCGTTGAGAGGTGTAACCGAAGCCATCCAGAGCTTCAGTTTCCGCAGTCAGGAAGACATACTCGAGCCCATCAAACACGACGGCAAGAGAGAAGATACGGTGAGTACCACCACCTTCAAGATGTTGCTTCAGTGTGACAGCCGCTGACACAAACTAATCACGGTCTGTGTGAATTTGTTAAGCTGCAAAGCTTTTCATATTTTCATCTGAAACAGAAGAATAAGGCCTCAAAATGCTAAATATTTAGCAACTTGTAGCCTGTGATCAACAATAATTCCAGCAACTTTCAAAATGTAAACAACCTGACCATTTGAAAATAGCAATTATATTAAATGTATGTGAAGCTTAATATCGTCATGTACATTTAATATAATTGCTTTTTATTTTTCAAATGGCCAGGTTGTTTACATTTTAATAGATATTAGATTTATATTACGTTTTTTTTATTATTAATATTTTTATTTTATGCATTAAATTGATCAAAAGTTACAGTAAACATTTATCTATTTCAAATAAATGCTGTTCTTTTGAACTTTCTATTAATCAAAGAATCCTGAAAAATAAATGTATCACGGTTTCCACAAAAATATTGTGCAGCACAACTGTTTTCAACATTGAAAATAATCAGAAATATTTCTTGAGCAGCAAATCAGCATATTACAATGATTTCTGAAGGATCATGTGACACTGAAGACTGGAGTAACGATGCTGAAAATACAGCTTTGATCACAGAAATAAATTATATTTCAGCGTATATTCACATAGAAAACAGCTGTTTTAAATTGAAATAATTTTTGATCAAATAAATGCTGCCTTGCTGACTTCTTTCTGCCCTCAAACTGATTATATATATATATATATAATAATCTTTATTGTCTATAGCACCTTTAAGTGTTACTTCTCAAAGCACTTCATATAAACAAATAAAATACAGCATATAAAAATGATAAAATAAGCAAAAAGGAAAACAAGGATGGATATAAATGATGTTGCAATAGAGTGTTTTACTTAGATGTTATAATCAGTCACTAGATTGAAGCTAAACAAGCAGGTTTGTCTTTCAGACCGGTCTGGCGTCGTCCGGTGTGGATCCTCGTCTGTCCGCTGGTGTGATGGAGGGAGGCCGGACCGCGCTGGACAACAAGACGTCATTATTAAACACGCCGTCCCCCCGATCGTTCAGCGGCCCGTGGGCTCGCGAATACAACCCATACAACTACAGCGACTCCATCAGCGCCTACGAGAAAGGAGCGCTCGCCGCGTTTGACGACGTGGAGCACATCCGAGATGGTAAATGAACAAACGCATCAACGGAAGAGTCACTGATGTTTGTGATGTTCACAGAAACAGGCCAACGGCTTTGGGTTTCTCTTACAGGTCGTCCACAGGACTGCGGAGAAAACAAAATCCTGCATCCGAAAGGTTTGTCTGCAGGTATGAGGAGGTTTGAAGCTGTTTGAAAAGAGCAAAAGTCAGCTTCTCCATAAATAAGAGTTATTTTCATCATCACTGATATACTATTATAGAGTATGTTTATATTTTGAATTAGATTTTCTTTTTATATTTTCAATTTTAATTTTAGATTAATTTAGAGTAATTTTTTGTGTTTTAAATATTGCTATTTAGGTTTTATTTATTGACTATTTTTTTGTTTGCATTTTAATTTTAGTTTAATATTTTTTACTAATTTTGTTGTGTTGTTTTTGAGTTTTTTTGTTGTTGTTTTAAATATTATTATTTAGGTTTATTTATTTAATTAATTTATTATTTTCTGTTTTCATTTTAGTTTAAAGTTTAGTATTTTGTCATGTTATTTTTTATTAGTTTTTGTCTTTTAAATAAAACTATTTAGGTTTTATTTTCATTATTTTTTGTTTGCATTTAAAAAAATTTATTAATTTTGTTTAAATATTACAATTTAGGTTTAATTAATTAATTAATTATTCATTTATTTATAATTTTCTGTTTTCATTTTAGTTTAAAGTTTAGTATTTTTGTCATGTTATTTTATTAGTTTTTATGTTTTAAATATTACTATTTAGATTTAATTCATTTTTATGTATTCATTACTTTCTTCTTCATTTTCATTTTAGTTAAATTCTTTGTCATTTTGCTGTGTTTTTGTTATTTTTATTTTTTAATGCCTATACAGTATTTATTATGTATTATTTGTTTTGTGTCAGTTATTTTAGTACTCAAAGTTAAAATAAACAAAAATGAAATGTTGAAAGCTGAAATTTAAAAAAAAAAACATTTTTTCCCCTTAAAAATACATTTTATTTTATTTTTATAATTTTTATAGTTTTTATCATTTTTATATTTATAGGTTTTAGTTAGTGTTAAGGTCCTTGCACACTGACTCCGAAATTTTTGTATGTGTTTTTTAAGACAGATTGACAAAACGTGAGGTCGTATTTATTTTTTAACGTGCAAAAATTTCGAACGAGAAAAAAACCAGCCATCGATAATATTTCAAAACAGTTCAGGCTTTAAAACATATTATTAAAGATTTTCTATAAATACTTTCTAAGCACTGGCTGAAATATAAGGCTGCTGAAAAGTTAATGGTCACTGAATATTAAAAGCCTTTTCTGAGTCCTGAGTATGATTCCATTATGCTTCAGTGATTCATACAGATGTGATTGGGTGCATAAATGTTCAGATTGTGTGTTTAATGTCGCTGACTGTGATTGGTCAGGACCCGGGCAGCACCTGGAGATGGTTGGTGACCTGCTGAAGGAGCTGTCCAATCACAGCGAGCGTGTGGAGGAGAGGCGGGCCGCTCTGCTGGAGCTGTTAAAGGTCACGCGTGACGACACTCTGGCCGTGTGGGAAGAGCATTTCAAAACCATGCTGCTGCTGCTGCTGGAGACGCTGGGAGACAAAGACGTGAGAGACACACTCGTATCACTCAATAATCAAAAATCTGACAGCACACGGTCCAACACTTAAAAACAGCACCGATGCATGCAGCTAAAGAACGGTTGTGTCCGTCCGCAGCACACCATCCGAGCGCTGGCTCTGCGCGTCCTGAAGGAGATCATGCGCAGTCAGCCGGCGCGCTTCAAGAACTACGCAGAACTCACCATCATGAAAACCCTGGAGGCCCATAAAGACGGTCACAAAGAGGTGAGCCAGACGTCTCCGGCAGAGGGCTTCAAGCATTAAAATAAGCTCAAACTACTAAGAGTCCAGATATTTCTTGTTTTAATTCTCCCCGTCAGAGTCTGTTTTTGTCAGGATTCCCATACATGAAATATGAGGAAGCCTTTTATAGTTAACAAACTAGGTACATCTCAATAAATTAGAATGTTGTGGAAAGGTTAATTTATTTCAGTAATTCAACTCAAATTGTGAAACTCGTAGATAGTGAATTGGTGGGTTTTTGTTAAATTTGAGCCAAAATCATCACAATTAAAAGAACCAAAGACTTAAAGGAACACTCCACTTTTTTTGGAACTAGGCTCATTCTCCAACTCCCCCAGAGTTAATAAGTTGAGTTTACGCAGCGCCGGCGGAAAATGAAAAGTTGCGATTTTCTAGTCCTATTTGGCTAGGAACTATACTCTCATTCCGGCGTAATAATCAAGGAACTTTGCTGCCGTAACATGGCCGCAGCAGGCGTAGTGATATTACGCAGCACCTGAAAGTAGTCTCCAGCTAGGTAACTAGTTATAATATAGCTGGGGACTACTTTCAGGTGCTGCGTAATATCACTGCGCCTGCTGCGGCCATGTTACGGCAGCAAAGTTCCTTGATTATTACGCTGGAATGAGAGTATAGTTCCTAGCCAAATAGGACTAGAAAATCGCAACTTTTCATTTCCCGCCGATCTTAGTACACGATATAACTACAGAAGAGTCAAGTTTTAAATAGGACAAATATCGAAACTCTTTGGTCATTTTTGAACGCGATGCTACTGGTCTAATCGGATTCAATGATCTATGCTAAGCTATGCTAAAAGTGCTCTCGCCAGACCCGGAGATCGGCTGAAAGGATTCAAAAACGGTAAAACTCAACTTATTAACTCTGGGGGAGTTGGAGAATGAGCCTATTTCCAAAAAAAGTGGAGTGTTCCTTTAAACTACTTCAGTCTGTGTGCATTGAATTTATTTGAAAGACAAGTTTCACAATTTGATTTGAATTACTGAAATAAATGAACTTTTCCACGACATTCTAATTTATTGAGATGCACCTATATATATATATATATATATATATGTGTGTGTGTATATTATAACCAGGATTCATGTATATGATATATGAGGAAGCCTCATTCAGGGACTAAATCTAAAAGAAAACACTTTAACTTATTTTATTTCAGCTAGCTGCCAAAGCATTTCTCATTTTTATTTAGTTCAAGCTGAAATGCTAAAATAACTAAAAAAAACAAAAAAAACTTTATTAAAACCAAAGCCAGAAATGCACAATAATGTTACTAAATATTTAATTAAATTAAGTTAAATTAAATTCTAAATCAAAATATTCACAAAAACTGTTATAGTTCACTGGATATAAAGAATGTGAAACCTGAAGATTATTCAGCTCTTAAAACTGTTTTCATTTTAATTAATAATTTTACTTATTTTTATTTTAGTATCGTTGACTAGTTTTGAATACAATTTTTTTTAAAGGTTTTTTATTAATTTTTATTTCAGTTTTAGTTTCTGTGATTTTAGTATATGAAGTTAAACTAAATCAAAATGAGAAATGTTGACTTGGCATTGCTGAAATAAAATTTATATTTACATTTAGCAGATGTAGCGACTTACAATTGGGGAATACTTCAAGCGATTCATCTCAAAGAAGCAAACGGACACAGGAAGTGCTCGTAATACCAAGTTTCAAGCACTGTTCAAATAAGTACAAGCTAGACAGGGAAAGATTAAAGAAAAGAGAAAACAAAGGGTTTTTTATGGGTTTTTTTTTTTTTTTAATTTTATTGCATTATATTAAATGTTTTTTTTTTGTTTTTTTTTTTTTGTTTTTAAGTTTTTGTTAACTATAATAACCCTGAAATATTTTATATGAATGAAAAACTTGTATTTACAGAAACATTTTACATGGTGAGAGAGTACAGTTTACATGGTGGCCTTGAAATGTAGACAATGTAGAGCGTTCGAGTCAAAATAGTTGCTCTGCTCTGAAATCAGTCGTTCCCTCTTAACGTCAGTGGAGTTCTGTGCTGTGCTGTTTGTCTGAGGCTCGTGTCTCCACAGGTGGTGCGGGCGGCAGAAGAAACGGCGTCCACGCTGGCCGGATCCATCCACTCGGAGCAGTGCATCAAAGTCCTGTGTCCCATCATCCAGACGGCCGACTATCCCATCAACCTCGCCGCCATTAAAATGCAGACCAAAGTAATCGAGCGCATTCCCCAGGATTCCCTGATTCCACTCCTGGCCGACATCATCCCGGGACTCTTACAGGTACACACACACACACACACACACACACACACACACACACACACACACACACACACACACACACACACACACACACACACACTCACTCAAACGTATGCACATGCACTCACATACACGTACGCACTCACACACACACGCACACACTCACACACGCACACACTCACACACACATATCTCACACACACATATCTGCTCTCACACTGATGATAACGGTGAGATGAACGTGTGTGTTTCAGGGTTATGATAACACGGAGAGCAGCGTACGCAAGGCCAGTGTGTTTTGTTTGGTGGCCATTTATTCAGTCATCGGTGAAGATCTGAAGCCTCACCTACAGCAGCTGACCGGCAGCAAGGTCAGATATTATTTCTATGGTAGCTTGTTGCAGTGCATTCTGGGATTCCCTTTACTTACCTTCAAAAATACACTAGTGCTCAAAAGTTTAGAATACGATTTTTTAAAGAAGTCTCACCAAAGCTGCATTTATTTGATCAAAAATACAGTAAAAATTGTGAAATTATTACAAATCAAAACAACTGTTTTCTATGTGAATAAATGTGATTTATTTCTGTGATGCGCAGCTGTATTTTCAGCATCATTACTGCAGTCTTCAGTGTCACATGATCTTCAGAAATCATAATAATATACTGATTTACTGCTCGAGAAACATTTCTGATTATTATCAATGTTGAAAACAGTGATACATTTTGTGGAAACCGTGATACATTTATTTTTCAGGATTCACAGATGAACAGCGTTTATTTGAAATAGACATTTTTGTAACATTATAAATATCTTCACTGACACTTTTGATCAATTCAACGCCTCTGTGCTGAATAAAAGTATTGTTTTCTTCCAAAATATAAACATTTCTTACTGACCTCAAACTTTTAAATGGTAGTGTATATGTGATGTTTTGTTTTTTTGGCCTAGAAATGAGGTCTAGAAAGCAGCATAATGTTCCAGTGTTATTTTAGTATTATTGTTATACTATAATAGATTTTGTAAATATTGTGAATGGGTTTTATTTTAATTTCACTTTTTGCAGTTTTAGAATTTTTTTTTTTGTCATTTTTAGTTTGTTTTTTAAATATGTCTATAGTTTTTATTAGAGTTTTAGTTATTTTAGGACTTTTTTAAAAAAAAAAAAAAGGAGAAATGTTGCCTTGGCAACTAGCTGAAATAAATGATTTTTTTAAAATACATTTTTTAAAATTTCTTGTGATGTTATTTCAAGTATAGAAAGTGATTTTACCGTTTTGGTTATTTTGCACGAGTTTTCAGCTGTGATCTCTTATAATACTGTGTATTTAGTGTCTGATTTTCTCTCTACAGATGAAGCTGCTGAATCTGTACATCAAGCGAGCTCAAACCACCACCAGCAACAGCAGCAGCTCTTCAGACGTCTCGTCTCACAGCTGAATCACTCCTCCATGCCTCCTCAAGCGCTCTCCCATCATTTTGCACATTTGCGAGTAGATCTCTAGCTGCATTCGCTTTATTAAAGGGCACGTGATTCATTGAACAGGTGCAAACACTTACGCCATTCAACCAGAGCCCGCTGAGGTTTGTGTTCGGCTGCGTTTGTCCAACATACTGTGTGTGTGTGTGTGTGTGTGTGTGTGTGTGTGTGTGTGCGCAGCAGTCGTGCCTCTGTGTGTAAGAGAAACTGTTTTTATTGCTCTTTTACCGTTGCTGTGGCGTTTATCGTCCTCATATTCAAAGCACACATAATGTTCTGTCCGATCGGCCAATCAGGAGTCGTCTTACCTCTCATTAGTGAATGTAACGCCCTTTTTACGTCTTTAACTCTGCTGCCTCAAGTTCTCTAGGACGCTCTTTTAGTGACGACATTCATTTTTGGGCATTTAAGAATATGCAAGAACCGAGATTGTATTTGTACAGCATTTGTTTTATTTCCGGCCAACAGGCGAAGAGCTTTTGACTCTAAGAACGATGAATATTAGCATTAATTTAGCTCAAAATCTCACATTCCAGCGCCGCACAGAAGAACCATGATTATTTTAACACTAACATGGAGATTTATGATGAATGCGTCTCCTTTTGTGATTTAAGAACCACGTTGATGTTTTTTTTGTGTATAAAATATACAAATTGATAATTTGAGAAATAAATAATTCAGTATTAGAATCTAAAACAAAACTGAATCAATTCATTAAAGATTCACTTACACACACGCACTAAATTTATGATATAAAACAACGTAAAAGCATAATTCTAAACTTTGTAGAGCGATAATTGTAACTAAAAATAATCCAAATTGGATGTTTGCGAGTTAAATTGCTGTTTTAACCCAGTTGTTGTGGTTTAGGAAGGTTTGCGCCTGTTTGTGCCGTTTAAAGTGCTCTGTTAGTCTTTTTGTACCCTTGGTGCTTAAATGAATCACTCTGTGCTTTTGCTGGACGTTTATCTTCAGATTTCATGTGTTTTTCCTTTCTCCGCTTTGATTTTAAAGGCCTTACAGCGGTTTGTGAAAACAGTCACATTATTCAGTCTTGTTAGAAATCCCAAAGAACATTCCACACAAAAAAAAGGTGTTTTTGTGGAGCGAATCGTCTACAATCCTTCTAGCAATGATTTATTTAGATTCAAAAAGATAATATATTTTAAAGGTTTCTGATTTAGGAGATTTCTGGACTCTGCATGCAGGCAATCGATTCAGTCTTTCACTACACAAACGCCACTACCGTTCACTTCATTACATGTGAAGCTAAGAGAATCAAATATGATATTTGTAAATACTTTATAGGGCACTACATACAGACCTGCTTGAATCTTTAATTCGGTTTGACAAGAGCAACTCGGATCATTGAGTAAACCCCTAGTTAACTGGATGAAGTTGGTTAACTGAAGGGAGTTTTGCATTAACGCTTTGCTAATGGCGGTAGATTGAGACATAGAGCTTCACATGCTGCGCATGCTTATGTTTAATATCCACGTCTGTATTTATTTGACACTGCGGCTGTATATATGACCTGGTTTTGTTCACGCTCACCTGTGTAGAATTTGCTCTCGATAAACCAAACCTGAGTTTTCCACTTCTGTGTCTGCGTGAGTTTTATTTTGTGTCATTATTGCACTGGATATGATATGAATGATTTCTGATTATGCAGCGGCTTGTCATCTGTTCTTTAAATATTCATCCAGGTGTTGATATTGAGGTTATTGATGGTGATTCACTGCTGGTTTAATGCTGACGTCTCTGCGTTTTCTCGTTCGGATCTGTCGAGTTTTTCTCATTTAATCAGCAGGTCAGTCAGGGATTGTGATGAAGAGACGTGCAATGTTTTTAATTGCAGGATGTTTCGTCATAGCAGGAAACTTCAGTTGAATAATGTAATTCATTAATTCCCAAATAATGATTTGGTTTTTATATATGGATAATAAAAATAATAGAAAACAATAGAAATAATGTCATTTTATTCAATCTGATGTTTCAACATTAATCATCTGCGGTTTTCATTTCAAAGGCTGAATTTTAAGAACAGGCCCAAATCATATTTTACCCCAAAATCAAATAAAATAAATAAACCCTGTTGCAGGTCATCAACAATTTGTGAAGACATTGTGATTATCAGCAGGCTGTCTTTAAATAATTTACCTTTGCATTGTGTAAATTTGAATTTGATGCATTTGAAATGGAGAATTTGATCTTAAATGTTAAATTATCAATATCCTTTCATAATTTATAGAATAATTTACTTTTGCATTTTGCAAATTTAAAATGGGAGAATGTGATCTTAAGGGTGTAGGTTTGATTTTGGCATGGGCGGGGACGTACCGGCAGACGTTTAATTAAATTCGACACCCTTGAAAATCATAACAAGTGATCCTTTTTTTGGAAACTATATCTCTCCTTAAATATGAAGAGATTAGACAACAGATTCATGAGTTACTGTTCAACCTATGTGTCCACTTAAGGTGTAAAATAATAATAATAATTATTATTATTATTTTTTTTTAACCTGGTAACACGTCCCTTACAAATATTCACTATGGTTTTACAAAAAAAAGCGTGGTTTATAGTTATGGTCAAAACATGGTAACCAATTTGTGAACCATGAATTTCTAACTTAAAAAAAGAAAAGAAAACCGAATAAAGAATATTCAGTTCTGAATAATGACTCGCGAACCATTATTTTAGATCAAGACTCGTAGCGCTGATCCCGAATCATTCAATTCGTCAAATGATTCACGAACCCGCGAATCATGCGATACGCGATTTGATTGGAGCTCTTCGAAACAGTATCATTTTACGATGCAGTGGTTTAACTGACTATTGTATATAATTATATATGAATGTCGAAATTCGAAACTAAATTGCTCTTTTAAACTGGTTTTTGCTAGTGAATCGCTTGAACTTATGAAGTCACGAGTTTAAATCACTGAATTGATTCGGTGTGTCTGTTCCTCTTTTCGTGTCTTCAGTCATGTTTAAATGACACTTTCAGCACCGCTACCGGCTTAACTCACTATGACATTAACTGAAATAAGTGAAAAACAATTGATCTCGTTTTTGCTAGTGAATCGCTTTAACTCAATGATCGAAGTCACGAGATTGAATTTGAATCAATCGGTTCCAGAGTAAATGACCCACTCATTTGATTCGGTTTGTCTTTTCCTCGTTTCGTGTCTTCAGTCATGTTTACACGACACTCAGTGTCAGCATTACTACTGGCTTGGCTCGCTAGTTTTATGACATAAACTGAATTAAGAAAAAAAAGTATGATGTTTACAAATAAAACATAGATTTTCCATTTCAAAGATAACATCCAACACAAATCTACTCCATATTGAGGTGAGGTGACCGGTTTTATTGCTAACCAGTGAAACACTCCATTAATATGACGAGCTGCAGCTCAAAATACATGTTTGATGGAAACATTGTGCTTTATGATCGAGTTTGTAGTTTAATTCACTGTATTTGAAATAGTTTGAGCTGCCGTTCAATAGAAATCAGTGGAAAGCATCCAGTTACTTCATTGTGAATGTTAAATGTATATACTGTAATACATATTTGAGAAATGATTGTATCTGATTGTGTCTATATGGAGTGATAGTCAAAGTAAAAAGAGCAGATGAACACAAAACAGCAGAACAACATAAAGTTAAAGAGGCTAAACTTTATCATTCAGCTGTTTCAAACACTTTGGCTCTTATATGTTCTTATTACACACATGTATTATTGTATTTCTTTAACTTCTCAGGTAATATCAATGGTGTGACCTATTTTCAGATGCGGCCAAAATTACAACACCAGTGGTTACATACACATCAATTTGATTGATTGATTGATCAAAATTATTGCTAGGGACAATTTAGTAGTGGCTGGATATTGGTAGGGATATGTCACTAAATTCTACACCCTTGATCTTAAATGTTAAATGATAAATATCCTGGAATAATCTGAATGTAAATTATGCAAATTTAAATTTGATAGAATTGGAGAATTTGATCTTAAGCATGTTAAAATGATTATTACCTTTGGATGCTGTACAAAGTTTAACTTAATAATTGGATCTGAAATATGTTTGATTGTCATGAAAATAATGTCACAAATCTGGTCCTGTTTATTTTTATTTTTCCAGTTGATTTTGGGTGGAATATGACCAGAACATGTTAAAAGTCTTCGTGAGACTGAGTTAAACCTCTCAGAAAGTCTCTCTCTGGCTCTGCTTCTCTCTGTCTGTCCAGCAGAAGGTCACGGCTGTCAGTAATGAGATGCTCTTTCATCTGTCACTCTGATGTCTGAAGACTCGCTGGACTTTCACTCCGCACCTTCACAACTTTCAGTCTTTGTAGTCGTTACCTGCACGTCATTCTGTCCTTTGGTTATCTTACTGCTGCTTTTCTGTCTTACTATGTACTTTTAATGGCTTTATTGTTTAATAAGAAGTGACATGAAATCCACGATTGACTTTTGGAAGTTTATGTCTGGAGAATTATTCATTATGAAGGTAATCTCACTTCTGTGTCCCACCAGCAGGTGGAGATAAAACGAAGCGGAAGCTCTTGAAGGAGCAGATTCTAGCATACTGCACACTATATACTCAAGGATCATGACTTTGCATTTGGATTTACTAGATGAGATTTTTTTTTTTTAAATCGTTTAAAGAGATTTATAGAGAGTGTTATGCAATTACACTGTGGGGAAAATGGTGTAGAATTTACTTTAAAATAATTTTGACTCATAAATCACATTGAATTTAATGTGACATTTTAAAGTATAAAGACAGCATTTTACAGAAAGAATACTATTTTCTTTTAAAACCTACCCCAATAATGTTTTATAATTTAAAACATTCTATTTTTTCCATGATTTTTTAAAAACATTTTAAAATACCATGATATTTCATGTTTTACACGAACCATGTGGATACTGTTTACTATTTTAGTCTATGTGAAATATGTGGCATATGCCATGTTAAATATTTCAAAAATTATTGCAAAGCAGAAACAACCCGTTTGAAATACATAAAACATGAAAGGAAATAGTTGGAGGTGTGGAATTGTTATCTTAAAAATAAATTTGTAATTAAATTTGTATGATCAAATAATGAATCAAAAAAGAAATGGGCCTAATTTTGGCATATATTTTATATATTTATAGGCATAGCTTATGATGCAATTCTTTACTTAACATTTACAAACTTCACAAAGTCTCTCGTGCACTATGCAGAGTATTATAAAGCTGAAAGAAGCTCGATCGTGTCTCAAACAACTTGCTTTATAGTCCCAGATATAAAAGTCGTTTGGTCAAAGCCGTCCGTTCGTCCTCTGAGATCATCGTGAAATGACAGAACGCTGTCTGAATCATGAATGACACGATGATAATTATTGATGTCTGGAGAGGTACATGTGTCCTGACACACCATCACTGTCCTGCGGTCAGAAGAAGAGCATCATCATCATCATCCGCGATGGAGACGCAGTGAAGCTGAAAATAGCGGGATGGCGCCTGATGATCTGTGATTGTATTTGTCCGTGAGATCAGCCGCTGACAGAGCCCTTAACACGAAGAAATTGATTTACTGTAGACTTCATTCAGTGTGATTAATCAGTGGTGGAATAGCATGAAGACTCATTTATGAAGCTCAACGATTCCTGTGGCACAATTTACTGACACTAAAGGAATGAAGAATTAACCTATTAACTTTCTTAATCGTCTTATTGTCAACAATTTATCCAACCCGTTCTCACGGGAAAACGCAGATATTTTACGAGGTGGCGATTTCGTATGCATTCGTTCGAAAACGTACAAATTTTAGAAGGAAACATATGTAAGCAAACATGAAAGCTCCGCCTCTAAATAACCATCACTGGCGCGTGAAAAGATCTTACGAATTCAAAATGTAAAATAGTTATGAACCAGTGTTGGGGAAAGTTACTTTTAAAAGTAATGCATTACAATATTGCGTTACTCCGTAAAAAAGTAACTAATCACGTTACTTAGTTACTTTTTATGGAAAGTAATGCGTTACGTTACTTTTGCGTTACTTTCCCGATATGACCAGGCTTGATTGTGTTTAATATAAGAAGTTCTATTTATAGCAAATGTAAAAGCCCTTTCACACAAAAAAGTGTAATGAATAAACCTCAGGCTGAAGGAAAAGTAAATTCGCGTCTGTACAGTAGAACGCAGGAGAAGAAGGTTCAACACTCTTCAGCAATTAAAAAAACAATGAAACACAATTGTTAGTTTATCTAAAGTTATTTTTGCTTATTAGTATGGTTGAACTGGATCATCAAAGGTCAGCAGCAAAGACATTGGTTAATAAAATTGAATTAGATACATTTGTGTTATTTAACATATTTAATTATTGCAGGTTTGCGTCATATTCTGAGTTTGCATTTCACTGTATTCATTTTGATGAATACTAAATCTGTTTTTTGCGAGTGGGATGAATTAATGCACATTCACATTTACTCTAGAACAACGGTAAGAATCACACAGCAAACACTTCCGATTTCTTCCAACATGGGGACAGGAGACTTGTCAGTCAATAAATGGGAAAACAAAGTAACTTGCGTTACTTTTTTGAAAAAGTAACTCAGATATCTTCTTGTAAAATAAAAAATAATGCGTTACTGTACTAGTTACTTGAAAAAGGTAATCTGATTACATAACTCGCGTTACTTGTAATGCGTTACCCCCAACACTCTTATGAACTGATATGAGATTGTTGATTTATCAGTGCACATAAAAAGGTGAAGAAATGCATCAGAAACACTGATCTATAATATTTATAGAGCTAGATAAGTGATCCGAAACGACTTTCGTTGCCGCTGACGTCATCAATGCCTCTTATTTTTTTTTAGACACATTCATATCAAGACCGCCATCCAACCAATTATTACGGATAAAACCAAGTTCCACCTTCATTTTTATCACTGAATTACAGAGTTTCTCGATCAGATTATGGAAGTAAAATGAGGAAAAATGTTTTAAGTTTACTATAGGTTTAGTTTAGTAGAACAACCTGTGAAAGTGGTCCTGACAGGAATCAAGGTTAGTAACACAAAACATGTTAGACAGAATCTTTATCCGTAAAACAATTCATATTTATCATGGCTATCAAACTGAAAAATTGGGATCTAAAGCACCATATGCACTGTATTCCAAGTCTATCTGCAGCTCTCAAATCTCTTGCATGCTTGTGTTCAGCCATACAATGCACCTTTAGATGAACTGCACCAGGTTTTCCTGTCGATATATGAGAATGTAAATGAGATTGGGGGTCAGTTTGGGTCTGCTGCATGACTTCAGAAGACCTCAAATATAGTGCGCAATTATAGGCCTACTGTTATGAAATTTTTCTTGAATAGGAAAGCAGCATGAACATCTTGCATAACATCTACTTTATGTTTCAGAATTTCAGAATTAAAGTCCTAACAAAAATATGTTCCAAGAACGTTTTGCTAATGTTACTATTAAGTTGTTCTCTGAATGTTCAAAATGTCCTTTCCTGTTAATATTAAGGGAACATTCCATTTTATAATTCTGCAAACATTATGGTAACGTTACCTTTGAATTCTCTCTGAATGTTCAAAAAATTTCTAGTTCTTAAAATGATTTAAAACTTTTTTCTGGTTATGCAAACATTAAAAGAACATACAGTTTTATCATTTTGCAAACATTATAGGAGCTTTTGAGAACCTTTGAATGTTCTCTGGACGTTCTGAAAGAAGTTTTAACAAAAAATGTCAGACAACTGTCCAACTAAAATGTTTTAGAAAACAAAAATATTTTTATGAATGTTAAACAATGCTTTTGTGCTAACTTTATAAAAACCAAACAACTTTAAACAAGTGTTATACTGGAAGAACATTTGTTCAAGAACTTTGCCAGAACGTTAGCTAAAGTTCTGAGAACGTTTCCCGTTAGAACAACAGCTAACAGGGAACTTTCTTAGAATGTTCTGGCAAGGTTCTCTCAAAGTTATATGAACAAACATTCTTCCAGTAACATTAACAGAACGTTCAATCAAAGTTGGGTTTTATGTTCTCGAAATACAAAAATGTTATTATAGGTTTACGTTGTAGTTGGAACGTTTTTTAAATGTTACTCTACTTCTTTCAGAACATTCAAAGTAACATTCCCATGGTTGCAAAAAATGGAACGTTCGTATAACCGACATTTTTACAAAAAAACAAAAAAACCTGGACGTTTTGAAAGTTCAGATTCAGAAATAACGTTTTCAGCTTGAGCTGGATGAGGAGGGAGAGCTAATGATTGTTTTAATGCTCATCTGAGATTTTGTATTTCTAGGTCGCGTCCTAAATCCTTGTTTGAGATTCCCCGTGTACACCTGTAATTGTTTATTTGGAGACGCGTGTCCCGGCGAAGTATAAACCCGGCGGCGGGCGCTCATTAGCGGCCGCTTCTCTCCGCGGTGGCCGCGTCTCATCTCCACCGCGCCACCTCATCAACATTCACCCAGCCGGAGAAAATTAATTCTATTAAAGGGCTCAATTCCCTCCGCCAGACCTCACTGTTTAAACATCTTTTTAGTGTATGATTAGAGCATATTTCCCAAACCTGGCCGGGAGTGGCGGCTGGGTCGGGGAGGTCGAGCGAATGAAAGAGGACGACTTCATTGTGCGATGACTGGACCATAAATCATCGGCCGTTTTCTATAAATCACGGCAGATGGCAGGGAGCTAGCGCGGGCTCGTGGGAGTCCACCGGCCCCGGTGCATGCAGGGAAGCGCGGACTGCGGCAGACGCTGGCAGCCAAGCGGGTCATCAGGAACGGGCCGCGGTGATGAGATGCAGACCTGGAGGTCCGAGAGACCCACCTCTCCATACTGGCCCGCGTTTAACACGTCTAATCGGCCTGATGAATATGTATGCGCGCCTCGGCTCCCTCGGCCCATGTGAGGCCTGTCAGGCTGACATTAGATGTCTCGTGTTCAGGGATTCCGGGAGGTGAATTGGCCGGTCTGTCATCCATTCTGATTATGAAGATGTAATTGAGCAGACTATGAAATTTAATGCGGTCGCATTGCAGCAGTGCCGGAGAAAGACGGACTCCAATCAGCCCAATGTCATTATCTCACCACAGCCAGACTTCCGCAGCACAATAATAAGGCCAGAAACATTATTACTGCGCTCTGACACATTTTGCACGGAGTAGCCTATATGTTTCCAAAACTATTTCAATTTACATTTGCATTTCAGATTTGGATTTTTCTACCCAGCTAACAGGGAACGTTCTCACAACTTTCTCTCACGTTTTTTGTAAAGTTATGTAAATGTTATGACTAAGCGATGGAACCTTCCTATAACTTTATTAATAGTTGATGTACGTTCTCATAACGTTGAGAGAAAACGCTCTTAGAAAAACATTCTCAGAATGTCCTCGATGTTTTTTTGTGCTTGATGAACGTTCCCGTAATGTTGAGAAAAAATGTTCTTAGAATGTTAAAAAAGAAATGCTCAAATTTTGTCCGATAATAAAGTTGTGAGAAACTTTTTTGTTGCCTTCAAATAACGTTCTTTTCACGGCAAGACATTTCAACGTTCTTAATATATATATATATATATATTTATAAATAAACGTTCAAATACGTTCTATTTTGGGTGAAAATAAAGTTAGTAGAACGTTCTGAGGAACTTTTTTGTTGCCTTCAAATAACGTTCTTTTCACGGCAAGACATTTCAACGTTCTTAAAATATATATAAAAAATAAACGTTCAAATACATTCTATTTTGGGTGAAAATAAAGTTAATAGAACGTTCTGAGAAACTTTTTTGTTGCCTTCAAATAACGTTCTGTTCACGGCAAGAAAACTGGACATTTCAACGTTCTTAGAATATTAAAAACAAACGTTCAAATACCGTTCTATTTTGGGTGAAAATAAAGTTAGTAGAACTTTGCAAGAAACGTTTCTGTAACCTTTAAATAACGTTCTAAACACAATACGAAAACAGAAACGTCAGTGTTTGCGAAACATTTCAAAACAATGTTTCCACAACGTTTTTATAACCTAAATGTGTTACCTGGGTCTCTGAGGTTAATGTTTTTCCCAGCGTGGTCGTGACAGGAGTCCAGGTCAGTAACACAAATCATCTTTATACGTAAAACACTTCATAGTAACCACGACTGTCCAGCTCACCGTATAAGCGCTATATTCTAAGTGCCAAAGTTACTCAATATTAATCATCAGAAATGCACCTTTAAATGATCTGCAGGTTCTGATGTCAATGCATTGATTTTCCTGTCAGTATTATGAGAATGCAAACAAGATTTGAGAGTTGTGGGAGCAAATTTGTGTCTTTTGTGTCTGCACAAAGCATCAGAAGACCTCAAATATAGTACTTTTATGATGCTTTTACATTTGCATTCATGCATTTTGCAGATGCGTGACTTGCATTGCATTTAAGGTATGTGTTTTATTAGCTCTTGCATTCCCTGGGAATATAAGCCATGACCTTTGACCTGCAGGAATACAAAGATCTAGAAAGATTTGAGTATTCTCTTTACCTTTTACTCTCAACAGTAAACTAAACCAGTGTTAAATTGCACTAAATCTGCAGTGCAGAAATCTGTTTTCCCCTTAAGAATTAAACCTGTAAATTTATGATAAGGGATCTCTGACAGGATCAGAGGTCAGTGGCGTCAGAGGTCGAAGGTCAAGCTTTAGAAGAAGTGTGTAACAAAACTGGCTGAATTTGAAATAGCTTATATTTCAGAAATCGCACAAGTGGATATAAATGCAGGATTACTAATCATTAAAAATGAATTTTGAGGTAATTTAGCAAAGATACAAGCACAAATATTAAAAGATGAGGGGATTTGTTGTATCACAGATCATTTCTGACGTGGTACAGTTTTATACACAATAAAGTATTAAACAGACTTTGCAAGTATGTGAAAGACTTACTGTGGAAGATTGATCGGTGCATGTTATTCTAAAAAACAAACAAATTGAAAACTTCTGCTTTGTATGAATTTCCAGCGTTGTTTTTCCACGCTTTTCTCGTGTGCTTTCTTAAACGAGACTCTGGTTTTGTCTGCTTTTCTCTTCTTGTCTGTGAAGCCAAGCCTGCGTGACCTTGATTTTACAGTGAACTCACTAAATAAAGCGTCTCTTCCTCACACATGCAGACACCTTTATGGTTCTGCTGTTTACTGCGCGTCTGGATTATTTAAATCTCCGCTGAATTACACCTGAGGCCTGCGTTTATACGTCTGTTTATTTACTGACACTGTCAGCTTATGAAAACGCTTTTTAAACTGATATCAAATGTCACTTAGTAATAGAACAATTTATACATGATGCATTTTTACCAAGTCACGTCCAAGTACAATTTTGTTTAACATTTGCATTCATGCATTTAACAGATGCTCGTATCCAAACCACATGCAGATGAGAAGACTTTACATCTACAGAGTTACACATGAGGGTGAGCTTTTCAGTCATCTGTTCAAGTTAACAATTAAAAACATTATAAAAGCATCTGAAATATTTCCTGAAGCATTGATGTTTCTGTGTGCATGTGCTCATTGGTTTGGTCCTCCACTAGGGGGCGTGTTACGCTGATAATTCATGTGCTCTCATGTGTTTATGACTCAGACTTGTTGCATTTTTGCAATATTTCTTACATGCGCTAATATTATTCCACTGTAAGTAGGTTTACTGTAGTAAACTGGGACACGGCAGCATATTACAGACTCACTTGGGGACAAAAACACTTTTTTTTAATCATCTTTAAAAGCTACATTTATATCTCAAGTTCATTTGACTGATTTGTGATATAATTCAACATGATAAATTGCAAAGTTTTGTCAATTTAAACTCAACTTTAGTTTATTTGAATGCAAAATAATGTTTTCTATCAGTATAGTTTTGGCAATGTTTAGTATCTTTTTCAAAATGTATTTTAAAAATATTAATATATTAAAAAAAACATTTAAAAATCTGTTTTCCACTCCATATATTTGAATCTTAGAAAATGCATTCCCATTTGAAGAAAACTTTATTTGCTGTCTATAACATGTGATCATCGTAAAAACAAACTTTACGATGTATAAAAACATACATTATTACCTTATATAAAAAATAAGCAATATTAAATTATTCTAAATTCAGTTTTGATCTCTAGTAGGTCTATTCCATCCACATTTGCATTAGCCTAAATGTAGGATATAAGCTTGCAAATGTGCTTTTTTGCCCTGTAATACATTGTGAAATATATTTTGTGAACAGTTTTTTTTTTTTAATTTCAAAAAAATATTTTATTGAACTTCACCATTTACAACATACATTTAAAATATATATATATTGGGTAAATAAATAAATAAATGTATATGCAATATACTGAATTATGGATTGTTTATGTGCATTTTGCAAAACTTCAAGTGCAAGTCACGCAAACAATTTCGAGAACTATTAGTATTAAAATGATGTAATCAATGCTTATATTCATAAACACTGAACATAACATTTCAATGTAATGCAGAAGACGCGTGTGATCGTTGGTAAAGGATGGCTTCCTCTGAGCCGCTGGATTTATGACGGTGTCCGGGCTCCAGGCCCTCGGCCCCTCTGATCTGCTTTAGCTCCAGTGACCTTTGACCCCCGGGGCCGTTGGGGACACACGCTCCTCCCTGATTGGCTGAGAGCTGGTTTTGGAGCGCTCGCCGTCAATCGCTCTCTGTGTTTAACCGCGACTGGGCTTCAGCCAGAGCTCACATCTGTTTGAAATTGCCACCTCTGCTAATTACGCGCGATTGCTTTTGTTTGTTATTGTTTGTTTTGTGATCCATAAACAGGGTTTAATGGTCAGAGCCTGTTCGGGATCACCGGGGGGCTGCTGCTGCTCTCTTTCATGTCTCACAGTAAATCATCTGTGTTTTGTAATATGAAAAACAGAAATAAACAATGCTCAGATCAGCATGCATTAACTCCTTCAGTGCAGACGCAAAACACATTTAGTGTCATTAAGATACTTTTATAGTTTTCATGAATATTTTGAATCAGTTTTTATTTCCACCACTTTTTTTTTTCTGCTTTCATTTTAATTTTAATTATAGAAATTTTGTTGTTGTTTTTGGTCTTTTTTATTTTTTATATCTTATTTTTTTGTTATATCTAATCTCTCTCATTATATACGTCTATGTCATTTTTATGAATTTGTATTTCAGTGTTAATTTCCGTTTTAGTTTTAGTTATTTCAAGTTAAACTAAATTAAATGTTGATTTGGCAACTAGCAGGAATAAAAAGTATTTTTATTTAATTAAATATTTTCAGTTAACATTTACATTTTTTTTTTCAAGTAAGGAAAATGTTCTTTTTTTAAAAAGTTATTTTAGTTTCAGTTTTACTTAACTGTAATAATCATGCTTATGAATTAAATGAACAGTTACTGTTTTATTTGAACATAATCAATGTCAAATCAATGTCTTTTAACGTAACAAAGAAATAAAATGAATACATATTTCATTAATAAATGTAAAATCAAAACCAAATCTACATATTATTATCCAGCTCTTTATATAAAGTTGGACATATATATATCAAAATTTATCCACATACATACTGAAGATTAATTTACAGCAATATATTCTATAATCTAAACTGCGTGATTGTTTATATTGTCATAAAACAACTACATTATCATCCAGCTCTAATCTACTAAATGCAATTTAAGGCATGAAGACATTAAGATATTATAAACATTAACATTATGAATTTCTGTAAAGCTGTTTTGAAAAAATGTGTATTGTAAAAAAAAAGTGCAATACAAATACATTTGACTTGACGACACATTAATCACACATTAAAAAATTTTTTTTTTTTTCATTTTTTACTTATATTTTTTATTTATTTATATATATATATATATATTTAATTATTTTTTTTTTTTGACACATATTTTTTAAATATTTATTAATTTGCCAGTAAATATTTTCCTGAGCTTTGTGACTGCTAAATGCAATTCATTCTCTTAACAGACTATAACCCCGGCCGACTCCTCTCAAGATAAAGTGTTTGTACTGCGTGTTTCAGTGTCTTTAAGAAGGTTTCTCTGGTTTTCTAGTCAAACAGAAGAGCAGAAGTGCAAAAGCAGAGCTCTCACATGCATCAATTCCTCTGGTAGATCACACTTTAAAGAGGAGCAGCCCCATTAGCCTCTTCTCTCTTTTCCCTTCCCTCTTTTTTCTCCTCTCGTTCCTCGTTCTTGTCCAGCTGGCGGCTCACCAGGGCTTCTCCTTCCCCGGCGAGACCCTTCAAACACTTCGTTAAAAAAGGACAACTGAGGCAAATGTTTCAGCGTGAGTCCTTGGCTGAATGGTAAACTCAGTTCTGCTCGCGGACAGAAGAAAACGAGGCGCTCGTGAGACTCTGGACGCTGGATCTGTGTAGAACTGCATCTGAACTTCACACCCAGAAGAAGTGATCGTGTTGAATTATCTGCAACAGCGCTTCCTGCAGTTACTGTGCATACTACATACTGTACATTACTAGTATGCAGTTTAAGCTCTTTTAGAGTGATTGTAGACACGTCCAGCTTCTCACGTACTCATGATATTATTTGTACTTGATGAAAGTTCTCATAATGTTGAGAGAAAATGTTCTTAGAATATTAAACAAACATTCTAATAATATTCGGTAAAATTAAAATGAGTAGAATGTTGCAAGAAACGTCTTAGGAACCTTTAAATCACATTCTAATTACGATAAAACTGGACATTTTAATGTTCTTTGAATATTAAAAATAAATGTTCGAATTTGTTATATTTTGGCCGAACAAACATTTTTTTAACCTTTAAATAGCCAAGAAAAACATGTTTTACAAACAATGTTCCAACAACGTTTTTATAACCTAAATTTGTTACCTGGAAACTGATATTTATATCATTTTATGTAAGTATCTGCTACACTGTTATAAAGATCTCATTGATTTACATTAGAAACATCAGAATTTCATCCCTTTTTTCTATATAAATATCAGCATTTGCACCAAATTTATATTTCTCTGAATAAAACTGAGCTGCTTTTTTCCTTCATATTCTCAATATGTCAGAGTATATGAGCCATAAAAGCCTGGTGGATCAAATATGATACAAAAAAAAAAAAAAAAAGGGAACACATATGCAAACTTTTGAAAAACATATTTTCTCTAAAGGTTCAAAGAACTGTTCCATTCCAAAAACGTTTAGATTTTTTATCTATTATTTCATTTGTCAGGCTTTACAGGGTTAAACTATATTCCCAAGCTTTTTGACATCCAGAATGTGATGCATTCCCAAGAGAAAAAAAGGAGCAGGGCTTTATTGTATTTATGAATGAATTGATTTGATGTTAAAAATGGTCTCGTGCATAACATGCACCGATGAGATCAGGAACATACATTAGGAACGTAAATAGAGTGATGATTTCATGTTGACTATAAAGTCATTCAGTAATTCTGAACATGTCTGTTTGCGCATTAAAGCAAAGCTCTGCAGGCCGGTCGATCTTAAAATCCTGGTGTGTTCTGTGTTTTCTCCTTCATCTGGCTCTGAGGAGTGAACGCTGCTCCTGTCACTGAATTTCTCTTGTTTAGGTTTCTGTTTCCGCTCTTTTTGCATGCTCCCTCGAAGTGACGTGTCGACTCTGGCACAGCGTGCGAGATAAATTTCGAGACGTTTGCATGTGTGCAACTGGATTTTGCAGATAGAGCGGCTTCGGTTATCTGAGCGGGATCCTGTGAGGAAGAGGAAGGTGTTAGAGGTCAAGGGCAGCAGCTGTGAAGGTGGAACGGTTTCTCCCGCATCCTCGTGCAGTCGGCTGTCAGGAAGCCCCCAAAACGCTGACATTAATGCAAATTATAGTTTGATAATTTAATAACTCGGCCGGCTTGATCTGTCCATTTTATTGTAATTATCATCAGCCAGGGGGTTGCGTTCCATCATGGTAAAATAAACATCATCTATCATCCTTGCTGATGATTAGCCCGTGACAGGCTGGTTTGCATAAATCAGGCCGGATGCCGTCTGCAGGAGTCCGGCTCTATTTTTCACAGGCCCAGATTAGATGGCGTCCGCTGGGCTCGGTATAAGGTCATTGGCGTGGCAGTAATCAGAGCTGGATCACCAGTGTGTTACTGCCATACATCCAGCTAGTTAGTTAATGGAGTCTAAAGCACAGCATCTGCTGGTTGACTGCAGGCTGGATGTGTTTCAATGCTGCAGGATGACGGTGAATATCTGTTTGAAAATAACTTTCTTTTTCTTTCTTTATTGCTCTTTTGCTTGATAGAAGATATTTTGAAACGAATGAGTTCACCCATCAGGCCATCCCAGATGTGGATGAGTGTGTTTCTTCATCAGGTTTGTAGAAATGTAGCATTGCATCAGTGTCTCAGCAATGGATGTGAATGGGTGCCGTCAGAATGAGAGTCCAAACAGCTGATAAAAACATCACAATAATCCACACCACTCCAGTCCATCCAACATCTGGAGAAGACAAACGCTGAAACAAATCCATCAAGACATTTTTAACATTAAACCATTGCTTCCAGCTAAAATATAAGTCCATAATTGATAATCCTTCAATGAAAAAGTGCATCAAAATCCAGCCACATATTTGTTTAGAGCTGTTTTGGCTTGTAAACTCTGCTTGGTCTGTGCAGATTTCTCTCCTGATTCAGACCAGACACTTTTTTTCACTGGAGAAAGCGTTATTATGGATTATGAACTCATATTTAAGTTAAAAACATTTCAGTGATGGATTTGTTTCTTACAAACACACGGCTTTTGTCTTCTCCAGATGTTAACTGATGGACTGGAGTGGTGTGGATTATTGTGATGTTTTTATCAGCTGTTTGGACTCTCATTCTGACGGCACCCATTCACATCCATTGCTGAGACACTGATGCAATGCTACATTTCTACAAACCTGATGAAGAAACAAACTCATCTACATCTTGGAGGACCTTAGAGTGAACTCATTTTCAGCAAGTTTTCATTTTGGGATGAACTATTCCTTTTAGTTAAGTTCCAGAAAATGATTGTAAGTCATGTTGTCATATAGTTTGAAGAACAGACCTAAATTTAAAAGAGTGATATCATACATGTTTAATTAATGCAGTGCACTCATAATGTTAGTAAAGTGTCTAAAATCAAAATTAGTTTTGCATCGTCCTTCAGTTCATATTTTATCAAATAATAAGTGCTGCAAATCTCACTCATACTTCTTTAAATTCACTGTGCAATTTGTCCAGAAATATATCTGTTGTTTTTCACAGAACAAAGAAAAGCATATGGTTTGAAGCAACGTGAAGGTGAGTAAATCATGACAGAATTTGCATATTTGCATGAACTATTAAGGCAAGACGTTAACTAGATTAACCAGTTAATAAATCATGGTACATTAAGATAATTGTTTTGTATTACAAATTTTCTGAAATGTTATGTTTGAAGGCATTGGATGAAGCCAGGTTCAAAATATCTGTTTTATTTTGTTGGAGTTAAAGGTTTTTTCTGAGGGATTTTGGATTTCTCTTTTTATCACTCCATAAATCAGAAAATACCGTCAACAGCCAGAAAGAAGTACATTTTGATCATGTTTTTAGGAATAAAATGTTAATAAACAAACAAACCCCTCAGAAAAAACGTTCAGGTTATAGATGGGAATAAAACTGTACATTTTGGTGTATGTAAGTGCTGCTGAATTGGAGAAACAAACTCATTTTGAGAAAACGCCTTTTAAAGATATGTATTGTAATTTAAATCTATAGACTTAAGTAGATGAAGTGCAATAATAAAATCATGTGAATTATAAATGAACAAACCCCTCAGTAAAAACCTTCAGATAAACCTGTAAAGTCTGGTGTATGTAAGTGCTGCTAAAGTGGAGAAAAAACTTTTGAAGTTATTGCAACTGAAATCTACAGACACAAAGAGATAAAGTGCAATAAAATAAACACTTAAATGTACATATATATTTAATATTTTTTGTCCACTAATGTGAAAGAATATATGTTATTGAAGCAAAATAGGCCAAAACTTATTAGTTCATTGAAAAAATAAATGAATACAATACAATAAAATCTTGGAAAGGCATTCTTGCTAGATTTGAGAAAATCATTACAATACATTATGTACGTGTTGGTTTTATTGTAAATGGTTTAATTATTTGTCTTGATGTATGGTTCATATAGAAAGCGGTGTATTTCATGCAGTCAGACATGTCCACTGAATGACAGAGACAGCATGCATGTTTGAACTCTTGCATGAGGGAAGAGCTCTGAACCTGAAGCCTTTCTCTCTGTTACCACAACAGAAGACGCTCGCACCGCCAGTCTTTGTGAAGATGTAAGCTGCATTATTTATGTTCAAACCACCGTTACGTTGCTGACCCGTGTGGCATTGAGATGAAAGCGCGGTGGCCGCTGTGTTTTGGGTTTGGTGGGGTGAGTTTTAGCTCTGGAGGCCTCCGGCTGTTTGGGTAAGAGGGTTTGTCCTGGGACCGATGTTTTTTCCTTTAGTTGAACTCATTTTCATCAAGCTCTTTTAGTGCAAACTCTTTTATTTCTTTATAATATTTTTAATATGAAAGCTCTCACAGCTTTACATCTTTTATGGCATATGAATACTTTCAGAATGACATAGTGCCTAGTATTTTTAAATAAATATTATATAGTGTGTACACTGTGCCAAGTATGTGAATGCAGTATACAAACAGAATACACTTTGTAAGATATTGTATCCCACAATGCAATGTGCTCAACATTACTTTCCTTTTCCAGTACACTGTAAAGAATTATTTTTCAAAGTTGTAAATACAACAAAAATTACTGGAGTACGTTTGTGTACAAAAAAAAATACATTTTTTGTAATTATTTGGAAAATTTACTAGCAATTTCTGCACCAATTTTTCAATATAAATAAGTAATATAAATGATTTTATAATATATTTTTGTACTGAATTTAAATATTATTTAATATTAATATAATTAATATAATGTATTATTTCCGTATTATTTTTTAAAATAATCTCTCTTGACATTATACATTAAAAAAATCACAGCATACTGTCACTTTTAATTATTTACTTAATACTAAAAAACACTGCTTCCTGCTATATTTATTACAGTTATTACAGCTTGCTTTTTTTTACTAACATTTTGAATGTTTTATTCTTATATTTTCCTTTTTTATTTTTAAATTAAGTAAAATGTTTAGTAATTTGTAAAAATTTGTAAAATCGCAACTTTTCATTTTCCGCCGGTCTTAGTACACGATATAACTACAGAAGAGTCAAGTTTTAAATAGGACAAATATCGAAACTCTTTGATCGTTTTTGAACGCGATGCTACTGGTCTAATTGGATTCAATGATCTATGCTAAGCTATGCTAAAAGTGCTATCGCCAGACCCGGAGATCGGCTGAATGGATTCAAAAACGGTAAAACTCAACTTATTAACTCTGGAGGAGTTGGAGAATGAGCCTATTTCAAAAAAAAGTGGAGTGTTCCTTTAATGATATATATATATATATATATATATATATATATATATATATATATATATATATAGCAATATAAAGTAGTGTGTGGTATGCATCAATTTGACATTTTTACTTTTTTGTTTTAATTCTGGTTAAAGTATTAGTAATTTTGTTATTTGTAAGTATATTATTATAATTATAATCTGCGTATACTGTGTTTAACAGTAGTGTGCAGTGTGCAGTGTGCTGCTCTCCTGCTGCAGGTTCATTGAAGCGTCTTTGGGCTCATCAGCGCCGCTCATGATGTCCAGCTCAAGGTCTGGACTTGATCTCTGACCTCTTCGTGTCTTTTTCTTTGCGTTGACGCTGACCTGCATACCAAGGGGATGCTGGGAATGTTTTCCCACCTATAATGTGTGTGTTCAACACCTCGGGTGCTAAAAGCCACCGGCGTTTCGTGAAGTGAAAATCTGCTCTAAATTTAACTGGAGGACACGCTCTCATTTCCCTCCTTCATAGACAGAAGAGACGGAGAGATGAAGAGACGAGAGTTTGTCCGTCCAACATGAAGACATAGTCCAGGCCAATAAAACCGATCAAAAATAAATAATAATTAATAATTAAATAAACAAAAATAGTGAATACATTAGCTAACACAATCTAGCAATGAACAATATATATTAATAAATAAAATAATTAATAATTTTAATAAATAATATAATAAAATAATGCAATATACAATACAATACATAAATATTTTAAATAAAAAAAGATAGACAGATATTTATATGTATATATAAGTACACACACATACATGTATATTTAAGAAATATATAAATATAAATATATATTACATATATTTCTTAAATATATACATATAAATATACATTGTACACACACATATATTATGTAAACATCATCTTTTATTTTGGTTGTGATTAATCGTGACTGATCGATTTGACAGAACTACAATGAACAATATATATTAACAAATAAGTAAAATGAATAAGTAATTTTAATAATGAATACAAATTTAAGAATATAATATTTATTATATATATAATATAATATAAATGGTTACCAATTTAGTTAATTCTTTCATTGTTTTTTTAAATGTTTTTACTGAACTGTACCATAAATTTGTCCAATGGTGTGACATAGCAAAAATTAAGAATAAAACCTCTTAATAATATACAAATAGCATAAGAGAGATTTATCTTTACTGTTAGACACTTATTTTTATATAGCGTTATTTACTTAATATGAAATTATAATTAACATCATTTTTTCCTCATGACTTGTTGGACAATATCAAGGCAAACTTTGACAACAAGATAAACTTTGCTGTAATTTGTTCAAAACTGCTGAAAATGATACCATTTTAAGATGAGTGATATTTGTATCTCCCCTATTGTAATACTCAACTGTTTTTTAAAGATATTTTGAGATAAAAACAAATCTGTGGTTCTTTTATGTGTGTCGCACCATTGGACATTACGTCACACTAAAGGATAGAAATGGTTTTATTATTCATTAAGATGTGAATTATTATTTTTTATAGCATATGGCTACTCTTTTTATGGCATTATTTTGGTTCTATTTACTTTCTTCATGGTTCTCTTCGGATCTCCTCCCTCCTGCGTGGATCCCTGTTAAAGTTCTGTCTATATTTCCGTGTCCTCTCTCTTCCACTAATTTCTCTCCCTCAATTCTTTCTGTTTCAAAAACAAAGTGTCACATTTTATAATTATTTTCATGAAATTTTATAACAGTACAAGTTTTCTGCGAAAACATCAGAAAATAGTTTAATTAATGTAATTATTGCATTTAAGAACACTGAAAATGATCAGTTAAACAAATCTTATTTAATTATTTAAAATGGTTTTTAACGACACCTTGTCCTGTGGTGTGACGTCTTTGTCCTGTGGTGTGACAGTACAGGCGTCACACCGGAGGACGCTTCAGCCTTTTTCTGTCAATTAATGACCTTGCTATTCTGAGCTAACCTGTCATTAGCGGTAAGCAAGACACATCTGCATCATTTTCCATGATTATGTAGTTTAACATACAGTTTTTAATTAAAGAATATAATTTAGGGGTGTCACACCAAAGGACAACAAAGCGTAACACTTTTGTAATCGTTCCAAAAAACTTAAATATTTGAAAAATTCTGAGACATATTTTGACCATGTGCTCGTGTCACGGGCTTCACAGGGGCTTCAGTAACACCATCATGAATGGGGTCCTACGACTAATTAAAGTTTTCTCTAGAATTGCTGATTTAAAACTATACGCTGTCACACCAGAGGACATGGTTTTCAGAGACAAAATGTATGAAGTTACTACACTTTCAGAAATATATGGATGAAAAAAAATTATTGCCATTTACTAAAATAGACACTTGTACGATTATGCCGGAGGAATTTATTAACATTTTTATGTTTTTCTTTTTAATTTATAAAAGTTGTAATTTACTGAACCATGTTTGAGACAGTCGCACCATAGGACAAATTTGACATTTGGCTCAAAAATTACAAAAAATCGAATTTTTAAAGCTTTTTTAACAACAGTTCCATGTAGGATTAAGAAATATTTAACAGTTTACAGCATTTTAAATAATGACAATATTAATTATATTCATTTTTATCCTGTGGGAGAGTGAAAATGCCACGTCACGTCAACAACCCATATATATATATATATATATATATATATATGCACACGCACACACACAATATGTAAATATTTACTAAATATTTACATTTATTATGTTTTGCAGACGCTTTTATCCAAAGCGACTTACAATTTTATATATATATATATATATATGCCTTAAAATAATATATTTATATGTATTTAAACCCCAGAGTTCGTTTTGTTCCGCTGTGCTGAAATAGTAAAAATATTGCATAAATGAAGAAGAGCATTGGAAAGTGAATATCTCCACTTGTTTGATGAGGATTTCATGGCGTGATTAGGATGATCTATTACTGAAACACGCCTCGACGTCCAACAGCGCGACCAAAACATCCGTCTCTTCAGATCAAAATGGATAATGCGTATCACAAGAGCTCTTTATCACAATTGTCCCTAAAAGTCCCCAAAACAGATGGTATGTTATTTCAAAAACAGATGCTATTTTGCATAGAAACATGGCATGAATATTTATGTGTAATTATTTCATGACACTGACAGACCTGGAGTCCAGGAATCGTCTCGCGGGCCGCGGCAAAAATCACTGGCAGAATAAGAAATATAGTTTTAGGGACAGAAAAACTGTCCCACTTACGGATGAGGAGAACTGACTCCTTTGTCCTGTTTAAAATCTAATTGAATTAGATATATACATAAGAAATTATATACATAATTTGTTTTGTGCCATACTTTTCAATTTGGTTTTGTGCTGTTTATTTTTATAAACAGGGTGAAGTAATTATTTATTTATTTATTTATTTTAAGTATAATCGATATTGTAGTTTTTGTTTATTGAATTAGTTTTTATTTTTATATTTTCTGTTTTTATTTGAATTTTAGTTAAACTTCTAATAATTTTGTTGTGTGCATTTTTATTAGTTTTATTTTAATGTAATATAGTTTTTACTCATTTTTATTTTAGTTTAAGTTACTTTAGTGCCTCATGTTGAACTAAATGAAAATGAGAAATATTTCATTGCTTAGTTATGATAATAAGTAAATAAATAAACAAAATAAGCTTATGTTTTGTTTTATTTCAGTTTATGTTTATTTTATTTTCATTTTTAATTAATTTTTTTATTTTAAGTAACACAAATAGTTTTAGTTAACTGTATTAACTCTGTTCCTTTTTGATATTTTTCAGTATTTAATGAAATTTATTTATAATACATTTTAATAAATAATTCATTATTTATAGAGTGATTTTCAAGGTACTCAAAAACGTTTTAAAAGAAATAAAAATATTAAAAGCAATATGTTTGCAGGCCAACACAGAGGTTAGCATCAAAAATATGTTCTAAGAATGTTTTTTTTTGCCAATTATTCCTTTAAATTATGAAAATGTTATTTCTGTATGTTCAGGTTTTATATGTTAAAAAACTTTTTTCTTTTGAACCGTTTGAAACTAAAAAGTATTAATGTTTTTAAAAAAAGTTAGATTAACATAGAGTTAAAATGTTTTTAAAAAAAGCAAATGATGCAATAATGGTTTTGTGCTTATTTTTTTTTTCTGAAGGACACATAATGTTTGACCTTTTAAAAAACATTTATAATAAAGATTATTTTTTAATGTATTTATTTAGTCATCAGTGAATATTTTTACAGAAGCGCTGTCTTTCGGTTGATTGTTTTGGTGCTCATGCAGGTCTACATGCATCTGAAGGACTCTCTTTGCAGCTCTGTTTCTGTGATTGATCTGGTCTTTCGTCCGGCTCCAGAGCGGATCTCAGTCCGGGCCGCTGCATGAGGGCTGTCAGCGCCGCGGGGTTGAGACGGGGTTATGGCGGCCAGATGGAGCTTGTTTGTGGTAAATCTAGACCAGCCTATAACACTTGAGTTAGCATTCCTGCTAAAGCTGTGCCAGATGCACTGGCAAACACACACAAAATCACATTTATGATGCTCCAGAAGTCTCTAGACCTGTCAGGAAAGCTATACTAGTGTACTGTTGTGTTACTATCATTGATATAATATCAGCGTTATTGTCAATATTTTGAATTCATTTTTATATTTTCTGTTTTCACTTTAAATTTAGTTAAAGTTTTAGTAATTTTATTGTGTGGTTTGGACATTTTTATAATTTATTATTATTATTTTAAAATATGACTTACATACATTTTATGAATTTTTATTTATTAGCTTTTTTTTTTTTTTTTCTTCTCTTTTCAGTCTTAGTAATTTTGTTGTTTTTTTGTCATTTTTAATGTCTATATAGTTTATATTAATTTTTATTTATTAGTTTTAGTTATTTTAGCACTTCACTTAAATATTAAATAGTTAATACTAAATATTTCTAAAATATTCTTTTAAATATATTTATTCATTTGTCAGTAAATGTTACAGAGCATTGTGCAATGCATTCTTAGATTTTTGGTAAAGGATACGTATGATGTCTTCCTTTATGTTTATTATTTAATGTATTTTTTTTTTTTACATTTTTATTATAATTATATATGTATATGTATATGTATATATGTATTTAATATCATTTTTTATGTTTTTTTCAATATTTAATTTTTTTCAATATTATATTTTTTATATTTAATATTTTTTATTTTTGTTAAATATTTCTTTGAAATATATATCTAAGTATATTTAGAACTTTATGGATACATGTGATGCCTTCCTTTACATTAACAAAAAAATAAAATAAAAATAAAATAAATAAATTAAATATTTTTGAAATATATATTTAAAATATAAATATTTATATATTAAAATATTTATATATATTTATAAAATTATATATATATATATATATATATATATATATATATATATATATATATATATATATATATATATATATATATATATATACATACATACATATATTAGTATTATTTTTTTTTTTTCAACTGTTTTTACAATATATTTTTAGATATATTTATCTACTTGTTATTGAATATGTTTACTGAGCTTTGTTCAGAGCGTTTTGAGATTTTTGATGAAATAAACGTGATGCCTGACTGACTAATCGAAGGTATTAGAAGGAGACTTACTGATGCTACAGTCTTTGTCAGGCCTATGATACCTTAAAATGCTGTCTAGGTAGGGAGTTCACTAGGGTTTCATAATGAAAACACACACAGCTTCCTGGTGTTGGTGCTCGTCTCTGAAGTGGGTTAGACGATCTGCCGCAGGGTCCGTCCCCCCGTCGCTGACCTCTGGGCACTACAGAATTATGCAGTTAGAAATATTAATATTCACCAGACCCGCCCTCCTGACCCCCGGCATCAGCCGCGCGCTCTGATTGGCTGCTGCTGTCGTATTATAATGAGGAGGGCAGAAGTCAGTGGGACAGAGCCATGAGATATTAATAAGTCTTAAAATCGGCCCCTGAGGGCCGCCGCTCCGCTCATAGCACCTTTAAATTTGCAGGATCTCCGTCATTCTTGTGAGCCTTTGCCACGACTCTCTTTTGCCTCTTGCTCGTGTTTCTGACTCGACGGAGCTTCAGACGCACAGGAACCAGAAATCACTAATCAGCTCTTTAATATCTCAATTGCATCTCCTACACTGGAAAAAATCTGCTGTTGGAAACAATTTTTTCATTTTCCATTTTGTAATCGTTATTACTGTAACAACTTTGAAAAAAATGCTTTTTTGTTTTGCAACATAGAAATGTAGAGAACATACAACATTAATCACACATTAAAACTATATATATATATATATATATATATATTTTTTTTATATATATTTTATAATTATTATTATTATTATTATTTTTTTATATATTTACTTCTTAGTTAATATTTCTTTGCTGAGTTTTGTGCAGTTCATTCTGGGATTTTTGGTGAATGATACATTTGATGCATGACTTTAAAAACAAACGTATTTTAAAAATATTTTAAATATACAAATATGTTTTAATATTTAACAATATATTTTTACATATTTAAAAAAATATTTTTACATTTTTAAAAATATTTTTTAAATATTTATTCACTTGTCAGTGAATTTTAAAGCTGCTCCACATTCATTTTATAGGACTGTACTCTTAATGTATGACAACTAGTGACTCCTTTGAATCAATTTTATTTCTTGAGGAATTTTAGTAAAAATATTTGAGATTTAACTGATCTCTTTAACATTTCAGTTGTGTCCTACACTGAAAAATACTCCAGTAATCTTCATTGTAATCATTTTTCATAATTGCACATTACAAACTAATATATAAAATTTTTATTTATATATTTTATGTTATTTAAAAAAAAGAAGGTTTTACTGGGGTTTGTGTAATGCATTGTTGGATTTTTTTTCTTTCATTTTCACTTCTCAGTGAATATAAGCTGCTCCACATTCATTTTATAGCTCTGTTCTCTTACTGGATGACAACTAGTGACCCATTTGACTAATTTTTACTTTTTTTATGTGAGGAATTTTAGTAAAAATATTTGCGATTTAACTGAAATGTCACGAGATGAACTATAAAAACCTCTCTAAAGACAGCCTTTCATCAGTTTCAGGACAAGGTTAGACATGAATCTTGTTTTGTCCGCCCGTCTGTCCTGGTGCTTCACTGTCTGCTGTTTGACGTGTCTTTACTGGCCTCGTCAGGGTTTGAGTTTCAAGTTTCTGCTCATGACAGGAAGGAAGACGCTTCAGCAGAGACACGGTCAACATCACACTGCACGAGTCTGTTTGGAAAGACCAGGTAACATCTTCTATTACTGGAGGATATAATTACTCTATATATGCAGGATCTACACAATGATTATTATTTAAAAAAATACAGTAAGAAGATCAGAAATACTGCAGTTTGTTTCTGTGATTCTTTGCACATTCTTGTGGTTTTCCAGCATCTTCTGCTCATTTGAACCCTTTCCAGCAGTGATTGTGTGACGCTGAGATCCATCATCAGACTGAAGACACATGAGGGACTCGAACACAATATTACAACACTGGAAGAATCTTCACCTGCTTCCACTTCAAAACTTGCCTTCAGTTGTTACGTATAATCAAATTGGATGTACATTTCACCTTAAATTATGATAAACTGACTTAAAAAAAAAAAAAAGTAGATTAATCTAAAATTTGTTAATCTAGTGCATTATTTAAAAAAAAAAAAGAAAAAAGAAAAAAGAAAAAAAAAAGTCATTTTTTTTTTAAAACAGTGAAAAGATGCAAATATTAAGGGGAAAAATTACACACACACACACACACACACACACACACGTGTGTGTGTGTGTGTGTGTGTGTGTGGAGAATATGTAAATAAATAAATAAATAAGATATTTTGCATAGTGATTAATGCTGAACTAACTAACTAAATAAAGCATATCCTTGCAATTCTCATTACTGTAACTCAACAAAAAAACATCAAATAATACATATAAATAAATAAATAAATAAATAAATAAATATATATAATAAATATAATAAAAATAAGATACTATTAAGATATTTTGCTTAGTGATTAATTCAAAAATAAACAAACAAAAATTAGCACATCCCTAAACAATTCTCATTGCAGTAATGCATAAATAAATAAATAAATAAATAAATACAAATAAGAAATGACTATTCCTGCCTATTGTAGAACTATTAAGATATTCTGCATTGTGATTAATGCTAAATAAATAAATAAATACACACATTCCTCCACAATTCTCATTACTAAAAACACGCTGTCTAATTGCTTTATTTTAGACCAGCTTTGAATATGACTCGTTCAGTCAGATTTTGTACGTATCTAATAAAGTACATAAAGGATCCGGAATAGTAGTGCCACACGCAGAAAGTGTTTTCATTTAATAGCAGGTGAAGAGACATGACTCTGTAAGGTCCTAACAGTGTCATGATGCCACCGGGGCGGACGGAGCCGAACACCCAGCTCTCCGTGTGATAGATTAAAGACTCCGCAATAATAAAACACGGGGCTCGCCGTCTCCGTTCAGATCTCAACCTGAGTTTGATGAGGAACCTCAGAGGGGTTCAGCTGCTTTAAAGGCGTCTTTCCCTTTCATCAGCGGTCTTTCAGTCAACACGTCACAGTTAATGCAGATCAGGAGCCACGGTTCTCCGGGGCTTTGCCCGCAGGCGTCTCTCTGAGACCGGGAGAGAGATCTGAGAGCAGGCCACCAGAAGCTGGAGAGTTCTTGAGGAGTCTCTCTCTCTCTCTCGTTATTAATTAGCTCTCACAATAGCTCGTCAGGGTTCGAGTGCTGTCAGGCGTCCGCTCGTGATTAGACTCCAGAGACGTGTGAGACGAGAGCGTTTCTGACGCCTGTTGAGCTCCACACCGGCAAACGCTGCTTTGCACGCATCTGCCTTGAGCATCTTGTTTCAGTGAGAGGAACAATTCAGTTTGTCTCGCTGCATGCGTGAATCTCATAAAGAACACGTGCATTTCAAAAATAAAATAAAACATTAAAAAATTATGATTATTTCAGCCTATTTTAGAACTATTAGGATATTTTGCATGCACCATAAAAAAAAAAAAAAAACTTAAAATTTTAAGTTTTTTGAGTTTGCTCAACTTATTTTTGTGGGAGATTCTCAAATTTTTGTTGTATGAACTTAAAACGTCAAGTTGAGAAAACTCAAAAATTTTAAGTTGGCTTTTTTTTTACAGTGTAGGCAGCATCCCTCCTCCTCCAAACACGGCGAGTTGAGTTGATGCCAAAGAGCTGGATTTTGGTCTCATCTGACCACAACACTTTCACCCAGTTCTCCTCTGAATCATTGGCAAACCTGTATAAAAGACACCTGGAAGCCAGAAATCTTGCTGATTGATAGGGGATCAAATACTTATTTGACTCATTAAAATGCAAATCAATTTATAACATTTAAAAAAAAAGAAGTTTGTTGTTATTCTGTCTCTCACTGTTCACCTACCATTACAATTATAGACTGATCGTTTCTTTGTCAAACGTACAAAATCAGCAGGGCATCAAATAATCCCCCCCCCCCACTTTACATATTGACTTTTGGGGTGTAATGTAATGTGGAAGGTTTTCTGAGATTCAACAGTCAGACTGTAATTCATAACACAAGTGAAGTATGCAGTGTTATGATATACTTTATACTCTTGCATACGGTATGTTTCTGGACTTATAATGACTCAAAAATGAATTTAGATTTTCCTCAAACCCAAGCTGGAGTCCAGAGGAGAAATTTACATGTTATTATTATAGTAAAATGAATGACCTATCAAGGATTCCAGCACATGATCCATCAAAGAAGAATAAAACAGGCCGTGTGAATGTCGTCTTACAGTAATAATGACGTGGACTGTAGAAGTGGGACAGAAGATTCACAAACCCTCAAAGTCCTGAATAAATGTTAACTGGACCACAGGCTAAAAAACTCTGATTCTGCTTGATCATAATAAATAAAATAAAAAAATAAAAAATTAACGTAAACTAATAAATATATAAATGATTGATTATTTCAGCCTATTTTAGAGCTATTAAAATATTTTGCATAATGGTAAATGAAAAAAAAATATATATATAATTTATATATTTAAGCACTTAAGTTCACACTGATCCAATCAAACAGTTCTTAATTCTGTGAATTTGTAAATAAATTACGAATTTAGGCATCACAAAATTACAATGTACAATATAAAACGGATAAATAATGCAGTTAAAATATGCATTAAAGGGATAAAGAGTAAAGAAGTTAAATTTCACCATAGTTTATTTCTGTCCTTTTAAGAGAGATGATGGGGTAATGACGCATCCAATATTGCTGATAAATATCGACTGGCATGTCAATAAAATAAAATAAAATATTTAAATTATATTTTATACTTTATATATATATATATATATATATTCAAAATAATTTCTAATATGTAGAAAAAAAGAAAGTTTAATCTCCAGAATTTTGTATCCTCATAACGACATCAGCAGTAACCTGGACATGTCGTCAGATGAAAGGGGAATCTGATCTGTCTTTGAAGTTTTCTGAGTTTCAGAAGCCAGTTTGTGCGCGAGTGGTTACCGCAGACCCGTGTTTGATTTAATCCCACTGCTCACAATAGTGACTGTAAAGATGGTTTTCATTTACAAAGTTATAAAAATGTTGCTGACTGGTGTTTTAGTGCATTTTCTGCAAATACGGAAAGTCTATAAAGAGTCTCAATTAAATATGTGCAGTGTCACATGCAAACTGTCACATGACCAAAGCAGTTTAATTCCTGTATGACAAAGATTTTTGGTCCACATTATCTTTAAGGTGTCTAGTTTTGCTGAGTGTGGTCACAGAATGAGTAAATATGTTGATGGCAACAGTAGTGACCGGTGGGATAATACAGTGCATTTAGGTATTATCTAAATGCATACATGCACATCCAATTGCTGTTGCACTAAAATGTTGCAATGACAAAGTTACAGTGAATACTGCACTAAATTAAAATTTCAAATGTTACAAATAAGTTACTGGTATATACTGGTAGCACAATTGTGACCAACCATAAAACACAATTTTTCACACACACTAGTCCAAATTTCTTTGATTATTTCAAAGGGTTACTAATGACACATTATTTGGATATTTTCATGTCTGGGACAATTTTGGGATTAAATGGGTTAAGCATGGACGGGAAGGCCCAGTCAAAGCCACTAGAAGGGAAGCTTGCAACCTTTAACCAACAAAAAAGTAATGGCTAATGCAAACGGAAAGAAGACCAGAGGCCGTTTTTTTAGAATGGATGTCTGTATCTGTTATGCTTTTTCAAATAGTAAGTAACACAGACCCTCTCATCTCCCAATAATAAGACAATTGCCTTGTCCAAATACCCATACTTGTGGTCTTGACCACTTGAGAACGTGCACGACAGATCTTGCAAGAGGTCACGGAAACCTTTCCAATGTAAGTTACATAGTAATATAATAATTAGATATTATTACATATAATTTGGTAAAAAAAACAAAGTGTTGCACGTTTTATTAGTGTAAAGATGAGTAGTGGTGATATTCATTTGCAACTGCTTTTCATCACTTAATTAGAAGCACCACAAATTAAATTGTGTCATGTTATTATAGGGACTACTGAACAGATATTTAGAAGTTGATTTTAAAATGCAAAGTATTTAAAATAAAAATAAAACTTATGTAAACACTTGCATTTTTACAACACTATACACGGCAAAAAATGACTGTGACTTTATCGGTAAAAAACGGTGAAAATGCTACAGTAAAAACCTGTTAAATGATTAACGGTAAGTTCCCCTAATATATATGGTGAAAAACAGTAATAGACATTTACTTCAATATGTTGGTATATTAACATTATATGAGTTAATGAAATTACGGTATTTACCTGTAAATTTAAGTTAAAACCGTAAAACTTAAAATGTTGTTACCGCTTTTTTTGCTTTTTTTTTAAACGGTAGAATTCCGGCAACCACAGCTACTGTTTTTTTACCGTAAATTTTACAGATTTTTTTTTTTACAGTGTAGGCTAAGTGTGTCCCATCAGGTATTGAAAAGTAACACACACTTGTGGTCTTCATCCTCACTTGGACACTTGGGCCAAATACAGGAAATACATCATATAAGTAGTCAAGTGCAAAGACTGCAAGTGTTGGTATTTGGACAAGGGGAATGAGCCTTTTTCTCACTTCTGTGTTTCTGGCTTCCAGATTGGGGCTTGCAGGGTAAAGGTTTTTCTGGTGACAACAGCGGCTGTACGTAACACGAACGAGTTTGAGAAGTGTTTTTTAAACAAATTAAATATTATGAAAATGCTTGAACTGCTGGTACTTTACAAAGCACAAACATTTTACAATTAACTTTTTGCATCAGCTCGGGGCATCAAATACAAGTTTGTTTAATTCCAAATGGTGGCAATTATAATTCAGTTAGTTTTGCTGTTCTGTCTGTTTGGTGCTGGCTATGCATTATGACTCTTCATGTGAATAATAATAATAATAATAATAATAATTGTGTATAATGTGTCTTGGGAAATACATATTAAGCAAGAGATGACTCGGATTCATGACTTTATTCCTATTGTATCAATTTATGTTCTTGTGTTGAGTTTAATATGCTTCAACTGGACTCACAATTGTTTAATGTATTCTTGGAAAAATGTGCATATGGACATAAATGTTGACATTTTTAAGTAATTTATAATGATGTGGTGATTCGAGGGAAATGACTGAGTAAATTGAGATAACAAAAGCTCAAATGTACTGGAGATCAAAGACAATAGGCTATAAATAGGGATCTGCCGGAGCATTAACCCCTGGTTTCCCAGACGAGTCTTAGGCTAGTCCCAGACTAAAATGCATGCCCCAACTGAAAATATCTTGCTCTGACATGTCTTAAAATATGTCAGTGTCATTGTTCTGTGTCAATATGTTTTCTTCTAAGGCATTTTTGTAAAAGCTGCTTAATTTAACTAAAGCCTAGTCCTGGCTTAAGCTAAGCCTCGTTTGTGGAACCGGGCATTATGTGTATTATCTCATGAGTCAGCGGTCTGAGTGGCCATATAAATTGCAAAGAAGTAAAATGTTATTTCTTTGTAGATTATATAACAACAACTTGGAAAAGAAACAGCTAAGAAGCATTATTTGAGAAAAGGGCGTACTAATATAAAAGGCGCAGAGCTGTAACGGAACTAACTTTACCCTGCGCTGACGTAATTTCCGATTTTTGTGAAACAGGCTAATCTCTGGCCCAGTGCACTGACTAGCGGCGGCCTGCGTCTCGGCCTGTAGTGTGTTAATTAGCGTCTCTTTCTGCCCGTGTCTTTAATTGATTGATCGGCCGGTGTGTGTGTGGAGTTCTCCGGTCTGCTCTCGCTGCTCACCCAATCCGTCACGCCGCTGCTCATGCGGACAGCAGCACTACATTACAGCATCGTTAGCTCAGCGATCTCCTGAGCCCCGCTCTCAACACACACCATTACCAAATCCCACAAGCCCACGCTCTCCTTCTCCTATTATACCTGTCTGTCTTTCTCCGCGGCTCTCGTTGGACTCTGAGGGGAAGTTAATGGATGCTCTTTTCCTGTCCCATATAAAGTTTCAGGTGACACTGTTTTGGATACTTTCAAGAGAAACGGTCAATATTTACGTTCACGTCATCTTCATACTTAATCAGGTCAGTCAGACGCCATTTTGAATTTAATGCTACGAGACTGACGGCCTTAACCTTACAGCTTTCAAAACTTTTCGTCCACTGAAAGATTTATTTTTCTGTCAGAAAGACATTTCGTCAGCTTAATGTTGTTAAACAGTACAATCCATCCCTCACGAAAAAAAAAAAAAAAATAGATTAAAACATGGTTACAGTTAAACTATGGTAACCACAAATGAAACATGGTTTTGCTACACTAACCATAGTTTAACCATGGTATTTGTAGTAAAACTGTGAATTGATTACTACACTTTTACTTTAATGCATGGTTAGTTTTCGTAAGGAATCGAACACAAGGGATTGAGTGCATGTAGGTTATTCTTTCCCTCACAGCCTCGCTTTCATTCCTGTCAAAATTTCAATATGGTCCGACCCTCACTTAAGTTTAAGTTTGTTAAGTTATATTGACTGTTTTTGGCTAGAAGCATTTTCCAAATTAAAAAGTATGTGTACGCTAATGCATTGCACTTACAATGGACAGACGTTGGATTTGGATAAATAAAGACGTGTGTATATATATGCCTCATATTTCATAGCCTCATTACATTTCACTTTTATCCAGATGAGGAATAATGCCACAAAAACAGTTCATGCTTGGAGTTTAGTAACATGAGAAGTGCCACAAAGTTCTCAGAAAAGTACAAGCTAGTAAAGATGACATGGATTTCAGCTCTCGTCATGTAAAACCAATAAACCTGGTAACTTTAAGGTAGATGCAAGGATAAGATGTAAGTGATGTAACAACTCTTACATAGAGACATAGAGACGATCCATCTATGGGAATTACGTCAGAAACACATAACCAAAAGTTCACTTCCACTGCTTTAAAATCCTCTGGTACTCTTGCCCCATAGACCTCCACTGTAAAAGCACTGTAAAAGTTTTACAAACTGAGGGATAAGTCCAAAATTTTGTCACTGGCAATCAGTAGTATCTCAGAAATGCCTGTGATAATCAAAAACCATGCAAATATGAAATTAGTATCATCTTTATAAACAAATTGCTCTAGATCGCATGCACACTTTAATTGTCTTATATCATTAAGGCAGATGCAGTTCTCTCTGAAGGTCACTAGGGTCGTGTCTTAACAATGCCTTTCAACCCACTGCACGTGCTCTGGCAATTTCCCTTTTGTCCGCTCTCAAACTTCAACGCTTTTCCCTGATTTTTTCTTTCTTTTTCATCCTCAGGCTATTCCTCCTAAGGCTATTTTCCCTGCTCTTTCATTTCTCAGAGAGAATACGAAATTCCAGCTATCAGAAACGGGAGATCAAACGAGGCCTCGGCTGAATTCACTGTCAGAATAAAACCATTTGTTCCTGAGGCTTTTACTCCGAAGACCTCGTCCCTGGACCGTTTCTTTCTTCAAGTGTGTGTTTTATGAGGTTTAGGCAGCCACTCCTCTGGGTCAGTCTGCCACTGTTCATTTGAGAAAACATGGTGGTTTACTCCAGAACCTGCTCAGTATGCACGAGACGCACGTTCAGTTCTCTTAAAGTAGCCTGCTCTCAAACGAAATGAAAAGAAAAACTATTTCTAAAGTCATGTGACTGCCTGTTGCCTGACTTGTCTTCAAGTGACAAACATGTGGCACACAAGCAAGAGAAATGTATTAGCAGCACAGGATAAGAGCAGATTGCATTTACGTTCTACATCCATTAACACTCTAACACCGCCATGACAAAAACAAGACAGATCCAAAGACTTAATTCCTGTAGCTCAATCGGTGAAGCATGGTGCTAACAACGGCAAGGTTATGGGTTCGATTCCCAGGGAAAGCAAGAACGGATGTGTACACTGAATGCAATGCATTAAACTCTTGGTCAAATATTCTTCACAAAAGCCTTGCATATAAAATGAAGCAAACAACACTGTAGTAGAAAAACAACAATATTGTATTTCATTAAAAATGTACAAAAGATATCTACATGATCCAGCCTTGTAAAAGGAATCTGTGTACAACAGGACAGTTTAAACGTGTTTCTGTATATTGAGTTCAACAGTCTGTGATAACCAGTTGTGCGGTTTGCTCAGAGAGTTTGGTTCAGACTTGAGGGTTGCAGTCTCTTTAGAGCGATGTTACGTTCCTGTGATTCCATTCAATAAATCAAAACAAAATGAGGGATTTCTGATTCTGAACCACACTTTCAAGTGTCAAGTTTTACATGTCATAATATTTTATCTGCATATTCATTTGGAACCTCTCTCCTGTCTAGTACAAACAAGGATAGGAAGCATAATATTACATTTAATTTACAGAATATACAAAACCTCTTCATATCCATTGAAGAGGACAGAAAAGATACAGTCCCATACTGCTAGAGTAATGTAATTCCTGCATATGCTTGTGCACAGCGAGGCACTTGTTCCTGTGTTCATGTCATCAATTCAGAAGTCGTATAAAAATACAGGACTGTCGCTTATCAAATTCTCTGTCTGTTCATATGTGCTGTACATACACTGGTCTAAGGCAAAGTATGGCTTCTTGAACAAAACAAAAAGATGCTACCAAAGTTTCAACTAATACTATACATAATACACTTTTAAAAAGCATGTAAAAATGTTTACGCAATATCATGTCCATGTTCAAAGTCATACACCTTAAAAGCTGTCTCTTTAAATCTTGTGCTTGTACTTCCTGTTTTTCCTATGACATCATATTGAGGAACTTGCTCTCCTCTGCGAGCGCAGTCAGCATGGAGCTCATGTCTGCGATGGCCATATTGCCGATTCCCGCAGGGACCGGGGGCAACGTCACTGAGTTCCTGGGCGTGGTGAGGCGGGAGGAATTCTGGGATAGGCTGCGGAGGAGGGTGGGGCTTAAAGTTCCGGACACGAGGCTGGAGTGATCGCCGTCATCCAGCATGGCATCAAAGTCGATCTGCGGATGCTCGGCTCCGTTTGAATCCACTGTGCTGGAGACCTGATTTGTTTCAGGGGAGCCCACGGTGGCCATGGCTGCGCTCTCTGCATCCGCCATTCCCAGACTGCTGGAATTGAACATGTGAATCTGCCCAGTGTAGAACATGCCGTTGGTATTTGTGCTGTTAACACCCACATCAGCCAATTTTTTGGGACTGGCCTCGGAGGTGTCATATGTGGGGCTAAAGTTGGATTGTGGGTAACCAAGTTGCTGCGCTGCAGTTGTCGTTGGCCCTGAGAGCTGCCGGCTGTAGGGTTTGGGTTCTGTGGGCGGCCTTGGCTGTAGCAGTCCGTGGTTTCCGTTCAGCGTGGGATTCTGGGCCGGAATGCCATAGCCTTGCTGGTTGATGCTCATCTGGGAATAATTTCCCTGATTATTTGGAAAAGTGGCATTGCTTTGACTAGCCACCGGCTGAGCTCGTACCCTGTTATTCTGGACGCTGCCAGGCTGTGCCGTCAGCGTTTTACCAGAAGGACTCAGCAAACCTACACTGATGTCATTCGAAGCAGAACCCTGATGGTAACCATGCAGAAAGTTAGCCTGCTCTGTGTTAGCCGGGCGTAGTGGTTGCCTCTGGTTGATCCTCTGGGAATTAAACTCGCTATTCCGTTGCACGTGACTCTGCTGGGCAGCATGAGCGAGGTTGTGACTCATCAGCCCAACTTGTTGGTTGGAGTTGACATTCTGAAAGGGGGTGAGGTTTTGTTTTTGTTGGAGTGCGGTGAGGTTTCCCCGCCCTGATCCCTGCTTGGTTTGGCCGTGAGATGAATCCACTGTCCCCGAACTGACCTCATTCCACTGCACCGGCATCTGGCTCTTTTTGTCATTAGGGGAACCTGGAAACGTCTGCTGGGAGCTTGGAGGTGCAGTTTGTCGCGTTACGGCATTCATGTTGCCTTCCACCAAGGCTAGGCGTCTCTGGTAATGGGACTGCTGTGGGGAGCCAAAGCTGTGGATGCTCTGTCCAGGGTGGTGGCGGTACGCTGTCCCTGCATGTTGGACCGAATCTCCATTTTGAGATGTAAGGTACTGAACGACATCATCAGGCAACATCACTGCATCATCAAGACCATTGTTTTGATTGTCCATGTCACTCACCATGGTTTCCATCGCAACATTCTCAGAAATGCTAGGAGGTCGGGGTGGATATGGGTGGCGGTTTACATTACCCTCGGACTGACTGTTGGTTTGTGAAAAGTGTCGACTAGATGCAGGAGGGTGTAATGACTGATAGGGGTTCACATTAGACATGCTGTTGTAACGTTGCTGGAGGGAATGCTGCTCTGTGCCTACTCTTCTAACTGGGTCGCTTGCTCTTCGAGTGATGTTTCCCATCACCTCATGGGGCAAGACGCTACGGTGAGAATAGCTGGTGTCACTACACCTTCTGGGAACTGAAGGGGGATGGATAGGGAGCGTGGCCATTTCGTGGGAATCCCCTAACAGGGCCATCCGAGTCCTTAGGCTCATGCAGTCCATATTAGGAAGAGGGGTGGGTGGAGCGCCTCCTGTGGCAGCAGCATACTTGGCTTTGAGTCTGTAGTGTTGGGCAGGAGTCAGACTGAGTAAACTGGAGAGTCCTCCATATTGGCTGGCCTCGCTGGACCTTCTAGACAAATCGGTGGAAATGGGGTCATAGGAGCCGGCCGAGCTGATGTTGTTAAGACGGCCACCAGGTTGCGAGGTTTGGCTGGACCGGCGGCTGGAATAGCAAGGCGAGATTCCAGATGAACGACGGCTGAGGGTGTAAGCTGAGCTCACGGTGCTGGCTAGGCTGTCACGACGCTCCACCAGCTGACTCAGAACTGTAGTCTCTCCAGGACAAAGGTCGCCCAAGCGTGGGCTGGAGATGGAAAGCCCTGGATCACACAGACCGCCAGAACCTTCCAATAAAGAACCTGCAACAGAGAATAGCTGAATTTAGAGAAATAAAAACCGGATTTGGGGTAGGGTTGTGACGGTGAGGAAATTTTCCCACTGGTTAATCAACGTGTGACAACGCCGACTATCACAGCAAGCCTAATTTGGGGATGCATCAGTGGTGGAAAAGTGATCAAATCTATCTTCTTTTCAGTTTGTTTACTCACCGATATTGATGGGTGGAAGCTTTGTGCTGGGGGCAGGAGGAGTTGGGTTTGCCCAGGAGCACGAGTCCCTCACCGACTTCAGCCTTTCCTGCTTCAGGTGCGTGAGTCTGTAAGCAGGGCTAGCGTTCTTCCGAAGATGGAGGCCCAACATCCCTGTGGAGACGGTGGAATCCACAAGGGGCAAGTCGTCCAGGGCGCTCAGATCTCCCATGCTGCCCCCGCTGAGTCCCGTCGGCTCTACTCCACCGTCATGGTGGGAGGCACTGCCAAGTGGTGACGGCTCGCTGCTACATGATGACTGACCACCAGGGCTGGACTGATACATCTGAGGGGGACGGATGGAAAGTTTGATTACCCAAGAAGCTCAAAGGAGAGAATGACCTAAAAGCGACATAATGCAAACACAGCAACATGCAAACATGACCCTTACAATCACTTTCCCAAGTGTAAATTGCAAATAATGAGCATACTGAGTCGAGGTTTGGGAAAACACCCTTCCTCTAGACACATCTCACGTCTTTTTCATCCCCCTCACGATCTTCTCAGAAAGCTAGGTTAAGTGCCTGACAAATCGTTATTTCCTATGGCAACCTCTTTGTGCATTATGCATGAGGCCTGGCATGAATACACAAAGGGGAATGCTCTCAACATAAATAAGGTACGCACGTCTTTGTAGTCACGTCATTTGACAGCGCATCCCTTGAATGAAGCAAATGTATTCTGTCCCCACGTGAACGGGGGAGCCGTTCTTGATCACAGCTTGATCACTGGCACTATTTGTTCAGGACACAAAAACAGTCCCACTGATATAATATTAATCCACTAATGGCTTTTATCCTTGAGTGCCGGGTGGGAGCGTTAGATCTCGGGACTGTGGGGGGATTGGGTTGGATTTTTTGGGTGGAAGCCCATGGGAAATTAGAAGCCCTCTGTGCGCCAACAGATCTCAGGCAATTACACAACGAAGAGGTCCACATTTTTGATGGAGTGATGAATTCAACACCCAAATATCTTTGACAGAAAGAGGTGTCCTATCATACTGTATCCTGAATTTGATGTTACAGCTCTGAGCTTTTCATGATACAACCCCACGGAAAAAAAGAGAAAAGATTAAACATAAAAAAAGAGAGAATCGTGTACAAGACATTTACCATGCATATTGTAAATGGGCAGCTGACATACACAGAAACGTTGAAATTAAAAAATGTGCATAGAAATTCAATTTAAATATGCTGGGAAACTGGAGACTATTTTAAAAAAGGACTGGTCATGAATTTACATATTTCCCTTAAAAAAATCAATTAGCGTCTTGTTGAGTGACTCAAAAAATCAAGCTCTAAATGGCCAATCTCTTGGGGATCAGGACACCAACAGGAATTTTTTAGAACTTGTTAGTTTGAAAAGAAGAAGATACATTTGTAATGCATGTGCAGTTACTTTCATATTCATTTTCTTTACACAAATATATTTTGATGTTGGAAAAAATGTCAAAATCCTGTAATTTGTCAACTGCCCAATAAAAATAACTGGAAACCGACCGATATTAAGACATTAAAACAAGATCCGCGCTCACCTCAGTAAAGTCTGTCCTTACGGAAAGTGTATGGGAGAGAAACAGGAAAGAGATAGCAGGAAGCACATGTAGAGAGAGCGGTTAAAGATGGACAGATCACTGCAGCATGCTTTGTTAGTATGTCTGGATTAGCATAACCTCTGATGGACAAAAACATTTTAATGTATATTTAATCAGCAATGAATAATATATTTGGGAGTACAGATTACAGGCATGCAAAACACGACTCTTGTTATTCAAATTACATACGTTTTGTTATGCATCCATAAAGATCAAACACAATAGTTTTTTGGGCCATAAACATACTTGTGTAGAGTTTGTTTTGGGCCTCATTCACACCATATCTTACCATAGAGTTCTCTGTTTTTATGGACTTGACCTGCAGATAGTCCTCGACACCTCTAGTCGTGCTGTTGGCTTCGAGTTTTTCCTCCGCCGTTCGGACCGAAAGCTTGGTTCCCGCTTCATTCTCTCCATTCTCCTTGGGCGGATGAGGTCGGGACGGCAGGTCACCTCGTTGTTTCTTAGTGACGTGAGCTTCGGGGCCGTGGACGGTTTTGACGTGTTTCCGGAGCGAGCTGGGATCGGTGTAGCGCTTCGTGCAGCCCGGGATCTTACACACGTAGGGTTTCTGCGGAGATAAATATCACTCAGTTTCACACGACCCTCTAACAGTCAAATGTACGACTTTGAATTAGAGTTTTATCTCTTCCTGTTAAGTCAGATTATCTTCAAATGGAGCGGTAGATGAATGCACAATTAGAGGAATAAATTACGACGCGTGCGCTGACATACTGATTGTGCGAATGCTAAGCGTTGGTGATGCATGGCTGTTTACTAATAAAGTTGAGACGAAATGATCTTTCTCCCTCCTTAAGCTCGTGATGGATCAACCCAGAAGGGAAATGGCGCCAGGTTTCATTTTCTATGCACGGTCTGCAGGTGGTCTGTTCCTCCGTTGGGGACGTGCTTGATTCTCACTAATGTATTGTGGGTTGCCGTACTCATTAGCTTCACAGCTCATTATTCACGCGCACACATTGCACACACGTTGCCGGTTAATGGGACAGCGTTGGGCGTCCAGGAGCAATCACTACACATGATGAGGGAATGCGTAAACAAATCTAATTCTGGCCTAAATTTGTTAGCGTATGCTGAAAATGGCACATTTACATAGCATTAGGCAGTTAGCAGATCCTTAATGCCACAGTGAAGTAGATTATCTGATCCTTCCTCTGAAGAATGACTTTGGGGCGGCATGCGCTCGAAACTCCCGCGTGGATGACGTTAACTGATCTAATGGAGTCGACCCACGTCTTTGCTCAGAGTTTATAGGAATATTTTGTCATGAGCTGCTCACCTTCATGTCGCTAGTTGATTGATAGCGCTTTGTGACGAACAAACTGAAATTTAAGTTTTTTTTCGAGGTAACGGTCATGGTCACCATCTACTCCCATTGTATGTAAAAGAGCAGGTTAAATGTCACATAATTTGTCGAGATGAAGTCTAGGTCACCCCGATATTAAAAAATAAATTCCAAAGAAAATTAAGCCTATAGGAACATTAAGATTGTTTGCATTTTGACAGTATTTTCATGATTCACCTACCTAATTATAATTACTGTTTTTATTATTACCATGAAAATGTCATTCTCATTACAGTAATGCAGATATATTTAGAATATTATTTATTAATGTACTTTACACAATATTTATACATCATGAAAGCATCTGTTGTACTGCTGTTTTATTTTTTTTCAATGAACAATTTATGCTTATTTAAATAAAAAAAAACAGTTACAGTATTTTGATTGGCTGTAATACCGTAAATTACGAAAAAAAACAGAAGTAATATATTTTTATTAATAAAATAATAGTTATTTATTATATTTATTATTAGTTAATTAATATAGTGTATATTATTAGTAAAATATTTATACTACTTATTACTTTACTAAATTACATATACATCATGGTAGCATTTGTTGTACTGCTGTTTTAGTTATTTGCGGTTGTATTTATTTATGTTTATTGAAATTAAGTATTTTGATTGGTTGCAATACAATAAATGATGTCAAACTCAAAAGTCAAAAAGAAAATAATGTGAAAAACATCTTAAAGGCCCAATTATATATAAATATTTTAATATATTTGAAGTTTTAGTAACGTGTGTGTATATATATATAATTTTTTTACATGATGGTTTCAAATATGACCTGGATATGCTCATATCTGAGTCATGTATGAATGACAAGAAAGTAAGTAGATGAATTCTGTGAATGTTTGTGTGAACACTTTGATCGCAGAGTTGTGCCGGATGAAGGTGAGTGTGTGTTTACCTCATTGGAGTGTGTGCGGTTCTGGTGTTTGGCTCGGTCCGAGGCGTTGGAGAAGGCCTTGTTGCAGCCCTCGTGCTCACACACATAGGGTTTCTCTC